>PVJL010002069.1:0-200717 GCA_004026885.1 Lyroderma lyra
TGTGGTACATATACACAATGGAATATTACTCAGCTGTAAGAAAAGATGAAATATTGCCATTTGCAACAAAATGGATGAACCTGGAGATCATCATGCTAAGTGAAATAAGCCAGACAGAAAAAACAAAGAACTGCATGATTTCACTCATATGCGGAATATAAAACTGAAAGCAAAGAAAAAAAGAAACGAACAAACAAATAACCCATGGACACAATCGATAGTTTAATGTTTATTTGGGGACGAGTGGGTTAGGGAGGGGAGAAAGGGGAGGGGGTGGGAGAGGAAGGGGGGAAAGCTAAATATAAGGTGATGGAAAGAGAAGTCACATTAGGTGGTGAACTTATTATACATCAAGTTGACAATGCACTGTAGAATTGTATGCCTGAAACCTATGTAATCCTTGCTAACAGATGTCACCCCAATAAGTCTAACAATAAAAATGAATTAAAAAAAATAAATTAATTAATTAATTAAAATAAAAGTCTCCCTAAGATCCAGTCCACCCAAATCTTATTAATCACAAATTTAATGCTAAAAGAAGCATTGATTTAAAATCTGAATAATTCTCAACAGTCTGTATATATATTCACCTTTCATTATTATTCATTATCAATCTTTGGGATCATTTTTCTAGATTAATAAGAGGGAAAATATAATTGTCTTCATATAAAGAACAAAAGCTATTAATACTTTCTATATATATATCATAGTTTGCTTTTCTCAAAACCTTCAATAAAATAATCTATATATTCTGTAATGAGGAACTGTTTAAGTAAATTATGATACATTCATAAAATTCAACATTTCACAGCCATGAGATGTACTAATAATTTACATGGCTTAGGAAAATGATTACAAAATAATGTAAATGTAAACTATGTTGTATTAATGCATATTTTTATTTTATATATGAAAAAAAGAAAATGAAAAAGAGGTAAGAGAGAAAAGATTACAAATGGGTATAGGGTTTTGTTTAGGATGATGAAAATATTCTAGACTTAGATTGTGGTTATGGTTGTACAAAACAATGTACTTACAAACCATTTAATTGTACATTTTAATATGTGGATATTATAGTATATGAATGGTATCTCAAAATGTTAAAAATGTCAGATAAAATCATTTTAAATAATTTTATTAATGTATAATATAATTTGTATAAAATACCTAATTTAAGTACCTAAATATACCTAGTTTGGTAAATTGTAAAAAATAATTATACTAACAAAACCAGCATCTGCTTCTAGAAAACCCAACCTACAATATGGCCTAAATACTCTTCCTTTTTTATATCGTTTTTCTTGTGATTCTTCGATTTCTTTTTCATTTACACTCGCATGAGTGACAAATAACAAAGCTCTGTGTTGGGTTTCTTCATAACTGGTTCTTACAGTTAAAAACATAAATCACCAAGAACACTGGGTAACCTTGATATAGCAGACTCTAACTGAAAATAATAGGATATTTTTAACCAGCTGTGAATTCTGCTTTATTAAGAGTTCTAGTTTTTAAAACTTAAATAGCATGAACATCGTGATAGCCTATTTGTAACACTTTGAAAGTCTTGATATTGTTTTGTTTTTTAATTTCGAGTGCTACTCAGAGAATTCTTTCACTGGCATGGGCTCCCTCCTCAGCAAGTATATAAATTTAGGGCTTAACCATAACAAAACAAAGCAAAACAAAATAAAACAAAACAATCGCTTTGATGCTCTTTACTTTTTGACAAAGCTCAAGCTGAACCGTGGCTGGTGTTGCCTATGCTCAGACCCCATCTATCATTGGGTGACGAGAACTCCGCGTGGCAGTCTAATCTTTATTTTCCAAGTATGCTTCTCTTACCTAACTTCCATCTCTGGAGTTTGCTTTACCTTTTTCTCCCTTTGTATCCCTTGGCTCAGCTTCTGGGCCCAATCTTTGTTCAGATTCCTGTTGTGTGCCTCCTGAGGCCTTCCATGACTTGGTAGTAACATTATACCCATGAAAAGGCAGCGAGCATTTATATTAATAAAAATTACTTATGTCTCACTATGCCATTTGCAGTCACACTGATACGCAGAAAAATGAACATGAAAGAATTTAGTTGATGAGGATTATACATAATATGTGCAGTATTGTTGTATATTAATTAAATGTTCCTCTACCTTGAGCATCATTTAATCTTACTAAATGCACTTTAATTGGTTCTCTAGCTCCAAGCATCTCCTTTGCTTCATAATTAAAGTGTAGTCTCTCAATCTCAGCTAAATCTGGGCCATAAAATCACAGAGAGTACGTCAGTGAAGGTCAGAGAAGATTCCAGATGCCATAAGGCAAAAAGAAAGAACAGAGAAGACAATTATGAGAATTTCAGTCACTGTAAATAGAAAATACAGATAAATCAAACTCCCCAAGTGCTCCCACACTTTCTGACCACACTACACACACAAACACATCCACATAAGCATGCATGTGTGCATGCACATGCACACACACACATGCAAACACACATAAATACATACATGCATTTTCTGTATTTCTTTAACATCAAGGAAACAAGTTTCCTGAATTAGCTAGAGAGGTATCAAGGAGAATAACAGGCAGGAAAAAAATGTATCTTGCATCTAAAATACACCTTTTGTTCTTTCTGGAGGGATATCAAAAAGGAGAGGAGAGAGAGAAGGGGGCAGAGAGAGACAGCTATCCCCCTGCAATAATAACCTTTTATAAAGGCATAAAGAGATCTCGGCACCACCACCATTCCCTGTGTGCTGTTCTTTTGCACTAAATTACCACCTGAAATTCTCCTTTCCTTTATTCTCCCTCTGCTGAACCTCAGAGGTGAGTCTGGGTACTGCTGACGTGGCAGGGATAATGCAGACAGTACCAATGCTTCACAACCAGCACACTTAACCACTGACCTTCCTCCCCACCCCTGGAGGAGAAGCATCTGGCAGCTTCATGTCACAATATGGGCAAAATGCTGTGCACAGCCCTAGGCCTTCTCTCCTTCATGTTAGAAACCCCCTCAACAAAAATTACTGAAGGAGGAAATGGGGCACACGGCCCAATGATATTGTTCTCTCGAACTGAGAATTTAAGGCTTTGAGTCATATCAAGCATAAACATCTTAAAGAGGTATTTCCTGTCATATGTCATCATTTTTGTGGAACAGATTTAAGCAGGCACTGTCTGATTAGCCTTTTGAATAGAGTATCTTTGTGTATACGAGTATGTTACAGTATGGATAGACAGTGTTTAAAATCGGATTTTCTTTTTAACTATAATTTTCATAGAAACCAAGTATTCCAATTCATTGACTTTTGAGTTACTAATGAACACATATAGCATGCTTTTGCTATATAAATTCCTAAAATTTGATATTTTTAAAAGTATGGGGCCATTTGAACTCGAATTATGAAAACTCCAGGCTCCTAAATGCCCTTGAGAATCAGGACCCCACACGGAGGCCAGCTAACAAATCTGTGAGAACAGCAGGTTTTGAACGACTTTGAGATGGAAGCCTAGGAGCTGGAAGGAGCCATGGTGATCAGAGTAGTCAAGAAAAGGCCAAGGAAATGCAGCAGTAAGTCACTTCTCTAAACCCCTCTTTCATTTGCAATCAACAGTTGGTCTTCATGTAGCATGTGTGCCCCTTCCCTCCAATGTTCAAAGCTTTGACTACATACATGATATCCTGTTGGTTGGCAAGTAAGAACCCTCCATCTCAACAGCCCAGACTGTGATGTTATCACACTTCCATGTGCAAAGGAATTAATTAGCCCTGGCAAATTTCAGGTGCCTATGTGATAACTGCAATGTTTTGGGACTAAGGGAATGGATTCAAAACTTTTAATCCCTCTGGTGGACAAGGAAAAACTATTGTCCTGCCAACCTCCTATCACCACATAGGAGGCTCAGGAGCTTCTTGGGCACTGAGTGCTAGGAACAATAGATGCTTCACACTGACATTCTCCGTGGTCTTTCATATTTAACAACGCACAAATCGCCATCCCCTGTGTGGACCCAAACCAAAAGCCTGCATGGGAAGTGATGCGGAAAAACTATGGCATAGCCCCTGCCTTTGTGTCTCCACAGCACTAATGACCTCTTTGAGCTATGAGTCTCTATGACTGATGAGTTTGCCAAATTGGGCCTTTGTATAAAGGAAGCAGCCTCAATGCAGAGGTAACCCTTATGTACTGGCCTCATCCCCTCCAGGACATGACTGCCAGGATTACTCATTTTGAAAAGTGGTTATTAACTTGCCACTGGACTCTCACTGAAATAAAATGCCTGACTTTGGTGTGGGTTAACTTGGACATGACAATTAATAAGGTAGAACGGACCCAACAAGCCCCTCTTGTCAAGTAGAAATGCTACACTCAACAAAACAGCTGGCCTAGTCTTGGCCCCTGTATCTCCACTCTACTTTAATAAAGTGGCTGTAACTTCCTTGGGTGCAATGCATCCTCCATCCCACTGCCTTACAAGAAAGCTGCTCTGTCAGTGGGGCCCTTGATTCACAGAAAAGATATCCTAAATATCTGGGCCTACTTCATTGATGGTTTGGCTCAGTTGAAAACTGATGGCATTCTCTGGGCTTCTGCATCTGTTCAACCTCAAAGCTAGCAGTGTGGTCACTCTGCTCAGTGGACAGAATCAAGGCCTTTTCATAGCTTTGGCTAGTATTCACCTTGATGAAACTTGTTACAATTCCATTGAAGCTTGGGCACTTGCCAACGGCCCTATGTTTGGTCTGTCGCTTGGAAAACTACAGACTGGCAGATCTCTTTGGGGCCATGAACTGAGAAAACTAATCACAGTTACTGATCAAACCATCTGGATTCTTCATGCAAATGCCCAAAGTCAAATGCCCTTTATCTGATGAGACCCACTGAGCTCAAGCTGCCGTTTGAACCTGCATCACACAATATGCTACTACTTCTCCCTGAGCACAGCAACACTTCTCCAACGCAGACTATTTCTGATGGAGACACACTACTCCATGCCTGACTCTTGACTTCTGGGAAAGGTTGACCCCTTTATTTTACAGTGAAGGATGCCACACTGCATGGAGTATTACTCCTGTCTGATCCTAGCAGATTTACTACCTCACACTTTAGACTTCCTCTCAGTATTATCAGCAGTGTCTTAACACATGCAACATTTTTGCAGGTTATGGCACTGCTAGTTGGTCTGATCAGCCAACTCGGGTCATAGTGTGTGACACATGAAACTAATCAGTCTTGTGTCTGGCATAACAAAACATTTGCAATGTGATAACAGTGTACATTTTATCACAAAATCTATGCAACAATGGACTTTCCGTGCTCCCAGCCATCAAGAGGTATCTGCATCTTTGCAAGTGTTTGGTGTTGGTGCTATTTCCATTTTAGTCATTCTAATATTTGAGTAAGAATGTATCATTTTGGTTTTAGTTTAAATTCCCTAATGGCCTATTATGTTGAACATCATTTCACGTGCATATTTGTCATCTGTATGTGCTCTTGGGTGACATGTCTGGTGACGATTTTTGCCTCTTTTCTAAATGAAGTACTTGTTTTGTTTTTCTCTTGAGTGTGAGATCTTTATCCTACATACAAACACTTTATCAGGTATGTGGTACTTAAATATTTTTCTCTCATTACAGCTTGTATTTTCATCCTCTTCACTGGGTCTTTTTGAGCAAAATTTTTAATCTTGGCAAGGTTCAATTTATCTTTTTTTTTTTTCCTTTTTGAGTTCATGCTTTTGATGTCAAGTCTAAGAGTTCTTTGCATGGTCTTAGATCCTAAATGTTTTCTCCTATTTTTTATGTAAATCTTATAATTTGTGGCATTACACATAAGTCTATGATTTGTTTTTCATAGAAGTTTAGGCTGAGGTTTGTCTTTTGCCTGTGATGCCCAATCACGTGAAAACCATGTATTGAAAAGATTATCCTTACATTGAATTGCCTTTGCATCTTTGTCAAAAAAATCTGGCATATCTGTGTTGGTCTATTTCTAAGTTCTCTATGATTTTTCTCTTCATATATTTTTGTGCTTATAGTTAGTGCCTACACTTTAGAATTATATTTTCCTGGTGGATTAAATATTTTATTATTATTTATGTCCCTCTATGTCTCTCGTAATTTGTTCTAAAGTAGACTTGGACCATAAAATGATTGTCATTCCCTTAAACTTAAACTTCTACTCATTCTCTTGGATACCCTTCAATCTCATGTCAATATACCTTACTTATTTAAAGTAAATTACACACTGGTCAATATTTACACAAACATATGAATTTTTATTTTCTCATATTATTTTCTTATATAATACATGCCTACTATTGTTTGGCAAGATTTCAAAGCATTAAAGGAATAAGTGTGTGTATATGTAACTCTCAAGTGATTGAAAAGGAATCTGTATTTTGAAAAGCATAACTGCAATATAGGGGTATATACTACCACATGATCTGCTTTATTTGTCTTAGTACCACATAAAAGATATCTCACTGCAGGCAAAAGTTTGTATTGGGAAAGAATAGTTATCACACTGGGGTATTTGGTTTCTTATTATGATTACACAGGAGCACAGCAAAAATGACCAGTCTACTTTTAGTAATTGAACAATTAAGGAAGTAGCTACATAGGCTATAGTTGGGAAAGCCAAAGGTAAGACTCAATATTTCAACTAGTAATAATTACTAATAGTAACTCTAGAAGAAATAATATCTCATATTCATATAATAATTTAGAGCTTGGAAATTACGTTCATAAATTAAGCTCTTAAGTCTTCCCTATAAATATTTTATTATTGACATTTTACAGATAAGGGAAATTAATCTAAAAGGAATGGAAAACTTCTTACATCCCATCAGATCATAACCTAAGCCTGAAACTGGAATGTAGATATGCTGATATACAAGACAGAAGTCCCATCTTTGGCTTACTTCCCCCAGCCCTGCTGAGTTTACTGTTTCTTGAAGCTGATCAAGAGTTACTACTAGGGGGTTCCCTGGTGGTGTAGTGGCTAGGCTTTGGCACTCTCAACGCCACAGCCTGGGATCGATTCCCAGCTAGGGAACCCCCACTCCAAAAAAAAGAGTTGTTAGTAGATTTATAGATGTCTTCCTTGAAACAGAATAAGTAAACATAATTTGGCACATCATTCTTATTATTGCTAAATATACAGATAGGCAAAGGTCAAATTAAAAAATGATGAGGATTATGTATGAATAAATTCTTAGAGGCAAACAGCTTTGTATAACTTTAATAGTCTCAACTCAAAGTTCACTTAATATGTTTCAGCC
Source organism: Lyroderma lyra (assembly GCA_004026885.1). Taxonomy (NCBI): domain Eukaryota; kingdom Metazoa; phylum Chordata; class Mammalia; order Chiroptera; family Megadermatidae; genus Lyroderma; species Lyroderma lyra. The sequence continues at coordinate 7,279 of PVJL010002069.1, forward strand.
AAATGATAAAGTCTCACATTGTTAAGCTTATGTCCTTGCCCAGTTAAGTGGTTAAAAAAGGAAAATAACTTAAAATGTTTTTTGAGAGAAGGACCACAATAGAAGTTGTACTATTTAGCTTAAAATATTGCAGTATATTCTTAACTAGTAAATTCCATGAAAATTTTGTAGTCTCTAAAATTTACATTATAGCCTGATAAAAAAACCTTTACTATTTGAAGATGTTTAAGACTGTCCTAAAGTTTTAATTATTTTAAAAGACATTATTCTATTCCCACAAAAACACATCAATATTTTTACATCATATCTTAGCAGAAATTTCCCAGTACGTGGTTCAACATGTGCATACATACTATTAATGTGCAAACATTTAAAATTCAATTGTGTGTTCCTGGGACAGTAATATATCAAACAATGGCACCCTAACTGTAAGCATATTTGCCCTTCAAAGTAGAATGTGAATATTTCAAAGTTGTAACAATTCCAGTGTTATCACCAGGCAGTGCTTCACCATCTTAAAGCGATAGTTTAGATGAGGATGTCTTAACACTATTAACAAAACATCTGTCGGAGTTTCAGCAATTAAGACAAATAGTTTCCTCTTTAATTATCTGCATGTGAAATGAACACTGCATTATTAAGAGAAGCCCTGGCCATGACAGATCCGAAGCTGAAGGCAGAAGAAGCAGCTGAACATGAGCGAGCACACACTGCTATGAACTCTTAGGACCAAGACACCCTCTGCCAAGGAAATGGAGTAAGGGCTGAGACAAGACAGATTGAAGCTGTTGGACAAGACTGCTGCTTCAGACAAGAAAGCAACAATTCTCTCTCTTAAAAAAGGAAAATGAGCTTATATAATATTTTTCCCTGTTTCTCAGTAAACTCTGAGTAACCCCAAGTTGATGGACATACTAGTGATGACATAAACCCTGCTGAATTTAACATCCTGTTTGAGGTGATCCTCTCTCAGGCTTAATGATCCAAAAATGCATTTAACACAGTATTTATTCTAAATCACCATCTGATTAAATTTTATCAATGATGTCTTTCAATTAGCCCAAATAATTTAAATGTTTTTAAAAATAATTTAATATATAATGGTAATTGCTACTAAAAGGTCCCATTAACATCTTTCTCCAAGATATGCTCTATTAGCACAATGAAAACCGGACTTTATTCTGAAATCTAATGCAAGACTGAGAAATGAGCTAGATTTCCAGCATATCCATACCAAGTTGTTCAAAGTCCTTGGAAGTTGTAATGCACATCTAAGTTGGCAATTTAAAATCTTCTGACCTCTCTGTGACTTTCCTGAAGTGAACTCCTTCAATGAGATCAATGACAAGAGAAATGGTCCATGCTGGATTGATATTAAGGCTCACCTCTTTTCAATTCTTTTTTCAGTAGTCTCAAAGGAGATAAAAGATCAGACATGCTCCCTTAATTTTGTTTCCTGGCAATTAACTCCCAGAATAGCACCAAATAATTACAACCATAACATTGCATAGAAAGTTAGGGTAACAGTAAATGTTGCTAAGCCGTGAACTTTGACAAACAAGCCCCGTAAATGGTAAGTGCCAGGCTGACTGCTATGCACCTGAAAACATGTTCTGCATTGATGCTCAGAAGATTTGGGGAAGAAGACAGCTCATCACACCGAAGTAAAATCTCACTCCTTGATGTATGACATTTCAGAAGTCGGGGACAGGAGAAATAACACATAGAAAGAATTCATTAAGCGTAAAACCAGCAGTACCTCAAGTCAAATATCTATGTATTTGCCTATCTATCTTTCTGTTTATTTTTTTAAGGAGGGACAAAGAAAAAAATGAATAATCTTCATGTGTTGTTCTCCCAAGAGTACATGTCAGAATGGCCTTGAGTTTGGGCTAGGAAGTAGAAAGAGAAAACAGGAAATATAAGTTGAACGTATCACATTTGGTGCTATAGTTCCAATAAAACACAATTTTATTACTCAAATTAGCTCTTACATGATTGTTTAAGTAGATTATCTGTCAGTTTAAGTGGGACATTGGGTTGGTCCACATACAGTTTAAAGCTAGAAGAGTGCTCAGAATTGTTAACTTTCGGCAGGGAAAGAAAATGACCTTTAGTGTGGCTGCTGTGCAGACAGTAACACTTCAGTGCACAGAGGTCCTGTCTACATGGACACACAATGTGCTATCACCTCTGGCAGGCACCTGGCCCTTTCTCCTGTGTGTACACCTCTGTCCATAGCATTCTCTCAGAGCTCACAAGCCACCATTCTGAAATTAAACTTGAATTCGGTTTAAAGCCCTTGAAACAGCAATCAGCTACACTGAGGTGCCTGGCTAGACACTTCAAATCACTTGCTGATGAACCAATAATTGCTTTCAGTGATGTTCTGGATATAAAGTTGCATAGATTTTGAATAGTCCGGCCCTATTTCCTATGAGACTTGTTATCATAGCATGTGTGATTTATTTTTTCAGGAAAGCATAACTCCTTTAAGAGCAAAAACTCTGATTTTTCTCAATTTGAAGAACCTTTGTTAGAAAATATTGTAAGAGTACTATCTAGAATGAAATTAAATTTATTTTTCAAACAAGCAAAAATGATCCATTTAAATAACAACTGGTACTTGCTGTCTTAGGCACAAATTTGTAAAAAGCGATGTTCTAGGTCTTAGGGTTGGGTACCCACTGACAGGAAATACGGCCTTTCTGAGGCCTCTTGAGAGTGGAAAACAGCTTAGTAATGGTATGTGGCTAAGGGTCAAATCACTGTAGGTCATTTCAAAGGTTAATGACACAAAGGGAAAAATGGAAGCAGGACCTTTTGGAATGGAGGCACGTGGTAAGCTGATGGAAAACAAAAACTGAAGTCCCGGGAAGTATCTATAAGGTTTGACAATTAAGTTCATGAACTTGCCACCATGTGCTTACATTGGCAGCACTGTACAAACAACTCAGTAGGTTTCATAACCTTGTTATATCTGTGTTTCACAGCTGCATTCATTTCAACACATGGCAGTGTCTTGCTGGGTGGCGTTCATTATTGTTGTGTGTTTGTGTGTGCCATCACAAGAATGTCAGAGCTTAAATTAAAGTGAAACACAAATATTAAGTTTCTTAAATGTGGCAAGAGTGGAAGTGGAATCAGGGCCATGTTAGTCCAAGTTTATGAGGATAATGTCATGAAAAAAATGGCAGTGTACAAAGAGATTGAACATTCTTCTCAGGGGAGAGAAAGCATCACTGATGAAGAGAGGTCAGGGCAGCCAGTAACAAGCAGAACTGGTGAAAACATTGCAAAAATTCATAGACTTGTGTGTCAATATTGTTGGCTAACCGTGAGAAACATAGCAGGGCAAGTAAACATCAATACAGAAACAGTTAGCAAAATCTTAACTGAAAATCTTGGCATTAGAATGGTGTGTGCAAAAATGGTCCTGAAGGAGCTCACCAATGAACAAAAGCAAAGGAGAGTTGAAGTTGGCCAAGACCCTTTGGAGAGGCAAGATGATGTTTTGGGCCATGTTATCACTGGTGATGAAACATGAGTGTACCAAAATGATGCTGAAACAAAGCATCAAAGTGCACAACAAAGTCAGCCAACTCTCTACAACCAAAAAAGGTTTTTCAGTACAAATCAAGAGTTGAAATGATGCTGCTAACCTTTTTTCTCTTTTATATCAGAGGGATTGTTCATTATTTTGTGCAACTGGACTGAGAAGATGGGACTAAGAAAGAGGAGCACAGGATCTCGAGATATTCGACAGCTGTTTTCCTTTCAGAAATAGAGCTCTTCTCCATCAAGTTCTTTAGAATTAAGTCACTTAGTGTCCAGCTGTTTGGCACTCTAGGCTTCCTACTAGTAACTAAATCTCCTCTGTGCCATAGGTTATCTGCTCCTTTATGCTCTAGTGCTGCATAAATGTTTGTATGCTAACTGGGTAACAGCAGATGGCAATTCTATGCTGACGAGTACAACACAGCCACTGAACCTGGGACCAGGTGGAGATATAGACATCAGAGAAAAAACTTATGACACTGACTCACCAAGTAAGACTGCTGGATTTTCACCAGAGGATAAGAAAGATGAGGAGGGTGCTCTTGGGGTTAAGACTCTCTCATAGTTGGTGAGAGAGCCAAGTATTCAGAGTAAATTTATAACATTGCAGAAAACCTTCACAGGAGATCAGCATTCTCCACGTGTTTAATAATCAGTTGTATATTTCTCAGGAGGTTTAACACATAGGAATTAAGTCACATGAGTGAGTAAATCTAATCAAGGATTCAATTCACATCAGAGATATTAAGCAATCATAAAAAATATAGTACAGACGTTGGGTTCTGATAATTTATGATGTTATGGTGTTATATCTGGTTTAATTTGTAGGTTGCTTCGTTTATTTTTTTTCTCTTCTTGACCAAAGGCGTAACACACTACTAGAGGGGATAGTTCTTCTTTTGGCTTTGTAACACCTAAATTCGCTTTTATCCTACTTATTTGGAGGACTTCTGCCAAACGTTTTAAACACACACACACACACACACACACACACACACACACACAAATCTTGAGGTGCTTTAAAGCTGAAACATGAGTTCTTGTAAATAACGCATGTTAACTACTGGGTAGCATTTGCCTATTCAGTACTTGCCTACTCCGGACTTCCTCTAGGGAAATGCATTTCTATTGCCTGAGGATAGGCAATTCCGAACTGTACTGCCCTGGACATCTACAGGCAGGTATGCATATTCTAATCAGGGTCTGCTGTTTCCATGAGACAAGTGACCCCAGGCAAGTTCTCTGAAAAGCGCTTCTTCCTATGGGCCCTTACATCCTGCTCACAAGCACTGCTGAATCTCACTGACCACTGACAAATGTGATGTGGTGAAGAACTACAACTTCTAAAGTAAAATTCTTCTCTCAGCTCTTCAATCTAAATCATAATAAGTCATATACTGAGAGTATCTGTAGTGAGTGCTGTGGTGTACCACACAAATACCCAGCTTCAAGGCCAAACACGCATTCACTGAACTTCTAGGAATGGTGGGTGGGGTGTGCCCAAAGCCAATTTCCTCTCGAGAAACTTCCTTAGTCTAAGTAGCCTGCTTTGCTCCAGGCTGTAATTCCTCCCAGTATAGCCCTCATTCAGAGCTCGGTTGATGGACAACTACCAAGGCCTGCTCCATTTCTTCTATTCACAACTTAAGTGTTATGTACACACTGTCCAGAATCAAAAAATTGTCCAGGATCAGAAAACTTCCCACATTGCAATGTGTCAGAAGAGTTTGTGTAGAAATATTATTTCTTCCAAAAGTGTCTGGTAGAAATCCCCAGTGAAGCCAACTGGACCTGGAGTTTGCTTCATGAAAAAGTTCTTAACTGCAAATCCAATTATCTTAGTATAACTCTATAGTTAAAAGTTAGTGTTCGCTCGGATTCAAAAGTAGTGTTGCTTACGCTCCAGTGTCCTGTAGCTTTAAGGAATAGGGTTCTCTGATTCATTTTTTATCCAGACCATCTCCAATCGTTCTGCTCTTTCATACAAGGCAAATGTGCACAGTAGAATCAGAACTGGCGAGCAGTTCAGGTCACTCCATAATCATACTCTTTTCCTTTAAAACTGAACTCTAATCACATGTTAATACTGTCATCTAGTTGTCTCTTTCTTTGGGAAAGTTTTATTTGAGACTTAATTTCCTTAGAAACAAAGTCTGAGGCTAAACTCACATGGCAATATTTGAGGGTGGGGTTCAATTGAAAAAAATTAAGAATAAGGGAAAAAGGAAAGTAGGGTGTGAACACAAAGGAAGCTAAGTACAAAGTTGTACAGAGTCAAACTGGGTACATGGTTTCCGGGAAATCTAACCACTTCCTCGGTTATTCAGGATATCTTCAGGTAGACTACATACGACTGCTGTGTCATGGAGCAATCAGTCCCCAAGGAGAGAGGAAAAGTGAAAACCCTCGTCTTCCAGTTCCTTTATGTCACTTTTCTTGGATTGGTACAAGAGAGAATCCCTTTTCCAAGCTGTATTTCTCAGACCATCTGGAACTTATCTGAGATATTTAGAGGTTCTGTGTGTCCTATCACATTGGATCTGGAATCAGGAACTGCTGTGGTTTCCTCCAAAATCCAGACACTTCCATCAGGAAGGGTAAGTCACAGATCATGATAGGACATGAGGTTACACTGCAGGGTAAGACTCCATGACCCCTCAGTGGCCCAGGCATTTCTGGGCCTCTCACCTAGGAAGCAGGAAAAGTAACCAAGGCTAATATGGCACCTAGAGTCAAGAATATCTGGGAGGGACAATAAATTTAGACTGGGGCAAATGTGATCTGAGTGGCTTCTGCTGAGCCCAAATACCACTAATTCCTCTTAGAGGTCCCAGATATGTCTGCCCAGGAAATAGACAGTTACAGAGCTTATGCTCAAGTTAGGAATTTCTGGTGGGAACCTCTTCTAAGGTGAGATCAGGAGTGCTACTGATAATATGAATTTTAAGCACAGAGCATATTTCTCTTTTCTTTGCATGTTTTGCAAAGTCTTGGAGAATCGGCACTTAGGAAGGTTGCTCTGACTCCCACCCCTAGACATTCACCTTTTCTTTCTGGATTTTATATTGGTAATTGGTAATGGAACCCAAGACCCTGTGCAGCCCAGGGCAAAAGTTGTGTGCACTTAAAAATAGAGAAATTGCTAAGTAGATGATTAGAAGATAAGGTTTTGTAGTGGCTTCATAACTCAGACAAATTAAGAGCAATGTGGCACCTTAGGTTTGTAATTGTAAAAACATTCGTGTTAAGCACAGTCCTTCAGTGCTGCACTCTGCCACTCTTCATAAGCTGGTGTCTCCACAGTTATTGGAGTACTTTCCAGGATTCTGAAGTAAAGATCACGTTAACACCAGACAGTGCTTTTGTATTACTATTCCTTATTTCACTGAAATTCTTTAGAATAATATTCCCTAGGGCTGTTCCTATCACCACTCATGCTAGAATTGTAAGAGGGCCTACTGCAAGTATATAGCAAGACCAAGATTCTGACTAGAATAATGCCATTTTTAGTGCTGATATGAGGTTGGACAATTAAGTTCACTAACTCATCCTAGAAAACGTGCTACATACCTTATTGCTGAGTATCACTATGGTCACCTTTGGGTACTCCCCTTGGGAAGCTATGCACCAATACCAGCACCTAGTTCACCCTTCAAAGCAATTTTGGAACTCTTTTTCTGGAATGGCCATAAGACCTGCTGCCGTACCCCAAATCTAACAATTAAGTTTGTGAACTTGCCACCGTGCACTTACATTGTACAAACAACTCAGTAAGATGTACAAACAACTTGGCAATGTTTTAACACCGAAGTATATGCTCTCCAATGGTGGGAGCCCTCTGAAGCCATGTCCGTAATTTCTATCCAGACAAAACATCTATCAATCCTACCCCGGGGTGGAACAAAGGAGGCATTTTCTTTCTTGAAACCCAACATCATACCATTTGAATAAAGATTTTCCCCAAGTCAGATTTCTCTGAGTAGCATCTCACGTCATTTGAACACTGCAAAACTTCCTTTTGGAATTCAGTAAGTTTGGAAAAGCACTTATTCCCCTCATTTATTCTGACTTCAGGTGAAGGTTTCTTTCTCCTTTTCAGAAGTTTATACATGCATTTTAAGGATTAAAAAAGATGATGTGGACATATACTTTTGCATTAATTTTCTCAATTCTTCATCTTTGCAGAGATCTCTTAGGAATGTTTATATAAGTCATTTCCTATGCCACCTGTACAGCAGAAGACTAATTCTCACTAACTCCAACAGAAGTCCTATGGTAAGTTAAATTTTGCATCCGTTTTAAAAGCAGAGTACACAGTTGGGAACTCCCTTAAGGGTGTCTTTAACACAAACTGCACCTTTCTCCCTGTAGACTCATCATGTCAGGGCTAAGACTCCTGGCCTTTGGCTGCCATAAAAAAAAACTATGAATACATAATACAAACTGCAGCTCACATGCCCCCAATGAATTATGCTGTGAAACAATTTATTGTACCTACCTAAAGATTCATTCTAAAAAATAAAAAGATATGCCATTACTGAGTTTTCTTTCCTCTACTGATACCAACTCATTATTGTAGTGAGGGAAAAATGTGTGTGATTGTTTCATTCTTGATAAATGATAAAAAGCTGCGAAACTGCCTCCTGCACTTGATTCCAAAATTTTAGAGTCCCTGAAAACTACATAGGACATCTCCCATTCCTTAATAGGACACCCTGAATTTTCAGATGTCAAAACAAACTTCCAAACATTTGCACTCCCTCTCAGTTCTTCAAAACAAAGGCAGACTATATATGGAATACTACTGTTTATTGGAAGCTGACATCCACACCCATTTTGGAGGAGGGAGGTTGTAGCATTGTAATTTTTTGCCATACCCATAACTGTATGCTTCAATGAGGTACCATTAATTGACTTAAATGAACCTGTTGGGCGGAGGTATTCTGACTGCTATCACCATACCTAAAACCTATGGGCAGTATCTGATTGTATTGCAAACATTAGCAAAAAATGTCTACAAACAAACAGCAGCCAGATAAAAAGCATTAATTGAACTGCATTCAAACCTGACTTAATTAATCCTTTAACCAGCAGACATAAGGTGGTAAGCAGTTTTAATGTATCTATTATTGCGAATGTAAATTGATGCAGGCAAACCAAAGGAAGTAACAAACACATGGCCATAATTCAATTAGCAGCCATTGAATTGTATTGTTCAGATGAACTGCTTGTCAGAAATTGTTAATTATCCATAGCTCCAGAATAGCACATCAGAAAAATCTTTTAATTAACTACTGAACATAATGTTGTTAATTCTATATTGCATTGTACTTATAAATGACTAAAGTATTGCATATGTTTTTATGTTTTTCCCCATTAAGTCAAATCAACATGTATTACAATCTTTATTTTAAAGATAAATCAATTTAGGAGCAAAGGAAACCAACTTGTACAAAAATGCTTAACTGATTATAAGATCTATGGTTCTCAACTCAGTATTTTATCATCTGCTGCAGAGTACATTAGTGAGAAATAATTTTCCTTTTCTATCTCATTTACTAAATTGTCTCTCTCCTGCACTTAACTAAGGCACTTGCTCCAGCCCTTTCTCCACACTGGGATACTTTGTTCCTAGGCATCATACCTCCTATGACCTTCCCAGGGTCACAATGGAGTTGCTATCCTCATATTCCATACAGGAGCTTACATCTTCATCCTGTTATCCTAAGACAAGAGCACAACTTCCTCTGATTCCCTAGGTATTTGTTCGTCTTTTTTCAAGACTCATCTGTTCCTCCCTACTTTTATTGAACCAATATTCTAACATTGCAACAATCATGGATGTTAGGGGGACTAATACATTTAGGAAAAGAAAAAAAAGCTAAGAATGTGTGTGATTGAAAAATATATAAGGAAAAAAGTTATTCATATACAATTGATTGAAATTATATTATTAAAGCTATTCTGATAGGCAACTGGCTGTAAAACAGAAATTTAAAATACGAATGTGTTGTAAGCAATGTGTTTACTTTTAGTACTTCTAAGAATCTAGCCTGTAGAAATACAGAAACAAAAACAAAGATTATTGCTGTTGTGAGAAAAGCCTAACTTCCAGCTTAGGTAAAAAAGGACATAATTAAATTAGCAGGAATTCACTGATTTACCAAATTTAGGAATAAAATAATTTGCAGAAAGGCAGGATGGTTGCCTTGGAAATATAAAAACGTAAGGATTAGAATGTTTCCAGGTGTTCTCATGTTCACATGTGTTCTCGCACCATCTCTCTCCCCTCTCTCATTCCCCACATCCCTCTCTCTGTCTCTATCTCCTTGACTATCTTTATCTCAATTCTCTCGTCATAGTCTATTAAACATGGAGGAAAACACAGCTACTGGCAGATCCCAACCCTTTCATCCTGGAATGTGGATGACTAGAGATAAAATGGGTAATTTGGAGCAAGTCCCTATAACTACTTTAAACAACTGCAGGAAGGAAATCTGGGTCTTGTGAGAAAATCACTAATTTCAAGGTTAATATTTTCATGGGTGTGGGGATGTACAAGAGATCCTGTAAATGAAGGAAGGAGACTGGGCAGAATAAGTATATGTATTACATGTATAATGCATGTTTTATGTGTGTGAATATGTGATTTAAAAACATAAAATCAACACAAGTGGATTGTAGAGCTAACCATGAAAGATAAGCAAAAGTCTTCTATTAATAATATAAAATATCCTCATGGATTTTGATAAGAAAAGATTCCTTACACGGGACAGGAAAACAACTGACTGCAAAGCTTGAAACATCAGACCACCTTAAAATAGGACCTTCTGAGATTTACATCTGAACTTCTACAAATTTTGAAAGTTCTCTGTCATTTTCACACATTGAATATATATATGAAAAATAGCAAGTACAAGTGCCAGGGTGCTTATGGAAGGCCGGAACTCTGAAATAAAAAATAGCAAACAACAAAACAAAAAATAAACATCAACAACCTTGCACTGGTGAGAATCAACTGAAAGTAGTAATGTTTTCATTCCTGGTTTTTCTAATACTCTTGCATTGAGCAAAGTGAAGCAGCTGAATGGAGAAGAGTGCTTTGGTTTCCAGTGACCCAGCCTTAGAAACACCATTCGTGATGGGACAACCTGTGGAGAAGCTGGCCCCATTCCAGCTGACACACCTCGTGGAAAAGTGCTAAGAGAACTGGATCCAGGTCATGATGGGGGGCTGTCCTGGCTCACAGATTCTCTGTTTGGATGGTACTTGTTATTCAACCTGATTCTTTCCTGAGGCAAGTGACTGAATTTGGGAAATAAGTATTTTTCAAGACATTTTTCCAAGAGGAGTCACCCAAATCACATGTATCCTCAGCCACCTCCATCTTCAAGAACAGTGCTGGTGCCATGAAATTATGCTGTGGGTTCAAGAGTTGTGGGCACAAGGGGAACAATATAAATACCCTGCATTTATTCACAACACTCTAATAAATAAGTTTATGTTTAGCAGATTGGTCATAAGGGTTTCATTCCCAAGGCCTGTATTATTAAATTAGAGATAAACCGAAAAAAGGTATATTCATTATCTATTATCCTCTATTATAAATTTCTCAGTGGACAATCTGAATAGTCTCTAATACATTATCATTTAATAATAGAAATAACTATAAATGAAAGGAATAAGCATTAAATCACTTCTAAGATGATATTAGGGAAAGAAACAACAGTGCCTGAGAGTTAAGCATCAAAGCCAGGATTCTATTCTCATACACAACTTCTCATACGTGTGGTCAAGAAATAAAGTTATCCACACTTGTTCCAAATAACTAAACTTCACATCATGAAAAAAACACATAATGATCATTTTTATTTTTGTGTATGGTTCTGTACACAGGTAATTATAACAGACAATCGATTGTTTGTAATAAACAGGGATGAAATCAAATGATTACTTATTTGTTCGATCATTTACACACAACACACGCACATACACACACACTTTTAAAGACACTAAGGAGTATATCAAACTCTCCCTCATCATTTGGGGTCAACTGCTCCTCAGGTACCTTTATTCCCATAGGAGATGACCAGAAGCGTACGCTTTCTAAGGTTCTTATATTTATTTTTTATAGGTTTATCTTCTGGCTCTTAAGCTGTTCATTGCTGCACACAGTAGTAGTCAATAGGTTTCCTTTTCTAATTTATTCATTACAGTCTGAAATCTTATATAATCTTATTAGACTTAGATAAAACAATGTATGTGTAAAGATCTGAGAGGCTCTTCTAGTAGTACAATAGGAGAGAGTTCTATCTTGTGTGAGAATCAGTATTACTGACTTAAAGTCCTCATTTTGATTTCTTCCAAATATTTGAGTTTGTTAGTGATACACAGAATTAAAAGAGAATTCTAAGAAATGAAAGCAAATTGCAAAGAAAGATCTGAAAAAACTGTTGGAAGTTCTGAACGAATTTATTAAGAATATAAACATTCGAGTATTGATTAATTTTAGACATCTCTACAAGCTACCTCCCATTAGTGAGTAAAGTACACTACACAAAATATAAGACCTGCCTACACTACCATGATTGTAAGGAAGGAATAACAAAGTATTCCCTTCAAACAGCAGTCCAATCTCATAGTCAGTTTGTTTCTGCAGGAGGAAAGGAAAGGGTCTTCACTCCAGAAAAATATCTCTCCATCTGTTTCTGCCACTCCCCCTGCCTTTCTTCATTTTCTCAAAATGGAGAAAATTTTAATCTAATTTTTTTCGGCATATAGAATATTTGAAGGCACATGCACTCAGGTGTAGAAACCATTTGGATTCACTGGTCTCCTCCAAGGACATGGCGTGTCTGCCTTTCCATCATCAGAAGACCTAACAGGCCGAATACAGATAGCTGTCTTCTCTGCCCTCGCCCTTCCTCTGGAGAATGGGGGTGGGGAGTGCGGGGGGGTGGGGGTACACTGACCCAAGCCTACCATCCTAAGAAAGATGGTTTTTATTATGTTTTTCTCCCTTTGATCACTTCAGTATATTGGCAGTTCCTTCAGTTTCCAGGATGATGTAGGGAACCAGAGGACTGCACTTTTTCAAAACTGAGATTTAAACCTTAAAGGAAAAAGTGGCCCAGGTAGGCGTCTCACCTAAGGTGAGTGCCTCAAGCTGCTCACTAGGTTTGGTACCCACCCAGTTGACAATGAAATGACATATTGATTTTCACTCACTTTAATTTCTTTGAAAAAGCTCCCTTGGAGACTTCATTGCAAGAGAGGTGACTGCCAGGACAGAACTTGTTCATTCTTTAAGCAACTACCATCAAATATATCATAACATATTCAAGCCCCAACCTTGCTTCAAAAACATTTAAATGTACATACAGAGTGTTTTACTGAGCATCTACCACTGTGCTAGTAGGAATGATAATGAGTATGGATAAGTTTAGAGTAATAAAAAATGAAAAAGATTTTTTTATATATTTGTCTATCATTTAGAGAAATGATAACATTTTATTAATCTCTACCTGAAGGAAACAAGAGAGGAACACATAAACTAAACTCTGAATATGCCTTCTAATGAAACTTGCTCAGTTGCTTTGTTTGTTCAGTTTTCTTCAACTGGTTATAAAAATAACATTTTCATCAACCTATTTCATAGCAAGGTTGGAAAACCTTGTGACATAGTATATTTTCCGTTAAATAACAGCATTCATTAAAATAAAAGTTCCCAGAAGTTAGAAACTTTGTACTCTATTTAGGCTCTATTATATTCAATGCACTTTTATCTTACAGTACCAATGATTATGATGACAATGCACAATGTCTAACAGCAAAATAGCATATGTCATAGTAAGGCTGTTAGGAAATTCGCAGTTGTGAGACCATAATAGTTGCCTGTTGGCTAGTGTATCCCTTCAATGGGAGATAAAAATGAATTGTGAATGTCTTCCCCCACAGCAATGGCTTTCTATAGGAAAAAGTAGCGTTTTTAGACTCCACTCACAACTTGACAAAAAGAGAATATAAAAATAGGTGCTTACATGTTGTGAAAGCACAGGTAGCCCAGAAAGGGACTTGTCTCCAAGAGCAAAATAAGATACTGCGTTAGAAGCATAGTATCCTCTAAAAATAAAAAACTGCTGCTCGAAGTAAAACTACAATTGGAGGTGGAGAGAAGGTTCCAAAGCAGAAACTGAGGTGTTCTCTGTTGCAAGCAGGGACTGCTTAGTGATTCACTGTTTGTAAAAGCAGATTTCTCAGCTGCAGAGAAGACTTGAGTTCACCCACAGCCAAGAAGGCTTTCTATTTCATCTGAACAATCCTGTGAATGGAGAGAGAGAGATGGTGTCTTTTCCAATCCAAAAGGCTACAGAGAAAACCCAAACTTACCTATGATGGCAGGAGAGAACTGACATGGGAATTAGCTACTCCCGGGACTGCTGCAAACTGGTATAAGATCTAACTCAAGTCATTTCAATGCCCTACTTCTCAACTCCCTAATACTTCAGATTAGAGGATAAGTCATTCCAGCTTCTAGATTTTATGATTCTGAGCAATATAATGTGAATAAATACTGGAAACTCTTTAGTAGTTAATAAGTTATATCCCTCCCTGCGATTTCCATGTAATAAATAAGGTGACTGATATATCCAATGTAGTATTTGGACAAATAGATGATAGCAAGGAAGGAGGCAATCTCTCCGAATCCAAGGATTATACTTTTAAAGAACACTGATAAATGTATTCACTGGGAGAGCTAAAATTACTAAAAAAAAAAAATTTTTAAGTAGAGAAACAAAGCAAAAATAAACCACAGTGCTAAGTCTCCATGGAAACTCTGGAGAGTAGGCATCCATGCCACAAACACCACGCTCAGGAAAAAAAGTGTTGTAAGCGTATGTTTTGCTGGAATTTAAAGGAATTTTAAAGATTCTAGTGACTATATGTTAGATAGTAGTACTCTCAAAAAATGATTGTTCCATCAATCATCCAGCACTATGCGTTGTTTCATTGAGATCCTGCTGATTCCTGCATCATAATATGGTCCTAGAAATAAAAAGGACATTGAATGGCATGTCATCTACTCCACCTGACCCAACAGGCCATTCTATGCCCCTCTTTTGTGTAGGTCATGCATGCATTTATGTTTGAAATATGAGGTAATGATTTATCCCACACAGGACGCAATGCTCAAAATAAAGCGATGGGACACCAAAATGTCCTAGTCTCATATTTGTAATGAAACTTTTATAAGCATATAGAAATTCCCTGTAAAACAAGAAAAGGCATGCTCTCCCCAAAAAGGAAACTGTCAGATCATTTCATATTCATGGGACTTCCATGTCCCAGTGTAGACTCCTTTGAAGAAAAACTATCATATCTTCTGCAGGTCAGCAAGGGACCTGTGTGTTCCCACTGCATCCTAGAGCCAACTGCTTTCATGTGATTTTAAAATGAGAAGAAACAGTTTAACCCCAAAACAGATTACACTTAACAATAGATGAAAAGTCCATGCTAACCAACTTAACTTCTTACCAGACAGGAAAAAGGAGATGAACTCCAGTGAAAGACTTGTTTCAGATACAACCACTAAGTAACTCATTTGTTTTGATTCAAAAGATATGCTCTCTACCAGCTCAAAATGTGGATTGTTTTCCACAGTATCCTAACTCAATTTTAAGGAACTATAGGAATTATTTATAAAATGTACATAATTTGCCCTGTTTCTCCTGCAAGAGTAGTTTCTCATATCCACTTAAGGTTTTACATTAATGAGTTCTAGGTATTTTCTTTCTTTTTGCTTTATTTTTTATTCTTCTTTCTTTCACTTGATGAATAATCACAAAAGATTTACCATGTGTGGTCACAGTACTAGATACCAGATAAATTTAAATAAGACAGAGTTCCTGCCTCAACTCTGTATTATATACCTTCTGCTATAATGCAATGAGAAGAGGTATCAGTCAGTATTAAACAGAAAATGTAACAATAGTACAAAGATAGGTAGGTAGGTAATCAGGCAGGCAGACAGACAGGTGATGTAGATACAGATATAAATATACAGGTAGGTAGACAGACAGATAATATAGATATATAAATTCATTTAAAGAAATTGTTTCATGTAGTTGTTGAGACTATCTGAAATTTGTAGGGCAGGTTGGTAGGCTGGAAACTCATATAGAATTTGACTCTGTTTTTTCTCTTAAGCTTTCAACTGATTGGATAACACCCACCCCCATAACACCCACCCCCATTTTCCAGGGTAATCCCCATTACTTAATGTCAATTGATTGTAGATGTTAAGCATATCTACAAAATACAGTCAATAAAGCAGCTAAATTAGTGTTTGATTAAGGGGTTCCCTGGTGGTGTAGTGGCTAGGCCTCAGCGCTTTCAATGCCATGGTCTCGGTTCGATTCCCAGCCAGGGAACCACTAAAAAAACAAAAACAAACAAACAAAAACTGCAAAGTTGACATACAAAACTAACCATCATAGGACACCTCACCTTTGCAGTATCCTTCCCCCAAAGCTACAATAAGCCCAGTGTAATCACGAGAAAACATTAGACAAACCCAAATTGGAGATCATTCTATTAAATACCTAACCAGGAGTCTTCAAAAGTTTCATAGTCACAAAAAATCAGAAAGAGGAACTGTCACAGACTGAAGGAGGCTGAAAAGATGTAACAAATGAAATGGGGTATCCAGGTAGATTCTGGAAGACAAGAAGGACATTAGTGGGAAAAGTGGTGAAATCTGAATGAAGTCTATCATTTAGTTAACAGAATCACACCAATGAGAAATTCTTAGGTTTTTACAAGTGTATCATGGTTCTGTAAGGAATTAACATTAGAGGACTACTATGTACTATTTTAGCTAATGTTATGGGAATTTAAAACTATTCCAAAAAGTGTATTAAAAATAAAACAACAGATTAACTGAAAATATGTAATACAGGCAGAATCAGTATTAATATTTTATATAAAAAGATACATATATATAATTTGAAAAATAAGCAATGAAAAATGAACTGCTAATTACCTGAAGAAAAATATTTATATCCACTGTGATTAAAGTAACTTTAAAATCTGAGATAACATTAAATGTTTATCAGATTTCCAAACATTTTTCTAATCATTGCTCTCCAGATACAGTGAAAAGATCCATTATAAATACTATTAAGCCACGTGCATTGGTACAATATTTCTAGAGGAATATTTGAGATTTCATATCCAAAACTCAAGGGGTACCTACCATGTGATCTAACAATTACAGAGTTAAATATTTAATTTAAGGGAAAAGATGAAAAATAATTTATGCATACCTATTAAAGACAAAGTGAGAAATAAGGCATATACAAAAATAAGGAATTTGTTTGAAATATGTTATTTTAATATTATTTCAATGTGTTGTTTATGCTACAATAAACTAGTGCAATGTAAAATTATATAGCTTATAAATTATTTGGTAGAGCTATATTCAATGCTATGGAAAGATACTTAGAATATATTGACATTTGAATAAAAAGTCACAATAGTGAATGTGTATGTAGCAGGTTAAAATATGCAGTATAAAAACTCTTTCAGTACAAAATTCTTTCATCTTAGCTGTTCAGTGAGGTCTATTTTTCCGTAAGTACTAATATTATCTCAAGACCTCTCTATTCATTGTTGCCAGAAATGTTTAATTTTCTAATTCACACAGACACTGAGTCCCACCTGACTGAAATCTCTGTCTTTGGAATTGGTATTCAGTCATTTGAATCTCTTTACCTTTTCTTCTCTCCAAGGATGATCTAAACTCTCCAAAGGGCTCAAGTGTCTGGTCACCTGTCCTGAGTTCTGGCCTCCATTCTAGTGGCCTCTCCCAAAGGGCAGCTCATTTCTTCAGCTCCCTTCTGCTTTTCAGTTCACATCCCTGCTGATGCCTCCTCCCAGGGCTTCTGGTCCTAAGGAACACACTCTATTCCCAGTCTAGAGACTGGAAATGGAGGCGTAACTTCAGACATTTACATTCCCTTCTAGAGATGCCCATGGTAACTTCTCTACACGTCCATCCACAGTCAATATAACACTGAGACATGTAAGGTGCTGTACCTTATCTCTCTTTCAGTGACTGCTATTCTAACTTTCAGGCACATGTGGCAAAGGAGTTTTTCTACGAAGGTAACATGCTTCTAGCTCTGGGGTGACAGAGGGAAAGAAAATATTCTCACTTTCTCAAAATATTAGCTCATTACAAAACAAAACAAAACACATGCAGAAAGAAGAAACAAATAGTTACAGACCAAATGCATGCAGAAATTACCTCTGAATACCAAATACCAAAAGATTAATTCTATTGTTATGTGTATCAGTGTTTTTCCATTTGCTTTTTTAAAAGTCCCTATGTTTATTTTTTAATACTTTTCCATAGATAAAAACTTTTAGGCCCCTTCCTTCAAAACTATGGATATATTATTTTCAGAGAATGTTTTATCCAAGAGAATTCAAAGATCTTTTCCAGAGCTAAGTTACAAGCTCTGCAATTGTTTTAGAATTGATTGCTTTATGAAATAGGCTTATGTGTTCTGACAGAGTGCTAATAAAATAAAAGAAATTTTTAGTAGCAAAGAAGTTAAGTTTTCACTGGTTGTAATAAGTCCTTTTTTTTCCCCTTTTCATTGCTGTGTCTTTATAGATAAAATGAAATTTCATAAGCTCTTGTTTTTCAACATCAGTTTCTAGGAAATTTTTTCATCAGGATGGCTTGTTCAAGGCTAAATGCAGCTTAGAGAAAAATATATCCAAAAAAGACTTTAAAAGATTTATTATGTTGTGCTTAATGTGAATTATTGTTACTATAAAAATACATTTTTAAGGTGTAGCCAGGCTACTTGAAAGTAAATATAACAGCTTTATTTTCCAAAATAGATAAGCTACTTTTCATCTGGTATCTATGTAATATTTTCAAAACTATTTTCTCAGAAATTAAGTACCAGGTTTAGTATCAGTAAAATATTTTTAATTTATATTTATTATTCAAATGTAAGCTATAGAGTATTCGTCTTCTAGTACTACAAATGCCTTTATTAACTTTATATAAACTACATAGTTCCCAATTTCCAAGAGTGGGTGTCTCTAGTTCCTTCCTCACTTTTAAATACAAAAGTTTCTATTTGTGAAATATTTATGGACATACAAACACATGCACCACAGGTAACTACTAGCAACTGACCTCTGATGGAGGCCACTTGCAATGGCTTATCTAACACCACTTTGTACTTAGAGACATCACCATAGACATAAACTTTGGAACAAACTGGATTGGATCCAAGGTGTGAACTGAAGACTTCCTATACACAACTGCTTTGCCAATGGAAAATGGTAAAGAAATGGGAAGGTGTGTATGGTAGTCAAAACCTTACAAATATTTAGCAAGTGATGAAATAAAAGCTAGTACAGGGCAGGCCTGGATAAGATTAGTGTCTCAAGCTCAATTCCCTATTCCATTCCTGCTGACTAGGTGACTCGAGCATGATATGTCCCTCTGGTAACCCTCTGCCTCCTGCTCTAGTGGTGGACACGAGCTAGCTCAAGGGTTTTCAGCACAGGCAAGGGAGGCACGGCGACCAAGACTGTCTCGTTCATTTGACAATCAGAGCAGTAGCAGTCACTGGGTGTACCATTTTGAACAAAATCACATATGGCCCCTGTTTTATAAATCTCATAGTTTAGTGAGGTACATAAGTAATAAGTAATAAGTTAATATTTGTTAATTAGTATAATTTATACTATAATCATTGATATTATTATTATTTTATATAGCTAACCTGCACTGAGTTATTTTCCAGAAAAATTTCAAAAGATGTTAATTCGTCCAGTTCTCATATAAACCTATGTGGTAAGTACCACTACTGTCTTCCCTTCACAGAGAATCGGGGGTACATTTCCAGGAGCTGGTGAACTGCAATTTAAACCCAGCATAACTCACATATCTTTTAACTGAGTAAAAAAAAATACATATATATATATATAGGTAAAGCTTAAGATGGGCTCTAAAATGTAGATGAATCTGCTGCAGTGAAAGGGGTCACAAGGGTGGGCTGTTGAGTGTACTTGTATATACAATTAGTTAACCAGAAGAAGCCCCTGAAGGCTGAGAAGAAAGAAGCCAAATGAGGAACAGAGGAAGGCAGACATAGAAGCAGATGAAAAGATTCAGAGGTGGGAAAAAATGACCAGTGAGAGTAACTGAAATGGGGGTTTTGGCTGCGAGAAAGTGTGCATGAGAAAGGATGATTATAGTGAGTCCAAATTGGGCAGGCAGGTCCTAGGACCAATTTCTTTACTCACCAAACCCCTTTCCAACCTATACTGAAAACTCATTAGATATGCTATACTAGTGGAAGGACATTATGCATTTGGAACATGTGGAAGCAAAATAAAATTTAGAGTCCAGTTCACTATTGGGATATATAATTCCTGAGGTGGTTTCAAAACTTAGAAACCTTTGAGTTTTGGGAAACGCTACTGTTTTCAAAAGAATTTACTGATTTTATATATGCTCCAGGAAAGTATGACCATATCTCATGTCAAATTGCAACTAAAACCCAAAGCCAATTCTGCCTTTAACTAAGCCATTCTGGTTCCCCTTGAATATACCCAGCTTTTCCCAAATCCTTACTTTTGAGTGTGCTTTCATTCATTCACATAAACTTACTAATGCCTACACTGGGTTAAATGCTACAAATTCTAGGGATACAGGATAGGTTTGATTGTTAGTCTACTGAAGTTAATAAACTAATGGGCAAAAGGCAATTAAATACATAACTATAATAAAATGTGATAGGGAAATGAAGTGTTGGGAGCACATACAGAAGGAAAACAGAGACTGCCAGAGGGGGCTAGTATTTAAGTTGAGATCTGAAAAAAAGAATAGATTTTAAAAAAAGAATTTGGGAAGGGATAGTGATTTAGCTCAGGCATTGGCAAACAAACAAGATCTGGCTTACACTCTCTTCCATTACATAATGTTTTACTGAGATACATTCATGACCATTCAATTCACTCTATGATGGCTTTCTCTCCACAACGGCAGGACTGAGTAATTCCAACAGTTACTGTATGACTTACGAAATCTAAAGTGTTCACTGTCTGGCCCTTTGCAGGAAAAGTTGGCTGACCCTGGTCTAAATAAATGGGGAGGACTGCAAATGAATGAAAATATAGAGAATGCCAGAAGCATAATAAAATGAAAGCCTGACATAGAGCAATAGTGATGAAGACCCCCACAACACCTTCACCAAAAAAAGAAAAATGTCGGAATACAAAACTGTTTTTGAAGTAGAAGTAACAAGACTTGGTGATTCACTGAACATTGTAGACCTCTGGGGGGCATTCAGTCATAAAGCCAGTAAAGAGTCCATTTGAGGATGCTGATTTCAGAAGAAAATGTTGATTTGATGATGTACTTTTGTGACTAATCAGCATGTGGATGAAAATGAAAGCATAAAAATGAATGAGATTAATTCATGTTTGAGGAAATCATGTGTAGATGAGGGTCTAGGATACATCCTAAGTCAGAGCAACATTTAAGCATTGGGTGAAGGAAGATGACAGGAAAATCAGAGTAATGTCTTGATTTCAAAGACAAGGGAACAGACCCCTTCAAAAGGCATGACTGACAATGTTAAATGTGCCATGTGCAGCATGTTTATTAGGGGTGTCTGTAAAAGCTACAACTTTGGAAAAGGGGGAAGAGCATTACTAGACAGAAGAAGAACGAAGGCCATAACACAGGTTAAATGACAGGCTTGGCAGATCCCATAAGAAGCTCTGGAGCTAAAAGAGCCCTTCAGATTGTCCCAGGTCTATATAACCCTATCATGATCCGTTCCTGGATTTATGCTGCCCTGGCAAAGCAGGGACCTTGGTGAGGAGTCTCTCTGCAGCTCATGCCAACTCTGAAGTGATTTTCAGCTGGACACTGTCTGGTAATAGCATAGCCAGTAGCTTAAGCATCAGTTCCCTCCTTGAATGGGACTATGGGAGTCACTGCACATGCATTTAAGTTTGTAGGCAGGCTTAGAGAAAATTCAGGAAATATCTTTCTTTAATGGCTTTTTTTTTTTCTGTAAAGAGGATTAGGTAACTGGAATCATTCTAACTGGCTTTCAAACTTCTAGGACAATAGTTGGGAGCACTCACATAGAAAGAATAACCATTATTTCTGTATCATCTCTGGTATCATAGCAGCCGATTCCTGATCTGAAGTCTGCTTTCTCTACTTACTATATAATCTCAGTCAATTCATTTACTTTTCTGAGACTTAGTTCTTCCATTTATAAGGACAAAATAGTGTCCATCTTAAAGTGCTATGATAAAGAAAGAATTAGTTAATGTATGCAAAGTACTTAGAACAGTTTCTGGAACATAGTAAATGCTCAATAAGTGCTATTAATCTTGTTTTTACTAATCATTATTATCCATTACTCTATATATTGTTATTAATTAATAGCATTATTAGTATTAATATTGTACTCTTTAATTATCATACACATCACATACAACTCAGGCATATCTCATTTAACCCACACAATACTCATATTAGGTGAGTACAGTGACATTCATTTTCAAAAAGAGAAAACTGAGGTTCAGAGACACTTAGGTGGCAGTCTAAAAAGAGTGAAACTGAAGTATGAACACAGTATGTCATATGCTCATTAGATCAAAGGTATCTATTTAATGTCTAAATCCACTAATATTAGAAAAACTACAAATTGTTTGCTTCTTTTCATTCATTAGACACAATGTGTTTCACAAACAAACAAATAAACAAACAAAATAGCTACGTATTTAGTCCTGGGAAAAAGTAAAGCAGCAAATTAGATTCAGGTGGTTACCAACTTTCTAAGTTTAAGAGGAGAGTTCAAATGTTGATGAACCAAATTTTTATGGCTTTGTATGATATTAAACTTGTACATTTCCTTTCACAAAAATGAATTAAAGAATTGATAGATTATAATATAATATACATTCATTCAACAACTCTTTTGAGTACCACGATTCACAGGCACTATTCTAAGTGTTTGGGAAGATAAGATAAATATGACATAAGGCCCATATTCAACAATGAAATAGTTTACGAAAAAGAACAGAAAATAATTGTCTAAAAAAGAAAAAGAAGCAAATGCTGTGGTAAGTACAACATTAAAGCCACATATAAAATGTAGAGGAACCATGATGCAGAAACTAAGTTACTTTAGATGATGGCTCAGGTCAAGTTTCCTGGGTGAATTAAAACCACAGAAAGCAGGACTCACTGCTGGCTGCATTTTGGCAAATGATGTTTTTAGAATTATAACTTGGTTGTTCTGTGTGGACTAGAAGTACTCAGACTATTTGTGGCAAATTCGCAGTGGGAAGCTCCAGAGCGGTTGGTGTGTCCTGCCAATCACATCACTCACACCCCAGGAATCAGTAGAGCAAGACTTGCATTAACCAGATGATGAGCATACACATTTCAGTATCGTAACTATAGTAAAAAACTGGAAACATCCCAATATACTCACATTAAGAGTTATAATGAAGATGTTCAAAATAGTAAATTAAAAATCATGATGGACTCTATGCATGGACATGGAAGTATTGCAAGAGTATATATTAAGTAGAAGAAAAAGTAACTCTCAGGAAAACTAAACAAAATAAAACATGACTTATTTAATGATTTTATTTGTGTGTGTGTGTGTGTGTGTGTGTGTGTGTGTAAAAGAGCATAAATAAAAATGAATGCAAATTTTATATGAGTAAAAACCACAGAAAGAGGTTAGAAAGTTATACACCAAATTTTTATGAATAGTTTCCTCCAGGGTGGAGAGTGGCTTTAAGAGATAGGGGAAGAGCTAAAATATTTCACATAATTCTAATTTTTCTTGAAATTTATAAGTAATTTAAAAATAATTCATATATTAATTATAAATAATTTAAAATATGTATCATATTTCATAAATGCCTGGTGCATAGTAGGTATTCAGCAAATGAATTAAAAAATATAAGTGTTTATAATATGTATACCATCTTTTCATGTTACTATTATTAGGTAACTGCCTGGCCTGCCTCCTCTTAGAGTTACTCACGTCTAAGGGTAGTACTGAGCACTACCAGGGGCAAGGAAAACTTAGGGCCCAATTTGGTATCTTCCAACAGCACAGCTTAAGGTTTAAGCTCTGACAGTCACACAAATGTAGTTTCAAACCCTGTCCCTGACATTTACTGTTATGCAACTGTGCAAATTATTTAATTTCTTTCTATTTAAAGCTATTTCTTCTATAAACAAAGAACAGTAACTATTGTATACTATAAAAGGTTTTTGTGGCAAGGATCAGTATCTGCATAAACTCTTTATAGAGTCACTAAATCTTTGGAAATGCTGAACAACCCCAATAAATGTTCCGAAGTGCCACATTATCATCCACATATCCACTCTTCTAAAAATCACTTTTCCCTCTTTGCTATTATGCTTTTTCTTAGTTCTCAAAACATGATGCTAGTAAATTTCACAATGTTAACAAAATAATGTCGCAAAATGTAGGATACTGTCTAGTAGACACTACGTGATCCCTGTAATGAAATTTAGTAGAGTTCTTATTTTATTCAATCGCAACATAGAACACTCAAAGTAAAGCAAATTGTTCAAATATGCAGTCTCTATTTGTTATTGTCATTTATAATATGCTAGTAGAAAAGACAATATTTAAATGTTTAATTTCTTCAATTTTAAGTAAACATTTAATACAATCTCTTAATAAATTTAATGGGAATATGTATAATCATGATAAACTGGAGGTAAACTCACAAATCATGAAATTCAAAAGCTAATATTTAAGAAACAAAACTAGTTTTAAATGTACAATTAAATAATACATGTAATTTTAAAGGCTGATATACTCTAAAATATGTCTAAGTATATTAAACAATATAGTATATCACAACAGTAAAAAAATATTTTGAGCTAATTCAAAGACTTTGCCTTCAAAGAATTTAAGCTATGATATTTTCTTTATTACTTACAATCAGAAATATAGATTTTGATAGCAGGGGATCCAAAATGATTTATTCATTCTGTTTCCAATCTAGAGGAAATAACTGCTACTGGGGAAAGAAATTAAATCACACAGGTCAAATAGAGGAGAGAACCACAGAAACCCAGAATGGTTTCATAAATTCAAGTACAAATAAAAGAATGTTACTTGGTCAAGGGTAGGTGGGCACGTGGCATCAGGGGATTCACCTTCCTAACGTGCACAGGTTCTGAAGCTTTGATGTGATGTCTGTGCATTATTCTTCATCATGTATCCATAATTACAAAAACATTTTAGAAAAATTTCTGGTCATTATATTATTACTTTTGTAGATGAGTATTTAAGACTCTGTCCCTTTCAAGCATCTAAACTTGCAAATGCAAGTCTCTCATATGGTTCAAAAATAAGCCAGCAAAAGATATTTCTAGGACAATAACTATTAGTAAAATTGTGGCAGCTTAAGTTATCATTATTTTAAAATAATATTCGGTCCTCAGATTTTAGTTTTTATAGGAAGTGAGGGTATAATTTATCTAGATACAATTGATTTTTATTAAAATAAAAATATTAATTTTATATTTGCAGGCATAAAGCAAACAGCCATCAGTATTATACCATGTGTAATACCTAAAATGAGCAAATTGGGACTATTAAGAGTTTATATTTCCAGTAACATATCACATATCTGCACATGAAATGGCTGTTATAGATATTTATACTTAAAAATAGATACAAAGGGAATTATGAATGTAGAAAATGTTCTCTGATAGTTAAACATGTTTTAAAATCATCTGCAAAGAAGTAGAAGTGTTATTATCATTCTTTTTGCAGGCTTCTAAAAATTTAGGTTAAATAAATATATCAACATACTAATGCTGACCTTTCCTCTATTTGTTCTTACAGTAGACAACTTTTATTTCTGTAACCCTCTTTTGACTAAAACAGTTTGTGTTATCACATAAATTTTATAATTAGCTTGTTACTCTCTACTCCTTTACTCCACAAAATAATAACAAATTAATTACAATTGTAAAATCTTGATATCATTTTGAATGGAATTGCCTTAAGTCAACTGACATATTTGAAGATAATTAGTATCTTAACAACATGGAGACTTTCAATCCAAAAATATAGTATATTTTTTTATTTACTGAAGTCCTCTCATTTATCTCAACAATATTGTGGAATCTCTATTGTATGGGTCTTACACAGCTAGTTTTAACTTATAACTAACCATTTTGTGTCATTTAAAGCTATTATAAATGATATTTTTTTTAATCTTTCATTCTCAAAATCTTCATTGCTGGTACACAGAAATGCAGTTGATTCTTGCACATTGTCCGGTGTTTACAGATGTTATTTTCCAAGAATGGCTGCACAAATCCTATGTCATTCTGCATGCTCTTCTTATAATGTAACATCGACATTCTCCATGTGATTTATGGAATAGCTTAGATCTAAGTTAAAGGTTTTCATCAAATATTAAAAATTTTGACCCTTATCTATTCAATTTGTTTCTTTACTCTTATTTTCTGGGGCTCCAATTCTATCTCTGTTGTTGTTATCATACATGAAGCAGAGATTCTGTTTATGTATTTCAGCCTTTTTGTCTGTTGGATAGTTCAGGCTGGATAGTTTCTTTTTCAATGTTGTCCTATTCACTGATTTCTTATACTGTCTTAAAGTTTCATCCTTGCTAATTCCATCATTTTGTCATTTGTGAGCCTATAATTTATTTATAATTTTTTCTCTAAATTATGCCAAGATTTGTTTCTTTAGGTATCTAGTAATTCCTCTAGGATGTTTGACATTGTGATAATTATGTTATCAAGAGTCTGAGGTTTATATTCTTATTTTATTAAAGGTAGAACAGAACTGTCTTTTATTAGGCAGTTGAGTTCATTCGTTGACAGGCTGATTCATTTTATAATTTGCCAGAGCTTTCTACAGTAATCCTTATTCCAGGGCTGGTTTCTCATGCCCACTAACACATGACCCTTCTGGTCTCTTAATGCTGCCAATATTTAACAGGTCTTTCCATTACAGCTTTGTTGGCACTTAAATGTTTTTAAGTCCTTTTAGATCTGGGAATGATTTATCTTACAGATTCCTGATAATTGTTCTATGCCAGTTCTCCAAGAACTGGCTTGCTTCTAGAATAGAGCCAAGTTGAATAGCTTTGAGAACTAATGTTTACATAGCTTAGTATTCAAAGACTCCATTTAGTGGTGTCCAATCATTTGGCTTTCCTGGACCACAGTGGAAGAGCTGTTTAGGGGTAACCATTAAATACACTAACACGAATGATAGCTGATGAACTTGAAAGAAAGAGAGAAAGAGAGAGAGAGAGAGAGAAAGAGAGAAAGAGAGAAAGAGAGAAAGAGAGAAAGAGAGAAAGAGAGAAAGAGAGAAAGAGAGAAAGAGAAAGAAAGAAAGAAAGAAAGAAAGAAAGAAAGAAAGAAAGAGAGAAAGAGAGAAAGAGAGAAAGAGAGAAAGAGAAAGAGAGAAAGAGAGAAAGAAAGAAAGAAAGAAAGAAAGAAAGAAAGAAAGAAAGAGAGAAAGAAAGAAAAAAAAAAGGAGGTAAAAAAATCTCATAATGTTCTAAGATTTTGTGCTGGGCTGCATTCAAAGCCATCCTGCACTGCAGGTTGGATGTGCCTTCTCTAGATGGTCTCAATAAACACATATCTTTCTCTACATATAGCACTCCATTCTCTATGTCACTGTGCCCACAGTTTTCAGTCATATCACTCTCCCCAGTGACTATTCTCTGCCTCTACAGGGCAGCAATATTTCTGTAATCTACTGAAGTTGCCCTGATTGTACTACAGTTCAGAAAGTGAATGCAGGCTGAAGGCAAGGGCCACCAGAGGTCGCATACTGTCTGTTTCCTTCTTCTCAGGGTGATAGTCTTGTTCTGTCTGTTGTACAACATCTGAAAATCGTTATTTAACATTAATATTTCATTCAAGTTCTAGTTGTTATTGTGGGAGGAAAAGTTTCAGTATCAGTTACTCCCTCTTTAGATCTTGAAAGTGATAAGAATTAAAGGATTTGAAAGACAGTTTCAGAAGAAATCTATTTATAAAATAAAGGGGTGTGTGTGTGTGTGTGTGTGTGTGTATGTGTGTGTGTAAAGTCAAAATTGGAGGTAGCAGAGGTTAAGTATATGGGAGTAACTTTATTAAGGTTGGACTTGACTTAGTTTTTCAAATTTCCAAATATAGAATCACACGTTTTCTTAGTAAAACCTTCTGTAATAGAGCTGTCTATAAGATAGAAAGTTCTTCTAAAATACCATTGATGAGTAATAAAATAAATAGAATCAGCGAACACTAAGAACTATAAAAAGAATGCTCAAGGGAAAAAGAAGGTTGTTAACAACATTATCCCTCAATTATTTTCAACTTTGTAATACAGAAAGGCAAGGATAGTATTTCTAATAAATAAGGTTATATAACATTAAGGAGGATAAGAAAAAAGAGAGATTGAAAAAATATCTCTGATTTAGTAGATACAAAGAAATCTACAAACACTATCATTAATTGAAAGTCAAAATGAGTGTAATCTTTATAGAGCTGTAAGATTTGGTTCCTTTCTTTAAACATCTCTATTGTAAGAAAGGCTTAATTATTTTTTTTCTATACAAAGTCAGAGACAGGAAATCATTTATTAAAGAAGCCATATGTTTCTACAACATCCGTCCATTGAATTCCCTGGAAATATTGTTTTATTTAATATTTGCAGTAGTACCCTTTACTTAAAAAAAAAAAACCTAAGCACATGAGAAATAAAAGATGTTAGTAATTATAATATTTAAATACACAAAATGAATACTGTAAAAGATTGAAAACTCATCAGATGGAATTGGCTTTGTAGAGAACACCTTCTGTAACATTTAAGTATGTGATTTTCAATGACTGCAATCTTTGTCACAACAGCA
The DNA here is from genome assembly GCA_004026885.1 of Lyroderma lyra. Lineage (NCBI taxonomy): Eukaryota > Metazoa > Chordata > Mammalia > Chiroptera > Megadermatidae > Lyroderma > Lyroderma lyra. Next base: position 35,842 of record PVJL010002069.1, read on the forward strand.
AGAGGAAAAGCAAAAGCAAAGTTCCTGAAATGTGGCTCCTATAGCTGAAGATTCTCAACTCTTTCAAACTCCTTCCCCAGCAATGGTTTTCTAAAATTGCTGAAAATAAGAGCTGCCAAAGGATGAACAACACGGGGGAATAATTTCATAAGAGGTATTTGTGATTATCACCCATGATCACCTCAAAAAGGCATAATTTATAAAGCACTCATTTCAAAAGCATGCACAACACACATTCCAACAGTTTAATGTCTACTGAAGAGCTTATAGGACACTTGTATATGACCATATGAGCTACAAAATGAAAAACAGAATCTTAGAAAGGAAACTTTCTGGGAGGGAGACTGGCAAGGAGAAAGGAAAACACACAGGAGTTAGTGAGTACAGTTTCCAATGTTGAAAGAGAAAAAAATAAAAGGAGAGCAGAGAAAATAAAGGCCTGCTAACAAATAGGGAGGGACATAAAAATCAATGAGCCATTGATAATGGGTTATATATGGCTCTATTCTTTAAAGAGAAAAATGAAGAAAAGAAATTTGGGAAATTGGGAAATAATGACAGCCTGGTTAAAGCTGTTATTGATGAAATGTAGTAGGCAAGAGGATGCTGGTCATGGGGATGAATAAATAGCTCACCATACAGTTGCAAAGGAGTGCCTAATGAGGTGCTGCTAGGATAGATTATCATCTGCTCCAATTTAACATCATTCTTAATGACACAGAAGGAGTGAATAATACATGATTGAAGAGATTATAGGAACTGAGTTTACAGTTGCTGCTGGAAATATCACAAGTAGAAAAGAACCATAAAACCAACAGATTTAATAAAAAGCAGGTAGAAATATATGCCAAAATAAAATTATTTTTATCAAATCAGTAAGGAAGCCAAGAATATTAATGAAAGAAGAAGAAAAGCAAATATAATGCCAAATTGGTACTGGCACATAATTTGTTAGCAAGTTACGTTCACATTTCCTTTGTCCTTAAAATCTTTTTTGACACTGCACACATATTAACTGATGTTAGAATAATGATGCCTCTGCATACTGGCTGTTTAGACTAGAGAAACCCAGGTCCAGTCCTCAGCTTTACAGATCTTCTAATAATATCTGTTATTAAATAAAGTGTCAAATTAATTAACCAAAGGAACCCTGAAGCTCTATATTCCATAGCGTTCTTTATGTAGTGTTAGAAGGAAATTACCTAAGAACAACTTGCATATGACCATCCAGAAATGAGAAAATTAGAGAAAGTGATAGCGAAAAAGGGAAGAGATGACGAAGTTTCAAGAAAGAAGTGGTAGCCTGGCTATGGTACGGAAAGGTCAAATACGATAGGGAAGAAATGCTGCTATTGAATTTGGCAATTAGGATGTCACTGTGAGAACTGACAGATAGTTTGTGTGCAATGGCTGGAGCACAATCTGGGTAGCTGTGATGGATGAGTGACTGGTTGTTAAGAAAATAGAAAGAGCAGATATAAACTATTTTTCTAAGAAGGTGAGTCCTGATGAGAAAAGTAAAATAGGGCAGTAATAGGAGAAAAACATAAAGGATAAAAGATGATGTTTTAAAATCAGAGATATTTGTCAAAAGAGTAGACAGGGAGACAGGACCTTACCACTGAACTATTATTTTTTGTGACTCAGATCAAAAGCCACCTGGTTTTGGATGCTTTCTGACTGCTACCCTGGCTCACTTAGCTTCTCTTTTTGCTGGGCCTTCTCTGGGGTAACGCATCACTTAATCCACCTCAATCATATCACTCTCCATATTATGTTCTAATGCTTTTGTCTACTCCACTAGATTGAGTTAATTTAGTGCAGAAATTATGAATGCATTATCGGTTTCTATCGGAGTGGATGTCACATCATGTTTAATTAATAATGTTGTCTTAATAAGTGAATAAACTAATGCAGAGTTGATACGCTTTTCTAGATCAAAAAGAACTCTTGGCTAAAACTTCATCTCAAAACAAGAATATGGATTCTGGCAAAGCAAATAACAAGAAATGAGCTAAAGAAGTAATAGGGCATCAGAGCTATAAAATAAAACATGTGAATCCAAGACTAAAAAGGGAGCCATGGTAATGAGTAAAAACTAAAGCCAAGTACCAAAAACATTAGTGCATTAAACACTGAAAATCAAGGACATAGAGGACAGAAGTTAAATCACAAGGAGAACTTCTGAAATTCTGAGCCTTCATGTCCTTCTTACATCAAAACTCACTAAATATATAAGGGAACGGTTCATAGGGCAACAATTGATATAATTCCATTTTCAGCCCAAAGAGCTAAAAGAAATTTGCTTCTTTAAATATTGATATAAGTTGAAAGAGGTTTAGGGATTGACTGAGAACCTCTTTCACCAGTTTAAAAGGAGAAAGAAGAAAAGTCATACGGAGAACATAAATGGGACAAGCTTTTATTTGAAAAGACAAAATTGGTAACACTAGGAACAAAAAAGAAATCTATAAAGTGGTTGTGATCAAGATGTTTAATAATGGACTTGCTGTACTATCATGCAATCCTTATCATCCCATGTCCTGTTACTTAGGTGACAATGACGATAGTAAGATCTTCACTAGCATCAGAACGCATGATAGCCTGTAGAGTCATCACCATGACATACTGATGGCCCTGAAGTCACATGCAGTATGGCTTTACGTTCCCTAGGCTTTTATCATCCTCATGGTGCAGTAGACATAATTTGAAAATTAATGGTGCCAAAATACAGATGAGCCATACCACCAAATGAGCTCATTAAGAAGGGATGTATGCAATCCACTTACAAAAGAGTTCCCCTAACACAGAACTTGAACTATTAGCAAAAAAGGTGAAGCCATAACTCTTGTTGGTCACTATGGCTAACATTAAAAATAATCTGACAAAAAATTGTAGCTATGTTGCACCTATGAATAAAATCCTTAGAACTGTGACTTACGATTCCAATTACTATTTGCAACAAGCTGGATGTTTTAGTCAGTTCAGAATGGGTGACTTATAGACAACAGAAATTTATTCTCATACTCCTAGAGGCTGAAATCTAAGGGTCAGCATATTTGGGTTCTGGGGAGGCTTCTGTCTGAGTTGCAGACTACCAACTTGTCCTTGTATCCTCTCATGGAGGAAGGAGAAAGAGAACTAACTCTCCAGAGTCTCTATTATAAAGGCATTAATTAATCCCATTCCCGAGGGCTCCACCTTCATGACCTAATCAACTCCCAAATGTGCTGCTTCCAAATACTATCACATTGTGGGTTTGGATCTCAACATCAAAATTCTGGGGAAACACAAACATTTATCCATAACAGTACATAGCCTGTATATTAAGGAATACTCAAATAAAAATCTGTTTAGCTAGTATATAATAAAAAATTCAAATGAAAATTTCATTTATTAAAATTATTACATCTTTGCAATTCTGGCAATAAATAAGATTCCTTTTCTTTCCCTTTAATTTGACAAAAACAATGTTAATCTTTGCATTGTCATTGGCAATTAATTTTTAACCGCGACATGCCACTTTTTATGTTTACCTACATTTTTAAATATAGTCCTGAAATGACTGAAATTGACATAATGAAATAATTTAATAAGGTTCCATGCGATATGGATTTTTTGAGATTATGGTAGGATTCTCAGTAAGCCTTATTTTTAACAGGACTTTTCTTTCCTTAAGTTCACATCCAGCAGCATGTGAAGGGATAAATATTGCCTGAAGGTAGGAGACTAGACCCCAGGACACCTCAGGACACTTTCCAGTTACCACCTGTGTCTTTATGATCCCCTCACCACCACCCCCCAAAATACTGAGAACTTCCGGGTAACTGGAAAACAACTCAGGACAACAAGAAGGGAAAAACAGATCTACATAAAACCAGGCCCTTCACGTAATTTAAGACCGAGAATATCCAGACTTTAACTAACTGTACATTAAAAAAAAGAAAAATCCCTTAATCCAAGCAGGTGCTCTCTCTTGCTCACACCCCATCCTCACCTCACTGCCAGGCTTTGTTGTGAACAAAGGCAAATGGAGAAAAACCATACAGATGAGAGAGGAGGAAAGGTAATGACTGGCCAAGAGATGATCTAAAACCACTTTCAGAAATACTAATTCCATGTCAAGTCTGAAAATACAAAACCAAGTGACCAGGTGAGATAAAACACAGATGAAGGGAAGGCATTTAAAGGTACACATGGTTTGAAAGAGCTATCTTCAAAACACTTGGTTCTGGGGGAGACAAAAGCAGGCAGGAAAGAAATTAGGGTCCTGCAAGACAAAACCACAAAAATCAAAGGACACATTTCTCCTCTCCCTATCACCAAAAAAAAAAAAAAAAGGCAAACAAAAGTATGCTAAATTTTCTAGAGTTCACTATGCCCATTGTAGGGAAACTGGCGAGATTCAAATGAGGCCTGCAGATGTGTGAATAGTACTGGATGATTGTTAATTCACTGGTTTCAATAATTGCACTGCATGTCTGCAAGGTGCTAGCTAACATTAAGGGAAGATGATGAATATATATAAACATTGTAATTCTCAAGTAAACCTGTTATTTCAAAATAAAATATTAAAAAATTATATTGCACACACACAAGAAAATTACTTATGCAATTACTCATATTCTAGAAAGCAGCATAGCCCATGTGAGTATCTGAAGGAAAAAAGGTGAGAGTGTCATGTCCAATGACCAGATAGGTGCCATCCTATGAGTCAGCACCAAAAAACACATTAGAACTGGGGGAGGCATGGCTTTAGTAGGTAACCTAACCTGAATTTTTGTCAGAGAAACACATTTTCTCATCTCTCATCTATAACCGCCTTTGTTTTCAGCAAGACCACACTGGACTTGTTTTCTCATTTGCTTCTCTGCTCTAGTTCCTTTTAGATTCTCAAAAATGTAGGTGTCTCTTTTGTGAGTGACCCTCCTAAATCTCAGGGACCCCCCTCTCTTCTTTCGGCCACTATTTCTTTTCAATTAGGATTCTGCCATTCCAAAGTGACTCTATCTCAAATAGACCATAAGTGTAATTACTAGGTGATTTGCTTCTGTAATTCACAAACCTCTAGCGCCAGCTGAGATGCAAGGATTCTTTTATTCTTTTATTTCATCAACATGAATACAATTTGGCTTGGAGGCTATGGATTAATTAAAATTTAAAAATAGCAAAGTTTTTACTTTGTGTCAGGCTGAGCACTTCACAGTTGCTACCTATGAGGTGGGTAGTATTCCCACTCTCATTCCAGAGACAGATACACTGGGGCACAGAGATGTCAGCAATTTTTCCCAAATCATACAGTTATTAAGTCATAGATATTCCGGGATTAGAACTCAGGCAGTCTCATTTCAGGGTCCATGAGCTATTTTGTTTCTATGTCCACTGTTATATACTACTTCTAAAGTAGAAATAAAATATATGCTCCTTTACTCTAAAAAATGACTATCGCATTCCTATTGAACTACAAGGATGCTCTAAAACAACATAAAGAAAAACACACTGAATATTTGCAGGTTTGGAGCAGCACCTAAGGAAGACCATCTGTTTCACAATACAATGGATTTGAGTTTCTTGTTGTCAGCTAGACCTAAAATTAGGTCAAGGTTAGGAAGGTAGTGGATGTGGTAGGAGACGAGGATACATTTCCTGGGGCAGAGGCTGGGGACCTCTGACCACTGAAGGATGGAAAGAAGGAAAAATAATAAAATGTATCCCTGGAACAAGCCAATTCCAGCAGAAGACAGCCTCACCCCCCCGTCTCATCCCACCCTAAGAACATCTGAAAGAGGAGCTGTGGGAGCATCGGTCCCACACAACACCCTTGGATCTTGAGACTACGATGAGTGCAGGCTGCTGAGATTTACCCTCTTGAAGGAATTAATTTTTCAGCAAAGTTACTGCTTTTACTGCACTCTCCCCGAGACCTGGCTCTCAGTCCCTCACACAGTTGTTGCGGACTCCAGCAGAAAGGTTCATTTGATGAAGCCTGGCTTGCAGTTTTAAGGCACAGACTTGAAATCTGAAGTAAAGACCTGGTTAGAACGCCACTTTTCATGGGGACTCTGCTGGACCCTTCTCAGCACACAAACCTTGACCATACACAGTGTCCCCATCTCTCCTGTCAGTTAAAAGATTTGAATTTGTTTACTTTTCCTTGTCCACTTTTTGCATGAATTCTTCACTGGAAGTTGCTATGAGAATCTGTGAGGTGAGGGAGGAAGCTGTTATCACCAATGGCTCTGAAAGTTGTTAACTTTAATGGATTAGAACTAGAGGTGGTTTAAACCGGTGGTTTCAGGTAGCAGGGGAATCCAGCAAAAGACTGTTTAGGCTCTGGCTAGAGCTTCAGAGCTCAAATCACATTAATGCCACTTGATCACATCTACTGAAAGAACAATCCAAGCACAAATCCTGTCATTGTCCTGTGCTCCCAGGAGTCACCGGCAGGTTGGCTCATCTTATCTATTTTAAAATAGGTTCAGATTTGGGTAGCTCTGATTCAAAGTCAGAATGATTTTTTTTCCCCACTGCATGAACATTGTATACAAGAACCATATTCTCCTCTCAAATACGGTTGAACAACAAGAAAGATTTTTCTGTATACACACCTTTTTCACCCAAATCCACAGGTGCCTGAGGTAAACTCTCCTCCTGTAGCCAGGTTACCTTTTATAGGAAGATGTCACCATCCATCATGATTTTGTCCAGGAGTGTTAGGCCACCAGCTCTGCCAGCTGTGCTTGACTTTTATTCCCCAAGAAAGTTTTCTCATAGAATTGTGTCAACTTCGCAAAGGGAAATGGATTTTTCTGGAAGGAAGTATAACAAAGTAAAGCAAGTTCTTTCCTGAAAAGAATTGCCATTCATGCTGAAGTAGGAAAATGTGTAACTTTGCGGGAAAAGAGGAGGCAAGTCTTCTAGTCCTGCAACTATCAGGCTGCAGAGATTAGGAAGAATTAAGCCATGTTTAGGCCTGGTATCTGGCCAAAACCCCAGACCCACCAAATTCAGTCTAATGTGCATTAATCATCCACAGTCTACATGGTGGCCTTGTCCTGGTGCCCGTCCTCTGGGAAGGTCAGGGTACTGGAGGAGGGCATGTAGACTGTTCCCTGAGCCCTGGATGAGGAGCTATGGGCAGACTTCGTTGAGGCTGAGAACTCTGAGGTCCCAATTCACCCGATCCTTTGCTGCCAGCAGAACCAGTCCAGGCACCGCGGTCTGAAGAAATGCGTTTCTGTCTGTGTCCCTTTTTTATGATGGCCCTAGCAAACAAACGCTATAGCATTCCGTACAGTAATAAATTCCAGTGACGTGAAACTGAAACTTTTTTATGCCACTTCTTATCTCCAATTCTGTTTCACAAGCACAAATGTTGAATTGATTCCTTCTGTTATTTCTTCAAATGCACTAAGAGGTCTCCTCAGGGCTGGAAAGTGCAGAGAACACATCCAAGGCCGCACTCTAAGCGACTCTCAGGGACTGCTTCGCCCTGTGGCACTAACACAAATGGCCTACCTGCCTCTAGGGACCTCAGAGAGGGCAAAGTTCCACAGGGCCACAAAACACAGGTCTCTTAGAAACTCTTCCTGTGGTCTGTTGTTTTTCTTTTCCAAGTCATGGCCTTGGGAATTGAGGGGGAATTTACTTCGAAATTTTACTTTACATTTACTGCTTTTTACAAGCTGTCAGGCATATCAGAGAGTTGGTTGTAAACGTGTTATAATATATTAAGCCCAGTTTGGTATCTAAAAAGAGTGATGTATCATAAAACCACAGTTTAAATAATATATCCCTATAAAAATTCTTGGTAATTTTGTGGTATAGTAGTAACACACTAAAAATGTAATCACTGTTCAGAAAATATAAAAATTAAACGATATTAGCTTCCTTCATCATTAATGCGTAAAGTAAATGTACTTATAAGGGAAAGAGCACTGGATAGTGAGTTGGGAAACAAGGGTTTTTGTCATGTAATCTGGCCTTTTTCGTTCTATTCTGTTGATGGTCTTATATTCTGGCTTTATACCTAATCAGTAATCAGTTCAGAATCTAGCCCCCACCTACCTCCAGTTTAGACTTAGCTTTGCATCTGCCCCTCCTTCAAACACAATCTGCATTTCACTCATCCCAAATGTACTTTTCTCTCTCATACCTCCATGCCACCTCCACCTGGAATAGACATCCCAAATTCTAAGTTTCACATGAAGCTGAGTATCACCTACCTCAAAAGCTTTTATAAATGCATATATGCCTTAAACACTTAATAAATATATTGTTATAAAATGATTAGTAGAAAGTATTTTCATTATTTATATGATTTATTATCTATTGTGTTTACAAGTATCACGGCTTAAAAGCTACTTACTGATTAATACATAATAGTTATCTAATAAAAGGATTAGAGATTGATTGTATCAGTCAAAACTTATTGCCTTTGCAGTAGATTGCATTACATTATTCATGTTATTACTATAAGACTATCTCCCTCCCTACAAAAAGTCAAAATGTGCTGAACTCAATTCATGTGACAACTGATTCTACAGAATTAGTCACCATCACTTGGCATGTGCTTATGAAATACCTTCCTTAGGAGGTGAGGAGGCAGTTGTATTCGTCTCTTGAACACCAACTAAAAGCCTATGGTGAGAGCCCGCTCAGTGAGTTGTGGCACCTGTTTTGTGTTCTCCATGGAGACAAGGCACCTGTTTTCAAAGTGCTAATAACACGTGCAAATGTGTGCATAGCATCACTTGGTAACACCGCCTCTGAAACAGACTTTTCTTTCTACAAGACAGATATAATCAGCACAGCAGCACGCCAACTCTGAAGTTCGAGAATAACTTCGACTCAACATAGGAGACACGGAGGAAATATCTGAAGCAATACTATATAAACGCATGCTCAATATGTAAATTTAAAACATAGTCCTTTTTCAATAATACCAAGGGTGCCAAAAACTGTATACACATTTTAAGAAATGTTAGTTATCTATGTATTACTTTTCAAAGTTCAACTGAATTATGGTAGCAATGTGTAGTATGACATTCTCTCAAAAGATAGCATTAATGAAACGAATGCTAGCATCACCATGCAACAGGCAGGACAGTCAAAGAAAATGGCGGAAGCACAGTTGTCATTCAAGGAGCAAAAGACCATTTTGAAGTGGTATTTGAAATTTGAGAATGTTGTTTGAGTTTCCTGCACATTGTCCTGTTTTAACACCACTTGACTGTTTCCTATATAGGACCTTAAAGGATGTGGTATACCACAGAAAACTGGCTATAGTGCAGGTACTTCAGGAAGAAATTGAAATGGCATGTGCAGTGATACAAGTAGACACTTTGGTTAACATTACTCAAGCAGTAGTTTCCACAATTAGAAGTGTCTGCATACTGATGGTAACCACTTTCAGTACCTCGTGCAACTGCAGAAATCAAACGTGACTTGTATTTATCTTTTGTTATCAGTATATATTGATTATTAAAATTTTAATACAGTTTTTCCTTTCTTAAAATGTGTATACATTTTTGGCACCCTCTGTATACTTATCAGATTTTCTCATTGACTAGTATTTGAAAGTAATAAAAGACAATAATAATTCCATCCAAATCTCAAATCAATTTTACAACTTCTCTCATCTATAAGGTATATATGCGAACAGAGAGGGGGAGAGAATTCTTTATTAATGAGAAACATAGAATAAATTCATGAGCAAAATATAAGCAATTTTTAGTTTCTTACTATTGCTTTATTTTCCCTAAGATACATTTTTTTTTTTTTTTTTTTTTGCTTTTTGGTATGTGGGTAGCTCCCTGACCAGGAATCGAACCCAGGCCGCAGCGCTGACAGCGCCAACGCCAAAGCCTTAAGCCGCTACACCATCAGGGAACTCCCCAAGATACATTCTTCACAAAAATGCCATCACTAACCTCAAGTGAATGACTCCTAAATTCCAGAGAAAAAAACGAATCAGAAGGTAACAACACACTCCCTAACATAAGTAACGAGAAGTAATATTAAAACAAACAAACAAAAAAAATCTACTCTATTTGTCAGAAGAATCTTAGTCTGACCAGGATGCTACCACTAAGTAGCTATGTGAACTCAAATGAGTTGTTTCTCTTTCAGATTCCTTACCTAGAAATTAAACTAGGATATTTCTATGTTATCTTTTGGTTCAAAATTTGAACTATTCTCAAATATTTGGACACCCTTAAGTCTCACAAAATTTACCCCTTTCCTTATCAGACAACTTATTGAATATGAAATCATCTGGAACAAATCTTTCTGAGAAATTCTACACCAATAACACTCTCTCTGATCTTACATCCTTCCAATTGCCCCACTTCTACTCTTTGGTTGTAAGAAACCTACAGATTCTTCATTCCTTTACCTTATTCTAATCTATCAACTCCTACTGGCATGTCTTCCTTCCCAGTCCCACCTAGATCATCGATGCCACCTCTTTCCTCTCAAGTCTCTCAATTAACTTTTAATGTTTATTTTCCTGCATCTTCCTTTCTCTAACTCAGAATCACTGCCAATGCTTGGCTTATCATTTGCAGATGTTGACAGCTAAGAATTATTCTAGGATATTGCACAACCATACAGTTTGGTTCCCCAAGAAAAGAAATTTGTGGCTTCATTGTGATGACTTGTTCTATGCTATCATTGTCTTCCATTACCTTCTATGAATATTCCAACCTTTTGCAAATGTCTCATGCTTAGTATGAAAACCCTCTACCTACAATTATCAGCAGAAAACTTATACCCTTTATTGAATTAAAAGTAATTAAATCATCACTGTCATTTTTACACCAAATATCCAGTGCCCTTCCTACAAGCCACTCTACATCACACCTAAGATCACCACTCATCCTATTAGCTCCTCTATTTCAGCTCTTCATCCCACATCAATGCTTCTAGAATGCTGCACCCCTTGTTAATTACTCTCTCTACTGCATCTGCAACATTCACCTTTGGACTTCTCCCTCTTAGCCTCAGAATGTACTGAGGCCTCTCTCAGCCAGCTTCCAGCCAGCTACTGCTAAACAAACTGCTCTTACTTTCAGTTGTGATGAACAAAAACTTCGTTGCCACACCTAGTTTCACGTCAAATTCCAGCCTCCAATGCGTTGCCTGCTGGCTCTCTCCATGGTACTTAAAACTGCTTTAGAAGTCATGGGTGGTCTCCTAATTACAAATCCAAGGGAAATACCCCTTGCTGAGTATACTGAGTTTATTTCCTATAGTTGGGAATGCTGCTTACTTCTTCATTCTTGACACTTCTCATTCTCTTGGTTTACATTATACCACATTATGTATTATGCTGTCTTTTTCAAAGGTGGACTTTCTGACATTTTATTCTATTAAAGAATTCCTCTTTTTATAAGTGTTCTAAAGTCTATTCTCATAGTGTTATTTTTTGTTTCACTATTATCCTGACTTTGTATATTATTCTGGGCTATCTCATTTATTCTCATGGTTTATACTACCACAGACATTGAGAACTCCCAAATTTATTTTTCTATGCCAGATCTCTCCACCAAGCTTTACGAGACCAATGTCCCTACAGATCATATTTTTCTAAGTGTTTTGCATAACTAGGCATCAAAATGAATCAGATAAAATGTTAATTTCTCATATTTCCCTCTCAACTGACGTTTCCTTTAATATCGCTTTCGTCAGGTAAGTTTCTTTTGTATTTTCTCACCTTTAAATATAATCAAAATTATTTTTTCCTTATTTTTCCTCTTAAATATTTTTAATTGTCTGCTCCTCTCCAATCCTACTAATAAATTTAACACAGGGTTCCATCATCTCACTTGGCTAGTACATTGGTGATTGGTTTCCCTGTCCCTGGTTTTGTCCCCTTCAAATCTATTCCCCACATAGTAGCTAGAGGAAATTAAAACCTAAATATGCATAAATAGTTATTCCTATGATTACTATAATCTGTATATATTTCTGTTTGTGTAGCTAGAAAGAGAATTCTTCAAGGTTAAGAAATGGGCTTTACAGACAGAAAAAAAAGAACCATATGATTTCACTCACTTGTGGAACACAAAGCTGAAAGCAACAAAGAAGCAAAAACACATGGACACAATCAAGAGTTTACTGGTTAGTGGTTATCTAAGGGTACAGTGGGAGGAGGGTGGGAGAAGAAGAAGGGGTCTCAAATATCTGGTGATGGAAAGAGAACTGATTTTGGGTGATGAACACATAATAAGAAGAATTGTACACCCATAACTTATGTAACTTTTACTAACCAATGTCACCCCAATAAATTTAACAATAAGAAAAAGAAATTGGGCTCTAGTTATGTGTGTATTATTAGCAAAGGACACATAACAGAAAAAGAAATACAATAGAAAGGCAATGAATAAGATAGAAAGTGTTATTTTTCCTAAAAAAATATTTAAACTACCCTTCTTTGGAGGGAAGAAATATAATTTCAACAAATTCAATTTACTGTATTCAGTGAATAAATATCTTTGGACCACCTACTCATAGCACACAGTGGTTACACAACAGTGAAGACCATTATCTGTGTCTCTGAAATTTAAATTCTTAATGGGGGATACTGATAAGAACAGGTACATGGAGAAAAAATAAGCAATAGATTATAAGAAATGTAGTGGATGGTGGTTGCAATTCTAAAGATGTTTCTTTAAAATCTGATTTTAAAAATTAAATAAGATGAGAGAATAGACCAAGTTAGGCAAGTATTCCAAGAGCATGTTAATGGAGAGAAAATAAAAAATTCAGTTTTCCAGTGAGTTTACGGAAAGTTAAGGAGACCATGGTGGTGGGAGCAGATTTAGTGAGTGACAGGAGATAGGTGGCCGAAGTGATAATGGATTTACAATCAATGCTATGGAGTTTTGGGACAATAGAGAGATTACAGACTGAAACTGGCTGTGGAATGACAAGGACCCAAATTCAGGCCCAGAGGGAGGCAGCTGAGGGAGACAAAGCAGCTCTCACCAGGGCACCTGAAGAGGAAGCAGCCTCCTTCAGGGAGATCTGAGTTTCATTTAGAGTGACTTCAAGGTGATTTTTAGAAAAGAGAGCATGGGAGTTTTATTTACGATGGACCATAAATTCCAGAGTGCTCACTGGAGAGGTTTTAGGAGTTAGGGAATAAAGAAGACAGGGATGTAATGAAGGATATGTGGAGATGCATAGTGATTTAAATGAGTGCAGTGGGGGAAAAACCTAGAAGCCTAGGAACTCTTGTGCCCAATGACATAAACAGGTAATGGGCTTAATGAGATTAGTTCTGGCTAATCCCAAAGTAGGCAGAAGTAGCTAGGTTGAGACAGTTTGGAATAGGTCCCATTTTCTGCCTGCCAAGAGAGTTATGGAGGCCCAAATGGAAGGGTTTTATCCTGCATGTGTGGTCTTACTCCTCAGAAGCCCTGTCAAGTTGTTGTTGATGATGATTTTCATAGGAAAAAAAAATGTATGTGTGTGTGTGTGTATATATATACACACACACACACACACACACACACACACACACACACACATATATATACACATATATATGATTTAAGTATAAAGGTGAATAAAGTATTCTTATGTTCAGAATAAAATTTTCTGCACCATAAAATATTTAAAAATTACTTTATGCAGCTATACACTTTTAATGAATTCATGTAGTATTCATTAAGCCTTGCATTATTTCCATGGTGTCTCCAATATACATTCCCAACTGACTGCTCAAATCTCTACTCTTGAATTCATTCTTTCAGTTTAAGTCATAGTCTCAGAAAAGAGAAGACCTCTATGAGTCACACATGTGGAAGTTGTCCAGGTACTCGAAAAAGATGTCAAGAATCATGGACATGCAAAAGACCATTGGGAGAAATGTTAGTGGGGGAAAACGAAGAGGGAGCCAGAGGAGATGGGAAGATGTCAAACTCAAGTGTAGCTCTCACCCCGTGATGGTGAGGGAGAGAAAGGAAGGTCTTAGAGGGCACTGCAGCTTGAAGACAGTTTGATGAGACTCAGAGGGGCAGTCCTCAAGCCAAAGACTCCAGCCAGAGTGTGGTATCTCAGAAGGAAGAGCCTGCTGTAGTATTCTTGCCACATTCAGTCACTGCTGGAAGCAGCCAAGGAGACTGTCACCGTGGTGCACAAGCAGGAAGAATTCAGCACATCACAGTCAAGGCCATTAGTCAATTACGTTTACTGCAGTTGAGAATCTGAGAGACACCTCTTTTCATCTGCCATAGAAAATTAGCATGAGTTTTAAATAAGTTCATATAAGCATCGTGTATGAGGGGTGTAATATAACACTGCAAAGACAAGTATTGAGATAGAAGAGGGTGTTGAGCTGTGGGAATCTAAAAAAGTAGAAAGAAACCTTTGAGCAAAGAAAGGTATTATGCGTTAAACTGTGTCTCCCCAAAATTCTTACGTTGAGGACTTAATCCACATTTTCTCAGAAAGTATCAATTTTTGGAGACAGCCTTTACAGAGGTGATTAAACTAAAATGAGACTGTTAGCATGGGCCCTAATCCAATCTGACTAGTGTTCTTATAAGGAGAGAAAATTTGGACATTCAGAGACACCAGGGATGTGTGTGCACAGCGCAAAGACCAGGTGAGAAGACACAGTGAGAAGAAAGCCATCTGCAAGCCAAGCAAAGAGGCCTCAGGAGAAACCAAGCCTGCCAACACCTCGATCTCAAACTTTTAGCCTCTAGAACTGCAAGCAAATAAATTTCTGTTGTTTAATCCACCTACTCTGTGGTATTTTGCTATGGCAGCCCTAGAAAATTAATAAAATGGTCTTCTCCATAGTGAGTCTTTCAACAATTAGAGCTGCCTAACAATGAAATGTCTAATCCACAGCATGACATGCCACTGTCAATGGAGCAGCTTGAAATTTCTTTCATTCTTTCTCTTATCAGGGAAGGTCTCTGCAGAAGTAATATTTGAGCAAAGACCTAAAGATAGTTAAAGCTATAAACAGGCAAAGGTATAAGGTCACAGTTACTCTAAGCCAAAACAAGAGCAGAGGTCCTGAGTAAAGACTGGATGAGACCTGTCAGGAATGCTGCAGGAGGAACTCCTATGCTACCTAAGATACTCCCAGCACTTCTGAGTGACAGCTACAGGAGTCATCATTAAGGGTAAGGTCTATTAGTGCCACAACGGAATTCTAGTGCATGCTGGAGTTATAAAACATAGCTGTTCAATATGATCTAAGTGACCTTTAGAGGCCTTTCCTAATTGTATTTTGTAGCGTTTGGTTAAAATGCAATTTAATGGAATTATAGTGGATTGGCAATTTATAAAATCCTCATATTTAAAAATAAAAAGTATGGAAGAATTTAATTTGTGACTCCCCTCATAGCAATAGAGAACTCTGTTATATGTTCTAGAAAAGAATCTCATTCTTTTCAGCTTTGAAAGGGTTTTTACACCTAATTTAATAAAAGCAAAAAAGATTTTGATTTTCCTTTCTATGATGCAAGCTCTGTATGAGTCTAATTAAGGGCAAAGTTTATTCTTCATACAAGCTGAGAATTATCAAAATTAAATACCTAAGGCCCTTGTTAAATAGATGTAGGTCAGAAAAAGTCACAACAATAACTATAAATTTAGGAATTAATAAATTGAGGATATGCATATAAAATGAGTTGTTAAGTTTTCCATTTTTGAGAACAATAAACTCAAACATGAATTTAAATTAATATGTAATAGTCACTTGGTTTAGAATATATGCACAACAGAAAAAATAAAACTGATTGTCAGTGTCAGTCTATCACTTATTGGTCAATTTTACCTTTAAGCCAAACCCATGTAGCAGTATAATTAATTTATTATGACATAGAGACTATGTCTCAATGAGTAATGGAGTAATCACATGGGCTAAAACATGGTTTTAATTTGAGGAGAAAGAGGCATGTAATCTTATTGAAAATGAAAGACCTTTGTGCAGTCAGTTATTCTGAAGGTAGAAAGAATAAAACAGACTGTTTAACATGTTTAAAAGAATTATACTAAGATGTTTACCCAATGATGTTCTGCTTTTAAGTTCAACTTTGATCATTCCTTTTATACTATTGCCATCAACATAATTCAAGGGAAAATGTTCTTTCAAAACATTAAAAAATAAATCAATAACTACACATCAAGATTAGATTGTTTATGCTTATTTCTCTAAGAAAGTCAAAATCTCTTTTGCTTTTATTAACTACAGTAGAGATTTAATTTACCTAAGCAGAATTCCAAGCTTGGGTATTTATGCAATTTCCATGAAAGTGGTAGAACACAAGGGTTGAGATCAGGTATGTAGCTTACCTACTTGCATCTCAGCTCCACCACTTATTAGCTATGTGACCATGGACCCTCTGTGTTTCAGTTATCATATCTATAAAATTTGAGTAATAATACTAACTTCTTTAAAGGGCTGTTACGGGGATTAAAGGTGGTAATGCAGGTAAAGCATTTAAGGCAGGAATGGCACTAATTAGTGTGTGATACATACCAGCTATTCTTATTGCTAATAAAACAACAAGGTGGCATGGCAAGTGTGCTTGGATGTTTGGTGTATAGCATAGCACAGCCCAAGAACACATTCTCTAGCTTCTGAACCTAGTTCAAAGGCTAATTCAGACCAACTATGTTGCTGATGCTCAGAAATTCCTGAAGTCTGCAGGCAGATGGGCAGGTAAGTTTTGTTGAGGCTTCTACATCTCTTGATCTAAACCCTAACCAACAGGTCTTTTTGCTACACCTGCCATTTAACACCTTTTGATCTCCCACTATTAAACTGCTAAGCTACTAATGTTTCATTTCTAAGAACACTTTTTACTAAATGCATCATGTTACTTCACTGACTAAAAACCTCCAGTGTTCTCCACTAGCAGAAAACAACCAAACTCATTAGCAAGACATACAGGTGCTCTTCCAATCTGGAGTGCCTTGCATTCACCTTTTCCCAGAATCATTACCTGTCCTGGCATCCTCCTTCCATTTTCGCTGGTTACAATGTGACTGATAGCACTCAGATGAGCAAGATTGGAAGTGGATTTTTCTCCATCCAGGACCCAGATGGCTTCAGCCAGATGGACTAAAGTACTCTCCTAGGCTTTAATACATTTGAATGATCAACCAGTAGGGCCTGTTAACCCTACATATGCCAGACTGGGACCCCAGTCGAGTCATCCAACAGTGTGAAAGTATGTAAAGATATGGCAGTCTGGGAGACAGTCATTGCCCCGAATCTCACTGTGCACTGACATGTTAATGCTGCTGAGAACACCAAGTCTCAACACGCCTGGGAAAGGCATTATCTACTAGGATTTGCAATGGGATGTCCCACCAGGATGGGTGAGTTACTTCACATGCCTAGGTGAGGGGGAACTACTGCCCAGTCTCCACTGGGATCCTATTGTCCTGCTATGAGCTGGACCTATAGAAACACCTTATACCTGGAATGGAACATACACTGTTAAACTAGGGGAGAAAGTGGGAGTCCTGGTCTGGCATATCCAGTCTCCAGTTCATCTCCTCGGGCCTGACAGTGGTGCCTCTCCAGCCAACATGTCTGATTTGTACAACCAAGTCAAGTTCCTAAAGCTGCAGCCACACTAATTGCTAAGGGTTGGGCCACAGGTGCAATTCTTATAGAAGGGGAAGAACTTCCCAGATAAGTTCCTACTAAATATGTATTTTTGACCTTAAACTTCTGCTGCTCTTGTAGTATCTGGTCATGGGATGGTCACCTGATAGAAATGCCTTTCTACAGTGGGCCCACTCATATGCCCAGCAAAGGAATCAATCCAGCTGTTGGGTGTGTGGCAGCTGACACCCTCTAGCTCAGCAGGGCTGCCACCGTGGGTGTTACCATTCCAGGGAAGAGACGGGGAGGCCCTAAGAAGTAGGTTAAGGAACACCACCTAGAACTAGTACTCTTAATCTGATATTACCAATACTGACCCAGAAACCTGGCCTCTGACACACACTATCGTGGACTCTGGGCATTTGCTTTCTGCCAATCAAACTACACAGGCAGCCCATCGAACTGCTAACTGGAAGAAACCTAAAAATGCACCATCAGAGCCATGGTGGCTATACTCAGATTTAGGATGTTTTCATGTGGCTCACCCCAATTTATGGACATTTGAGCACCCGGATACGCTGATGTTGGGAACAGAAAAATCACCAAACAGACCAATTCAACTGTACAAGTGACATGGGAAGGATATCACCAGAACTGTAGTACTTCTGTCACATTAAAGGATAGTGACTGGTTTGGCACGAACTGGCATTTACTGGGAAGCCCTGAATGGGACCCAATGGTTGTGTGGCATAAATCTTTGGTTATGGCTTCTACATGGGTGATTGGGCCACTGTACCCTGGGTTTTCCCTGGGTACAGAGGAGAATCCACACATCCCATGGTAATAAAAGTTGCCAACCTCCATCTCCTGAGGGCCAGATGTGCAGGTTCTGTTTACAAATGGTCCATCATCTGGCCACCATGTTTGTTGCCTTTACTGGCCTGGAGGACGTGACCAGGGACACACACAGAAGCCCTGACTGAATTCAGCCGGCAAGCCTTAAACGAGGGCCCGCAAATCTTGTCCCTACTACACACCGAAATGTTTCTAGTAGGAAGGGTGTCCGGCCTTGGGCATCATTCCTGCTCCGAAGGAGGTGCCTGTGACCGTAGCCCACCAGACTGCTGTGTGCTCACAGCTGCCAAGGCCGCTTAATGCACCACCTTTACTAAAGCACACGAGGACACAAGCAAAGTCCCTGAGTGACACCACCCCAGCCTCGGGGACTAAGTACACCACTGGTTTGGATCACGGTGCCCGTGGTGGAAAAAAGTTTTTTTACTTACTTTGGAAATCAGTACCTTAGTCTTTGTTTCCTCGTGCAGGGGCCTATATTGTTGCCATGGCATCAGCCAGATAGCCGCCAAATGAGCCACCTCCTGCTAGTCACCCCCGTCACAGCGGTCCCTCGGGGTGGCGTGCCGGCAGGGGTCACGGAGAGGGCACCACTGCCGTCTGGTGTGTGGGCCGCATCTGGGGGCTCGGAGGTTCCTCACTTCCTCCTGCCCTCAGGCCTTGGGATATAGGTTCCGCCCACTGCAATGCCCTCAGCCGGAACTATTTTCAAGGACGCCGTTGGACTCCAGCTGAGGCCAACTGGAGTGAACGCGTGACTGGCCCCCGTTTAGGCTTCTGTGTGAACTTTCAAGGTTCGGGTGGGCGGGTGCTGAGGGCCGCTCGTCCTGCCTGAGGGCCGCTCATCCTGCCGGAGCCCCACACGAGCCTCCAAAGTAAGTTCCCGCGTGGGAAATCTGCCGCCCGCCCGCGCCAAGCGGCCTGCTGCCCAGCCCTGCGCGCCCTGCGGTGCGGGCGGTGCCCGGGTCGCCCAGGAGCCGCCCTCGAGCGCCGACCTCCGCTTGTTGCCGGCAGAGCTGCCTGGCAGGAAACGTGAACAAGTTCTTTAGGGAGAAGAAAATGCGTCAGAAACGCGGCTCTACGTAACGAAAGGAGGAGCGTCAAAAGGATTAAGTGAAGGTAAAATAAAAATCTTTATTTTTCTTTCTTCTTTTTTTTTTTTTTTTGCATCATTTTTGCACATTCTATGCTCCGGACTTAGTTCTCTTATAGCTAGCAGTTTGTTCCTTTTGACCACCTTCTTCGTATTTTCTTCCTTTTTTCTTATTCTTAATTGATTTAACAGACAGGTGCATGTCCAAAATAATAATAGCAATAATACATCTGACGTGTACTTACAAGAGATAGGTAAAGATACATAGATAGAGATATACTTACATAGAAATGAAATGAATGACAGCGGTGATACAAGGCACAGAAGGGAGGAATTAGGATTAAATTGTTGTGATAAGGAATGTATTCATTTGCAATGCTTATCTCTTATTTACATTTAAGCATTTTAGGAATAAATGTTTTGTTAAGTCATTCACTTAAACCTTAGTGTACATGAGCTGTAGACACAATGTAGAACACCTCCAAGAAGCATTGAATGAACTGACAGTGTAGGACCAGAAAGGACAAGGGGTATCTCGCTGAATGTTAGAGAGGACAGATTACATCGAGAATGATGGCCTTCGTGTTCTCTACACTTTCCCTCATGCCTTTGTCTTCTGGGAAAGGAGGGGGCAGTCTCAGAGTTGAGCCAAGGTTAAAAGGAGGGGGTAGTCTCAAAATAAAAATTAACAGAAAAAAATATTTTTTAAAGCTGACCAATCAGGTAAAAGAGAAAAGCTATTGTAATTATCTTGTGAGAGTAAAAGATTAGAAAACAACATGCTCCTAGTTGCAAAGAATCTACTTATGTCAAAGTAAGAGAAAGAAATGTTGACATGGGAAGCTGAAGGTCAAAACGGACATATCTGGGAATCAGAACAGCAGCCCAAAAAGAAGTGGCCACAGTCTAGTCAATTAGTATTGTTGGTAGTTATTGTCATGTTACAAATGTTTGCTCATGGCCCTGTGACAAGCAGTGAGACATTCTTGCAAATAAAATAAATATAAATAAGTGTCTACACATGTAAGTCCTATGACATGTGTTCCAAGGAATAACATATGTTCTTAACCTTTCTAAAAGATTCAAATGTTAAATTATTTAAATTCGGCCCAGTTATGTTTTCTGGAGTTTTCAAGTGTTGGACTACTCACTAAAAGATACTGTTCTTTGAAAATACTTTAACAGAAGAATCACAAACAGAAGATGTGAATGTTGTGAAATAGTCTGATCTGAAAGCAAAAAACCAATACAAAATCTAATTTAGCAAAAGCAAAATTGATTTTAATAGTAAAGCCAAATCAGGACAAGCACACAAATATTTTTATCATTAAGTAATTATATGGAGCCCAATGTACTGTAACACCAATTAGAACACATTGCTGGCTCACCTTAACAATTCAACCAAAAAAATTCTGAAATGAAAGAACATTTTCTTCACCTGTAATTATTGTCTTGAAACAAAGATCAGCTCTTAGATAGGGCAATTATAATATTTTTGTACTTTATATTTCAAATTAAGTGTGATCTTTTAAATATTAAAAAGTTGTGTTTCTTAATAGTATTAGACAGTTTTACTTTAGCGTTGGGTTTATGTTACTGTTTTCTTTAATAGTTCCTATTATCAAATGTATATATCAAATACAAATTATTTTCCATTTTATTTGGGATGGTTAGTTTTTTGTGTCGAGTTGGCTAGGCTATAGTCCCCAGTTATTGAACCAAACACTAATAATCTAAGTTGTTGCTTTGAGGTAGTTTGTAGATGTGGTTAAAATCTACAATAAATTGTCTTCAAGCGAAGAGATTTGCCCTCAATGATAGGAGTGGTCCTCTCTCAATCAGTGGAATGTCTTAAGGGAAAAAACTCAAATATCCTGAAAAAAGAGAAATTCTGCTTTAAGACTGCAACCTCGGTTCCTCCAGCCTGCAGGCCTGCCCTTCAGAGTTCAAACTTGCCAACCTAACACTTACATTATCCAATGCCTTAAATCAATCTCTTAATAAATATATACATAATATATATGTATACACCCCCCACACAGCTTCTATTAATTTTGTTTCTCTAGAAGCACCTTGACTGATAATAGTATTGAAATATGTCATTTTTTTATCATATTTGTACTGAACTATGTCATTTTTCTTACGTATTTGTACTTAATAGTAAGACATACTATTATAGTTTTTAAGTAATTTTTTAAAAGCATTAAAACTTATCACTAATCTTATAACAGAAAAATAATTTACAATTTATTATTATGGTTATTTATTATTATTCCTGAAGATTAAAATATGTCAGGAGTTTGGAAACATGAATACCCATTTAACAACAGATCATAAAATGTAATGGTACCTAAACAAATCCGATCCAGTTAATATGGTAGTGGGCTTTATTCTTTATTCTGTGTTCCTTGAGATGTCCTGGGACTACTGAGGAGGATGGGCTGGGAGCCATCAGGCTGGGCTCCGCCTCCTACTCCCCACTTCCAGTCCTCAGCCAACCAGCTCACCCTCATGTTTTATGTATGGGGTCTCCATACACATCTTCAAACATAGGATTCCACTGCTAACATCTGAGAAACGTTGCCTTGCCAAGTAAGTAGCAGTCAGCTTAGGTAGGAGGCATACAGATAATAGAAGTGAGGAAACGAATGTTGCATACACACCTCCTCCTCCTTTTTGTGAAGAAAATGTCACATAATTTGTCAAGTCGACGTTTTGGAATGTTTTTCCTTTTTTTTCCCCCCTGAAATAACAAACAAATAGGCTTTATTTTAAAGAGAAAGGTGTTTCCCAATTCAGAAACTTTGTTCAGAGTCATTTTGATATATACAGGTTATCAAGGAGAACTATCAAAATTAATTTTGCAAAAAGAAAACAATCATGTTAGTGATAAATCAATATGAATAAACATAAAATTATCCTTATTATTTTCTTCTGTCTGTTGTATTAATCTTACATTAATCTGTTGTTTAAGAATCTTATAGAGCTAGGTTCATCCAAATCTTTGCAGAATTTCGCTTCTGTGGTTTAAGATTCTGTCAGGTTTTCCAGTCTAATAAAATCTCTGTTTGAGGACTTATAATTTCATTTCAGGTCTTCTCTATGGAATGAAATTTCTTAGACAACCTTTGCCTGGGAGATGGTTTCTTTGTTTTAAATGCATAGAACTATGCCAAGTAGGTTTTTCACTAATACATGTATAGTTCATCTTTCCATTTAATAGAACATTATGTTTATTTTTTTATAATATAGCAAGTGGTTTAATATTAGGACTCTAGAAAAATTGAACTCAAAAACAAAGAAAGTTCTTACTCAACCATGATCAGAATAGTGCACAAAGGTTTAGCTTTCTGATACACTCAAGCCTTAAGTTTCTAAATAATTTAATGTGACCTTACATTCCTAAAGAATGGAGAAATTTCCTGAGGCTAAGCCAGTTAAAGTTGCTTGTCATCTGTGCTATTTTTGGAGGTAATAAGCTATCCCTCCTTGTTCAGTGTCACAGACGCTAGTGTTTACACCATATTATAAAAACCTGATGACAGACGACATAGCACCAACTGGCAATGTGACCTTTCTTTTCTTCGATGATTCCATACAAAGCAGGCACTTTCTTTTCACACCATCTCTCTGTACCCTCCCTCCTTAGAGTCTTGGTCTTAGCTTTTATAAAATTAGTGAATTAAATGAGATTATACATAAGAGACACTGTGACATGCAAATAAAAAATATTTATATTATTAGATCGCTGCCTGATGGATGGGGCTTCCTCTCCTGATGCCTGAATTTTATTTCTTTGGTTTGATAGGCAGCAGAGTAAAGCAGGACGAGTGTCAACTGTGACAATAGGCAGACGTGGATTTAAATGTGGATCATCATAACATGGCTAGTAATGTCTGATGGCAAAGGGACTTGACCTCTCTGAGTTTCAGTTCTAACATCAGTGCACTGGAGATCATAAAACCCACCCCTGATTGTATTTTCATGAGTGTGATAAAATGTTGGCATCCAATAGGCATGCAGGCCATTATAGTTGTAATCATAATAATAAGTATTAATTTTTGAGAAAAATAATATTGATGAAGACTTAATTTTGATAATTTCAATACTTGCCAACCAAGTTCATGGTCTACATTGTTTCATCTGTCGCCTATTACTGCTATAGGATGGAGAGGAAATGCTCACCATGGGTACCCTCAAATAGGGCAAGGTTGAGATCTGTGTGTGGCGAGTTCCCTGGCAGATACTCAGGGCTTTGTGTGATTTACACACTTTTCTGCCTAACGATGGATATCTTTATGTTGAATCTTGCATTCATTAGAGCCTAGTCAGTGGAAGAAATAAATGAGAGAGATAAATATTTTTATCAATCTCAGTTTAAAACATCTCTAGTAAAAAGAAAAATTCCTATAAAAAAGTTATTCAGATTAATAAATAGAGTGCAGCTGTGATTTCACTATACTAGCTAAAGTTCTAGAAAAATCACAGGCTTACTATCAAACAGGTCTGGATTTAAATTCAACTCTGCAATTTTTACTTCCCTTCCTTTATGTGAGTAGTTGCACTGCAAGGACTCACTG
This sequence comes from Lyroderma lyra, assembly GCA_004026885.1. Lineage (NCBI taxonomy): Eukaryota > Metazoa > Chordata > Mammalia > Chiroptera > Megadermatidae > Lyroderma > Lyroderma lyra. Next base: position 59,954 of record PVJL010002069.1, read on the forward strand.
GACAAATACGAAAGAGGCCAGAGTTTATGAGGAAGGCAGCCAATGATTAGACAATGTTTCCTCGAATGTTAAATCTGAAAGCCAAAACCTAGTTGTACTTGTTGGGAAAAGCGCCTTCACACGTAGTACAACTGTGGGAATTACTTCTACCCATGATCTCAATGCTCAAAGACACTTTGTGGAACAGCAAGACAAGCTATTCTGGGCCATGTTCAGAGTCCATTTATAAACAATCTGAACTGGAAAAAACTGTGAAAGAAAACTCTAAATTTTGATTGATTCTTTCCCATAGCTTATAAACTTCAGAGCAGTGCACCTCAAATATCCGTCTGCATCCTGCTTTTAAAACCCTCAGTGCTCCGTGGTTTGTCTGCTCTCACCTGCCTGGGCTGAGGCAAGGAGGTATTATCTTGATGAACTGTATTCTTTTCACTCAGAAGGAATCAATGGTGGGTCAGGAATCTTCTCAGGATATTTTGTTCTCTGAGATAAATATACCAGTTGTTTAAAAAAAAGTGTTATGATGTACCAGACACTTTCAAGTAACTAAATTAACAGTGAATTCAAGCATAATTAATATTAAATCTGGAATCATTTCAGTTTGCAATGAAATAGTCCTTTATATTTTATTGTTGACCTATCACCAGAAAGATAGGTCAAACTGCAGTTAAAATAATTTATTGACTCTAGAAAACATTATTAGTATTAAGCAAAAGGAGGAGCAATATGCCAATAATTATAAACTGAGTTTCTACCAAATGGAGGAATTAATGTTAGATATGATGAAGAAAAAGATTGTACCCTGTAAGTCTTTATCTTTTACAGTAAATGACATATCGTGTGTTATTCCTTTATCTGGAAAGGATGCAAACTAGAATCTTAAAAGTGACACTGGTCACATTCTATATTGTTCAAATTATATAAGGACAAGTTTAATGTATTCTTGAAGAAATTTGTTTTTCTTAAAATGAGGTCTTCTAAAAGATAATTTTGTCATAAATATTTAAAACATAAGAATATGGCATTCAAAACAAGCAATAATATAAAGAACAACCTTCAAACCCAAACACCTGGAGATTTCATTTTCTCTTTATGCATTCCCACAACTAGATGTGTCTTTCATACAGAAGCATTTATTAAAAGCAGGGTAAACAAAAGTCTGTTTTGCTAGCCAGGAAAAATCGTTCAGCATCTTTGTGAAATATCTAGAAATTCTATTGTTTTGTCCAATTCTGTATCAACAAGAGTTTTATGGGTTATCAAATATAATTCCATGCTTTCAATCAAATCATTCCTTCATTTGTATGTATTATCAATAATGTCAACTGCAGTATTGTTTCTGAGTAATGTATTGATGCACTCTGATTAAGACAATTGAAGAAGAAACTGCTGATAATGGAAGTGCACTGCGTCGGTTTTGTTTCTGGTGGGTAACAGTGGTGGTTCTATATTTGTGGAATGGAGACAGTGGAAGAGAAAGAAAAATTCAGAGGAAGAGATTTTTTTCTATAAATCAAAAAGTCAATCCATAGTAATACCCTCAAAGTTAAATTTCTTTTTTTTTTTTAAAAAAGAGGTAAATAAAGAAAACAAGTTTATAGGAGAGGCTAACTATTCCTGATTTTTAAAATTATATAAAACTAAATGTATAATAATTTTAACAGAATAAAAATACCTATTTTAAAGTGGCAACATCAAATTAATGGTAAATAATAAGGAAAATCTGTTAAAATCAGAACAGTTAAAGAGATGCCTAGTTTTATCATTATTTAATAATACTATGTAAACATAATTCAATGAAAGAGATAAAAATACAAAATTCAAAAACACAGCTAAAAATAAGCTGATAAAATTATTTGTACATTTTGTGATTATACAGAAAATAAGCCGCAAAATCAAGTAAAATACTGTTGAAATTCCAAAAGTGTTAATTAGTTTAAGGTGTCTAAATAATATCATCAAGGTATTTAATTTATATATGTGGGGAGGGGACACAAAAACAACCAGAATTTATTTATACATATTTAAACTTCAGTCACCTTCAAAGTACTCTCTGTTTGATGCAATATACCTATCGAGATGCTTTTTTCACTGTTCAAAACAGTTTTTGAACTTGTCGATTTTGATGCCTTTCAGTGCTTCTGCCATTTTTTGTTTCACCTCTCCCACACTAGCAAAACATTTCCTTTTGAGGACTTTTTTTATCCAGGGAAACAAACAAGAAAAAAGTCACTGGGGTGGTATCAGGTGAATAGGGAGTGTGGAGCCTGGGGTAGGGGCTGTCTTGCTGTTTTTGGTCAAAAACTGCTGAACACTCAGCGTGGTGTGGGCAGGTGCGTTGTCATGCTGCATGTTGTTCGCGTAAATCACCCATCATGAAATGGGCAAATGTGTTGAAAGAGTTTCCAAAAAATATTCACTGAAGCGAAATGCAGCATCTCACAACAATGCCAGCTGATAGATACGCTGATGCAGATGGACTTGTAGAACACTTACCTAGCAGTGGAAGTCAGTGCTATAAGAGGTCTGCCCCCCAGAAGATAATCTTGATTTTGGGGAGGTTACTCCCCTCGTTTATTGCATTAAATTGCCAAGATTTGGAGATCGATTTATACTCAGCATTCTGCCTGAGACTGACTTTTATAGAAGGATATCTCAGAATAATATGGGTATGGGTGATGTGCATTTGTTGCCTTCATGGTATTTTATATTTTGCAAAATTTCTTAAATAGCCTAAGTTTATTACTTCCAACTCATTAAGAAGCTTGCTTGGCAAAGAAATGTAAAGAGATAGGGAAGAGATTCCAGCCTAACATTAAGAAATGACTGTGTATGAAACCTTCTTTGCAGCTATAATAGTATTTTCAGTTTTTCATCCATTTCTTTGTTTTTACTTTGTATTGGTACCCCATTCATTTTGTTCCCCGGTTTGTGTTGTTTCTCAATATTCCTCTAGCATTTCATCTTGATAAATCTAAGGAAATGCCTGTATTTGACATTTATCGAAAACGTAGTATATGCATGTATTTTGTAATTTAATTCACACATAAGCCCTATCAGTGAGGCACAATAACTATCTTAATTGTGCTATATGTAAACATAGCGTCAGATAAAATAAGACGACTTGACAAATAGAAAGCCTTACGAAGAGGATGGTCTGGAATAACCACTACCTGGGACACTTCAGTTGGGCCTTATTTCTTGCTTTCTGCTTTTTGTTGTTACTGTGTGCTTTTATCCCTTCATTAATGAGAACCAGTTATCTGGCTAATGACATGTAGACTGTAGAAGACTGAGCGTAAGGAACCAGTAATCTGCCATAGGTCTGGAAGGCTTGATTTCCCAGGGGTACGAAATGATAGAAACTACGGAAACAGGGATCTGGCTGCTCCTAATTATTCTCTTATTATTTATTAAATCTCATTGCTATCTGAGTCAGATGCCTTCTTATCTTTTCTTATGCCCATTAAAATGATACTGTGACTCTATGATAGACTTAGTAAAGAGGTTGACAATAAAAAGTTGAGTGCAAAAAAGAGTGATGTGATCTTAATTAAGGTGGTTATTTCTATTCTGCTACTATTCAGGGGATTCTTGAGGGAACAGGGGCCAAGACCCCTGGGGGTCAGTGGAAATCTGAGAATCTCATTTAGATGATCTGAGGAATAGTTATGGAACTAGTTTTCTTTCTTTTCAAAATACTATCAATTTTTAATTATCTCAAATAATACATTGTTGAATTGTCCTTTATAAGCAAATAAAGAGCCAGAAGTGACACTGATGTAATTGTATGCCTATACATAATACACACTCTTTCTAGGTAATTAGCTTTTCTTACATATCCTTTTCTAATTATAGCATTCATACATGTTCATTTTTGAGATATAACCTCTACTAAAATGTAAATATTTTTCTCTTGTGTTTTCTTAAATACTAATAGCAATGATTTAAATAAATATTTTAAAATATCTTTAAATTTAGAAAATTGTGAAAATAGTATGGAGTTCCCATATACCTCCCATGTACCTCATACCCTGTTTTCCCTATTGTTGAAAGTTTATATTAGAATGTTATCAACTCTTTGAAAGAAAGTCATTAAACACAGCCCACACTTAAGGCATGGGGAATTGTACTCTACCTCCTGGAGAGTAAAGTATCTACATAATTTATTTGGAATTCATATGCACAGGATATTTGTCTATTTTTCCTCATTTACTTATTTATATAATCATGTATTTATATCTCTATGTACTTGTGGATTTTTTTCAGTGCTTTGGTTTATAATCCAATGCTACTTTATTTTGTTGCTCAGATTATTCCAGCTTTGGCCACTGGGAGAGCTTTTTTACTTGGCTCCTGTGTCCCTTTGACACATCCCTATCATTGTGTTTGTTTTGTTTGTTTAGCTGTTTTTTTCTTAATTGCACAACAAGATACTCCAGGTTTATCTTGTGTGTGTTCTACCCAAGTCCAGCGATCAACCATTTCTCCAAGAAGCCCAAGTTTCATGTTGTTTTGTTTTATTTTGCTAATTTGAAAATAATAAGAAAAACTATGATTGGAGCACTAGATGTGCTCATTACTCTCAGGTGCTCGTTTATTTTAGGCCCTCTAAGCTGGCATTTTAAGGAAACTGTATGCTGAGTGTGTATACTAACTTTAAATATACACATATCTATAAATAGTTTTCTATATAATCATTTGTATCTATGTTACACTAAGCATGAATTCAAACTGTTGTCTCCAACTCTAATACACTACTACATGGATCTCTCCTTTTTCACTGGTGATTTGTTTCATCATTGACACTTGAAAACTGCACCTTGTAAGTCTTCCATTCTCATAGTGTGAGTCCTGCAACTTTGTTGTTCATCATCAGTATTGTATTGGATATTCTACATTGTTTACATATAGGATTAGTACACATAGATTTTTGGAATTTTCAGTGATAATATTTTGAATTTATACATCAAATTGGTAAGAATTGACAAGGCTGACCAGAAAGTATCCAGCCACATAATATGAAAAACAGAGGCATTTATGCCTGAATGTTTTCCAGACAGCCCCCTTATATTCCCAATGCAAGAACTGTAGTAGTTCTGCACCTATTCAGGGCTTTGATGTCTTCCATCAGTTTTTTGTAGTTTTTTACAAAGAGACCCTGCATTTATTTTGATAGATTTATATCTAAGCATTTCTTTCTTTCATCTTTCCTTCCTTTCATTCTTTCTTTCCTTCTTTCCTTCCTTTCTTCCTTCCTTCCTTTCTTTCTGCTGTTGTAAATAGTATTTATAATTCCAAATTCCACATGGTCATTGCTTGTATGCAGGAAAACAGGTGGTTTTTATATATTGAACTTTTATTCTACAACCTTGTTATAATCACTTGTTACAGGAATTTTGTAGATTATATGGGATTTTCTACATAGATAATTATTTCATCTGCAAATAAAACACTAACATGTCTTCCTTCCCCATCTATAATTTTTCTTGTTCCATTGCTCTAGGTAGAGCTTCAAGTGTAATGTTAGCTAAGAGTGGAGAGAGATGATATCCTTCCCTTATTTCTGACCATAATGGGAAACTCCAATCTTGTACAATCAGAGATATTATTATTTGTAGCCATTTTGTGGATATTCAATATTCTTTATCCAATTGAGGAAACTCCCCCTTATGCTTAGTTTCCTGAGAATTCTTTATTATGAATGCATTGTATTCTGTCAAATATTTTTTGCTATCAATTGATGTAATTATGCAAGATAATTCTTGATTACCCTGTAGTAGTGGTGAAGTACAATGGTTTTTTAATATTAAATCAATGTTGCATACAAGAAATAAACTCCACTTGATCATGATGTATAATTCTTATATTTTGTTGTCTTCATTTGGCTAATCTTTCATTGAGAATTTTGCACCAATGTTATGAGAGACATTGATGTGTTGATTTCCTTTCTTGTAAGTCTTTCTTTAGCTTTGGAGTTAGGATAATGCTAGCCTCCTTAGATGAATCTACCTTCAAATAATACTACATCACCTCACTTGTAATCCATGTAATCTCTATTATAGAGAAGCCCCAATTCTGCCATTGTCCCCTCCATCAATTTTTATATGGCTGCTATTCATTTTAATTATCCATATAATGTAATTGTCTGATATATTATTATTACTGTAAACAAACAGCCAAGTTTTATTAATAGATCAATTTAGAATATGAAAAAATAAAATAATTAGAGGACTAAATGTCTCCCCAGGGAATAAGGGATACTATCTCCTTTGGTATTTTCATTATAGCCTTTATCAGAAGTCAGATAATCCAGATTGGATTCAAAAATAAAAAGAAAGTACTCATTCTTATTATTTCTATTACCCAAAGTACTCTTTGGTCATTTAAACTCCTTAATGATAATGTGTTTGAGTAAGAGAATATGAATGTATTGCAAAATATCAGAAAAAGGCACAAATTACCATGATTAAAACACTCTCAGTCGTATGTCCACATATATTGAAAGGTGTCCCACAGAAACACTGTGTGTGAATATAAAGAAAAACTAGGTGTGACTATTAGGGACCCATCATGTAGACTATAAATACTCCTTCGGCTTTTGAAGGCTCTTTTTGGTGTTTAGTCTTTTTGGTTTTACATGATTGCTTCCGTACCATTAGCAGTGAGTCTATTCGAATAAAAATAAAAAGTAGCACTTAAAAATGCTCTTTGGCACTTGAAAAGGCCATATATTAGAGAGCTAATTGGTATAGCTTTTACAACTTTCACATTGATTTTTTTTTCCCATTGATTTTTTTTTCCTTCCTTTGAGCTGCCTTTTTCATCCTGCTACTCCTGTGAATTCCCTCTCACTTCTTGGAGAGTAGATTAATGCAAGGGAAGATAGTCAGTGCAAGTGACAAGCTTCCCGAGAACTTTCGTCCTTCTGTTCTGCCATATTTTAATTTCAGACAAGTAGAACTAATTGGAAGTACACCGATTGGATGATGTTGGAATTTTTTTTTCCTGAGACTTAGGAGTCCCCATGAAAATGAGATGCTCTGGCAGCGCAGCCTGCGAGCACTGAATTTCTGTATTGCACAGAGGGAGTCTTCCACTTAAAAAAGTGGAGGAGTGGCAAGATTTACTTTTGAAAACTAGTTCCCTTCTATACATAATCATGAGCTAAATGAGAAACACATTTTAAAATTTCAGAAATTGGTATTTTATTGTATTTTCTATCATTATGTTCAAAAACAATATGTAAGATCTCTATATGATGTCTTATTCTATTATGACTACTTTCAGATTATTATAAACAATTGTAATAACATTGAATGTTAGTTTGCGGACACACATTGCCGAAGGTCCTGCAAACAATTTGAAAATTATATATAAAAAATGCTTCAGAAACACATAATGCTTCAGACTTAATATAAAATCGGTGTCCTCTCCTCAGTGGTGATTCATAGGCGTCCAGTTCCCTCTCACTCCCAAAGGAACTAGTCACCTGTCTTCTCCATTATTCTTGTTCTATTCAGTATTTTTGCATTAAGTAAAAACGCATGCTTGAAATAAAGCAGGGCTAGCACATACAAAGAAGGTAGATCCATTGAAGATGTATTTAAAAGTGAAAATTAATAGGGCTTGATGGATTGATTACAGGGAGAAAGGGTGAAAGTTCCCTCTTTTCTGCACTATGTTTGGAGGTGCCATTCTCTGAGACTTGAAACATTCGAGGAAGATGCGGTGGTAAGGGGAATATCATGAGTTAAGTTTTGGACATGATGATTCTGAGGTGCCTTGGAGAACTCCAAGTAAAGATGCAAGTCAATAGTTGGATTTAAAATTGCAGAACCCAGAAGAGAAGAGCTGAACTGGAGACACCATTTTGTCAGTTAGCATCATAGCTGCTGCTTGGTGCTCTAGTGTGGCTAAGGCCACTTCCAAAAAGGGCTCAGAATAAGAAGAGAAAAGTGCTCAGTACTGAAGTCTGAGAGACGGCTGTTAAAGTCTGGGCTGAGAATAAGGAGCCATAAAAGGCACTGAGAAAGGGATGCCTTCAGAGTGAGCTACAAAGAAAGTGAGGAAACCTAAATTATATCCCAAGTAGCATAGAATTCTCAACAAGAGCAAAACTACTCCCCAGTTATTTGTAAGAAAACAAGACAATAATTATTTCATACAGCTACATTATTTTTGAATGGGAAATAGTTCTAAACCCTATTTCACAGGTGAGAGGAGTATCAGATGCAAAGACACTGCAGATGTATCTATCTAATTAGTAGCTGAAAGATTCCATCTTTCAATTTCTGGTCCAGTTTTTTTCCCACAATATCATGTTATATCTAAAATTCATCTGAAGATCTTCTAGGTATCTTTTCCCACAGTTTTATAAAAACGTTTTCTACGTACCTCTGTCCTTCTCCGAACGTTATGAAGTGGGCTTTTTGTAAAGCTTTTCTACTCATCACACCGTCAGATGATCCAGAATCAGTTGATTCTTTTGAAAAACTACAAATTTCAGTTACATGCTGTTCAGATAACATTATAAGAGCCATTTATAATTTTTTATGCTCCCCCATTACTTTCTGATGCCATGTAATTACGTTGAGATATCACATTACCCTCTCAACCCTCAATCTTTCTTTTTTCTTAGGTGAGAAGATTTGCCACTCGTTGTAGACACCACAAATGTAAGTTTATATTTTTGCTCTTCCATCTATTCGAAAGAAATGTTTCACAAATTATTAGAAACATAAAATATTTCATATTGCAAATACAGAAATTGTGTGGCCAACACAAGGTTAACAAATACAGACTGGCAAAGGTAATAAAGATACATAGCTGAAGTCTTTAAAAATGGGATTCAGCAAGCTTTCTAACAAAAGCTGTTATATTGATAGGGTAGTTTCACTAATCAGCTTGCAACATCTCTTACAGAGAAGGAAAACAAGCTATCCTTGCAAGTAAAATTCAGTATCTAATCTTAGAAGAGATCAGTTCATCTCTGTTCTTCCATTTGCACTGCTTCATAAACAGGTGGGCAGTATGGCTTATTTCATAAAGTCTGAAGAGTTAATAGTTAACTTTCTCAAAATATTTGGGGATTCTTACACCTAATAGTATACAGTTACATTATCTAACATTAACTGGGAAATTTCTAATTCAAAAGAGAGCAATGATATTTCAATATAATGTGATGGTTTTTAATTGAAATATTTAGATAGAGATTGCTATATATAAAAATTCATTTTTGTACTATATTTGACAAAATATACTAATCAACTATATTACTATGTAAATAATACTGCAATGCATATACTTAACCTACACTAGATTATTTTAAGGCATTCTTCTGATGGTTACAATTAATTGAGTAAGGTTTGTCCAATACAGAAAGGCATGCAGACATAAATTGATATCACCCGTAATTCTACCATGCCACCATACGCACTTTTAATGGTTAGGTATATATCAAATGTTTCCTCCTTTCCCAAAGGTAGAAGTAATTGCATAACTATGTATACTTGATGCTATGTATTAAAAATCCAATTTTGTATCTTAATTTGTCCTCTGCTAGTTTTCTTTAATAAATAGCATAGATGGTTTCCCAAGATATTAAATAGTCTTTTATGACACATTCTTCAGTATTTTGTTGCTTTAAAATGCCACAATTGATTTCACCAAATATTTGGGAATACTTTAGAAGCATTTTTTTACTAACGTTAAACAACTTGTTCATTACAAATAATTTTAATCTATTTGTAAAATGTTTCCCTGAAGGATCTCAAAATAGGAAACTTTTCATTTTTTGGTGTTATTTTCATTTCTTTATTTTCATAAAGATTATTCAAACTGTAGTAAATAATTAAAATTAATCAAGCTATTTGAATAAGTCATTAAGTCAGTTTGGACATGGTTTCAAAATTATTGATGTTTTATTGCTCTTAAGACAGAAAATAACTTGAGTAAAATTTTGATTTAATGAAAATTACACCAAAGAAGATACCTGGAAAACTACCTTTTTATTCAAGTGCCTGTGTGCTCACGTCCTGGTATGATTTGGGGAAAATAATTCTTTCAGTTCCAGCAGAAAGCAAAGATGAAGGAGGAAAAGAGACTGTTTTCTTGGATCTAGTGGTAATTCTCTATCCAGATCTCGAGTTTTACAGCTAAAGGTTTCCATTTGTATGGAATCTTCATCAGGCACAAATTTGGGGCAGTAATTCTGCTCAAATGATTTATTTCTTCAGAGAGAAGTTTCACTTCATGTAACAGGAAGTCTGACAGGGACTGGGCCCTCGACAGGGGAGAGAGTACCTGGGGAATGTGTAGAAGGGCAGGAAGTCTTTGGTTATGCTTTATAGAGTAGAAATCACTTTTCATCTAAACAAAAATAGGCCTTTCTCATGAGCTCTGTTCTTCTTTCTGCTAAATAAAACTGCTTGAATATCTGATGAGGATTCTTTAGAGTTTATTTCTCTTCTTTTGACACTGAGATTCAAGGGAATACTTGCCATTAACACAAATGGGAGCTAAACGTACCAGTCACTTCCTGTGAAGACTAAATGCTCTTCTTCACTGGAGCCCAGTACATTATTGGTAATTGCATTAGCTGTCAATAATAATTACTCTTATTCTATTTAACACTGTTGCTTAGAAACAAGCATCTTACTGCAAGGCAAAGGTCTTAAAAAGCATGAAAAACGTGGAGGTATTTTCTCTCAGAGCTTTGTGTGGCTTAACCTAAGGACAAGAGATTTATTAAAATCTTTTGTTAATATTCTTGGTTATCTTTTGCCAACAGATGTGTAACAGAATAAACTATTTAAAACATCTATAGAGAATGACATATTTATGAGATTTATATTTTTCTCCAGATATTATTCTCTTCTAATCTGTACCTAAAACAATTTGAAGATGACAGAGGGATATTTTAAAGTGTAATATATTCAAATAATGCCTTCTAAAATAAAAACAACCTAAACTTTTCCTGTTTTATTTTTAAAATAATAAGCATACTAATCACTTAATGATAAATGGTGACTGTAATTTTTCTAAAAATAATAAATTATTTCCATATATGTATGTAAGTATACATATATATCAATATTTTATCACACTCTTTTTATGCATATATCCTTATGAGTTAAAGGAGAAGTATATTTAATTATGCCTTATTTCATTGAACCTATGATGTCATCAACCCTGAGAACATTCCTGTCTTGAACCATTAAGAAATATATTGCTACTTGTTAAATTATTACAAAATACTATCTTATCACATATTTTATTTTATTCTATCAAAACATGCTTTAATTAAAATATCAAGGAATTTCCATTATCTCTTTATACCATGGAGAACAAACAGCTCATTTTACCCATATGTGAGTGCAAAGCATGCTACCTGAACAATAGCGATTTTAAGATGCCACTAATGTAAGATTCATTTTAATCAAGAAATGTTAAAATATGAAAAACTAAGTTTTAGAGTCAATAATATATGATATTTTAATTAACAACCTGAAACATTACTATTTCTGTCTTTCTTTTTTTAATTTTTTTCCACAAGCTGTAATGAATGTGCCTGTGATGTTTCCAATCAGATGATACTTGATTACTGTGTATTACCTAAAATTTGTCTCCTTGGCTAAACAGAGTTGAAGTGTGAGCCTTGAAATTGTGTCTTCTCATATAAAAGGAAATTCTGAGACAGTTTCTCTTTACGTCAGGTCAGACTTCAAGGTTTTTATTTTTCATTCTTTAAAATTATGGTAAAATAGACATAACAAAATTTACCATCTTAACCGTTTTTAAGAGTAAAGGTCAGCAGTATTAAGTGCATTTACATTGCAGACAATCATCACAAGCGTCCATCTCCAGAACTCTTTTCTTCTTGCAGATCTGGAGCTCTGTACCCATTTAACACTCATTGCCCATTTCTCTCTCCCCAATGTCCCTGCAACCACCGTTCTACTTTCCGTGTCTCATTTTAATGACTTTAAGAACCTCATGTAAATGGAGTTATACAGTAGTTATCTCTATATAATTAGCATAATGTCATCAGGGTGCATCCATGTGACACCGTATATCAGAATTTTCTTCATTTTTAAGGCTGAATAATATTCGATTGTATGATCTACCACATTTTGTTTTTCCATTCAATCATCTATGAACACTTGAGTTGCTTTTACATTTTAGTTATTGTGAATACTGTTTCTATAAACATAGATGTACAAATAACTCTTCAAGATCATGCTTTCAGTTACTTTGGGTATATCCCCAAAAGCCAAATTATTGGATCATATGGTAATTCTATTTTTAATTTTTTGAGTAACTGTCATACTGTTTTCCATAGTGACTGTAATTTTACATTCTCACCAACAATGCACAAGAGTTCCAATTTCTCCACATCCTTTCCATGGTATTTATTTATTTATTTTTTATAGTAGTCATATAAAGGAATGGGAGGTGATATATGGTAGTTTGGATTTGCATTTTCTAACCAATCCCAAATAGTGAACTCACTTAATACACCCAATGAGATAGCAATTTCTCATCTCAATGTATTATTAATATTAAGCAAAATTTGTTCATGTATTAACCATGGAAGATGAATGTTTACAGATATACTAATCATCATAGCAAAACTTAAAAAAAAGGAAACTATACAAGGGCTGTCCAGAAAAAATCCAGCCATAAATACCTCTATTTTTCATGTTACATGGCAAAATTAATCAATAGTGTTAATAGAATAACAGTTACTTTTGGGAGGAGGCATGGATACATATATAATATCACTACATTTCTATAAAGTTTAAACACAGTCAAAACTATTTTGTTGTGTTTAGACATCAATATAACCATTGCTTTGGGGAGGACTGGGAGGTGGGGGGCTTTTGTTTCTCCATGTAGGTGTTACTTACATGGATATATTTGTTTTTAAAAACTCATTACTATTTAGTTACGATTTGTGTACTTTTCTGTTAGCATGTTACACTTCAATGCAAAAAATTTTTAAATATGTTACCCTTTCTTTTTTCTACTATTGTATCTCTTTCTCCAGCATATATTAATGATTATGACAAAACAACATGTAAAAATATATGTACAATGGACTATAGAAAAGATGCTGTGTGTAAGTCAGTTAAACAGAAACGTTTTCTTTCTGCACTTGAGCAAAATAGACTCATTCAGTAGCCGATTTGGAAGAAAGTCATTTTACAAACCCACCTGAAATAGAAGGGTCAGGATCAATACTGAGTCCAACTTCTGAGATGTCTTTATGTTAAAAATTAATTCCAAGTTAGAGAATGGCAGCATCCAAGCGGTTATCACTGAGTTAAGCGACTACAGAATTATTTATTCAGTGCTTCTGCCTCTGTTTCAAAATGGATCTTGCTCTAGTATTGCCAGTGAGAGTACTTTAATGATCTAAAGTTTACTTCACAACTAATGATTTCTCTTAATTTTCAAGTTCAGAATAGAAAGTAAAATATACTTGAGAAGTAATATATAAGCATTCAAATAGTCTTTCAATACAAATAGTCTTTCAATAAAGTGAGAGAGAAAGAGGGAACTAAGAATTTCATAATTTTAAATAGCCAACTTCTCTCAGGGAACCAAAATATGCACATTTACCACATCCAGTGATTTTTTTCCATTAATGTGTACATGTATGTGCATGGGTACATGTGTGTGCGAGTGTGTATGTGTGTATGCTTGTGTACATGTATACACATTCTCTTCCTTGGCCCCTTTCCCATACTGAGCAAACTCCTCTTTCAGTGTAGGCTTTTTTTCAGACAATGCAATGTCTGTTTGAGATTTTTTGGTTATTGCTGTATCAAACTTTAGTCATAAATCCTTGATATTAAACCCCCCATTTTGCATTTGGTCAATATCATAGTCCAGTTATATATTCACCATATCATCATTTATTTCTATCATTAGCTAAACTCTTAATGCAGGAATGAATTTTACTAGTTTAACTCCAAAGGTTTAATCTATTTCCATGTTTTATATTTTCATTATGCAAAAAAATTAACAAAAGAAAAGCATTTTCATGTATGCTTGTAATTTGTATACAGCTCAAGGAAGTGTATACACATTTGTTAGATATTTTCTTCTTGTTTTTATCTAATCAGAGTCCAGAATAGATAAATTTCCTTAGCACTGTCTGCACAGAGCTCATGGTCCTCACACCATATTCCGAACACTGTGTACACACATTTAAAATAATCCAGAACAGGACAAGACCCCTCCCGGCTGTTGGTCTCTGCTCTGAGCAAGTGCATAACCTTGCTTGAGCAAGACCTTTCTTGGGTTTCCTGTCCTCTAGCATCCCTTCTCCCTTAGCATCCACAAGTAACCAATTCATCTACTTCCTTGTTTTTGTTTTGGGGGCAGGTTTTTTGTTTGCTTTTCTGTTTTCTTTCCCCAGGGGAAAAATAGTGAAGAATATATTATTTAAATAAAAATCCTGCAGTCCTACACTGGAAGAGAACATCTGAGATGTAAATGCACTCTTTAAACTTGTGGAGGTGGGTAGGAGAAGAAATAGAGCTGAGATAAAGAACTCTGAGTGGAAGAGTAGGAGAGCGTAGAGGCATTGTACCCTTCTCGGGATCGGTGCCAGTTCCTTCCCAGAGCACATGAGACCTTCCCTGGCTTTGCTCCTGCTTGCGCCTGCTCAGCCTTTGCAAATGTGCTCAAACTGTACATAACACGCGTATTGGGTCCTTTTCTTTCCTTCACAACATAGCTTTCTTTGTATGTAGAATGTAGTCTCCCACCCACCCCTACCTCTTCTTGTAAACAACAGAATTTTATTTCTCACAGTTCTGGAGGCTGGGAAGTCCAAGATCAGAACATCAGCTCGGTGAGTTCCTAGCCAGGACCTGACGTCTTCTCACTGCGTCTTCACAGGGTAGATGGAGCTGGAGATCCCTGCATCTTCTCTTATGAGAGCATTGGTCCCATTCATGGGAGCGCCACCCTCATGACCTAAGCACCCCTCAAAAGCCCCACCTCCTAATACCATCACCTTTGAGGGGTTAGAATTTCAACATATGAATGAAGCGGGGGACACAAACCTTCAGACCACAGTGTAATGAAAGAAGCTACTCTAAAGATAAGTACTAATTGTGTAAAAAATATTAATTACATAATGACAAAACTCATATTAGCCATTGAGCTGATTTATTTATGCATTTTAACAAAACAGTGATTTTACTCTGTTTATTTTAATTTAATTGTGCAACCCAGCTCATCTCTGCATCTAGGTAGTATAGAATTAAGCTTATCAGCAAAAGTCAGAGCCAATATGTCCATTTCTAATTACTATTTTATTAAGATAAAGACTCGTCCTAATCATAAAAATGCTAAGATTCCTGGAATATTAAGATTTAACTTCCCAAGTGAAATTACTGTTATTTTAATTATATAGTACTTAAGTAAACTAATCTAGACTTTAACTACGTAGTTTGAAAAGTTAAGTCAAAGAAGAAAACGTAGTATTTATAGGCTTGCTCGGAATGTCAGTTCTTATAAATATAATTCAATTGATTATTTTCAAGTTGGCTAACACAATATTGCTAAAGCATATTATGGGATGATTCTGCTAGTCTGCAGTTAGATACAGTCATGTTTATTGGTGTTTGAAAGTGGAAACTGTAATTTACCATTATCTGTTCTGAGAATGGCTATGGCTGTGATAAATGGAATTTTAATAGACCTCATGGTGTGATGAAACTTGCCAGGTTCTACCAAGGAGAAACTGAGTCACATGGTTCTTTTTCTTGTAAAAGGACTCTGTTATGAATTGAATGTTTGTGCCCTCCCCCCACACTCCTATGTTGAAACCCTAATTCTCAATGTGATGCTATTTGAGCACAGGGCCTTTTGAATGTAGCTGGGTGATGTGGGTGGAGCCCTCATAATGGGATTAGTGCCCTTATGAGGGGAGGCAGGAGAGTAGTGCCCTTATGAGGGGAGGCAGGAGAGAGCTTGCACCTGTCTCTGCCTCCCCTCCCCCTCCCTGTCCTTCTCCCCTCCCCCTCCCCTCTTCTCTCTCTGTGAGAACGCGAGATGTCCATCTACATCCCCGGAAGAGGGTCCCCACAGAACCTGACCAGGCTGGCACCCTGATCTTAGACTTCCCAGCCTCCAGAACTGTAAGAGAGAAATTTTTATTATTTAAGCCAGACAGTGTGAGATAATTTTTTACAGCATCCAGAGCTTACTAAGATTGACTTCTAGCTCTGAACTGACTGAGATAGCCTTCTATCTCTGAAATATAATTTAACTCTCAAAAGAACAGAGGTTAGAGTAAGTACAGAAGCAGGCCATGGTCTGTATAGGATAGTGAAGTAATGGAAGATCACGCTTGCTGTTTTTCTACCAGGACCCACGAACTGCTCTGCCGCTCTCATCAAGAGCTAATCACAGACACACTTCAGCAATCCAGCCATCCCTTGTCAGGATCTTAACACATAAGATAGGCCCTGTCCTTTCTGAGTCTTAACTTTTCTTTTATTTAACGAGTTTATATTAAAAGTATATACGTTCTGTACTAGATTTAATGAGTAGAGAAAAAAATAACTATTGAATTCCTCTATCTGCAGCAGTCTTGTAGAAGCAGCCTTAGATTGGTGGTAAGAAGGCAATTAGGCTCTGACTACCTGGATTTGAAAATAGCTCCACTGCTTTATGAGCTGGATGACTTTAGACAGATCACAATTTAAGAGAATAACCTGAAGTTCAAATAGCCAGTAATTTATGCCATTTAAACTTCGGGTTATTCTCTTATAAATCGAGGAGAATAAGCCTAACACATAATAAGATTGTTATGAGAATTCAATAAATTAATAATCATGAAGTACTTGGAAAAATACCTGGTATATAATTCAGTAAATTGTCAAAAATATGCCACTTTAGATGGCAAATAATGGTTTAAAACTTGAGCTATGGAGCCAGGCTCTCTAAAGTTGAATCCCCACTTACCAAGTGTGCCTGTTTCCAATGGGTACATCACCCCTAGTGGCTATACTTCCTGCATAGGCAGGTGGAGCTATACTACCGCGTGATGCCATGAAACAGGACTGGCTTCACTGGCCTGGGACTAGTGCGGCTGCTCCGTTCTTAGAAAGGCCCCAAACTTGGTTTAATGCTTAACTTTTGTCTTTGAACTTGTGTTTGTAAATAAAGTCCAAGTGGGGCAATAAAACCTTCTTGTGAGAAGAGCAAATATGCACTGTGCACTGTGTGTGTGTGTGTACTGTCCCTTGTTCCATTCACATGTAGCAATTGTGATGCATCATGAGCTTAGAATTAAGGTGGACCTATGATGTGTGGGAGCAGGACTCGTAAATACAAGGTAACCTTGTTACATTCACAACTGAGTAAGTGTAGGCAATGAACCACCCAAAAGGACTATAGCCTATTAGAATCAGAGCTTAATTATAGCATGAAGAAGTCTACATGTTCAAAGGAACCCAATCGACCAAGGACTTCTATCATATATCCTCTCTTACTAGTATTCCTTAAGGCTGAAATTGATGATAGAGGGAAGAGAAAAATAGAGCAGTAAAATTGTGCTGTGCCTCATTTCCACTGTTAGGATTAGAATAAAGGGTATATATGCATATGCGAACTGCAAAATATGGACTGTGTACTTTCAGTGACTAAACATAAAAGTCAAATGTTTTCATATTTGCATTTAAAACTGGTGTTGCATAATATGAAGATGAATTGCAAAATTCATACTACTAATTTAAAAGTTGACTTTCTCTTACTTAGAATGACAATAAATAGCATATCACAAAAAGGAAAGCATAATGAGTTAAGAGAGACTGTGGAAGAAAGGGAACTCCTTTTTATTTTAGCACCTTTAATGATGTTTTTCTATTTTTTAAAGAAAGTGGCCCTCATTTTTATTTGACAGGGGCCCTGTGAATTACGCAGCCAGACCTGAATACATCTATAGTACTTAATGCAATACCTAATTTGTAATATATGCTCAATAATAATAAGCTATTGCAGTTTTTATCTTGCTTATTGTAAATTTCACATTCTCTGATTAATGGGAATGCTATTATTCTGATAACTGCGTTCAAAATATAGAAACATACATGTGCACTCACACACATTCCCTCCTTTTAAGCAGATATGGGAATTCATCTTTCCTGGTGTGCTGCATTCCGGCCTTAAACCAAACACTATTTTGTATTTTCTGTCCATCTGAACATGTGTAGAAGTTACATTATCTATTATCCTGGGAGGTGCAGGGTGTCTTGCACTCCCTTATTTTGTTTTCCCAGATCTTTACTCTAATTCCTTCTACTTAAAACCAAATACATTGTCTGGTCAGAAATTTGTCCTACCTAGTTTCCCTGTTCAAGGCAGCTGGTGGGTTCATATCTTCTGAAATCCTGAGCAAAGAAGCTGAAAATGGAAAAATGAGATCTACTTGTCCAATAGAAAACCCATGCTACCCAGAGGAACCAGAATGCAGGGATAGCTAACATTTAATTATTTTATGTTCAGGGACATCCTCTGATGTATTTGTTATCACCAATGTTTTACACACAAGAAAAATCTTCAAGAGATTAGTTAATTTTTCCTCATTAGAGTAGTAGAACCAAGATTTGATTTCTGCCTGACTCAAAAACTTGTCCGGTAAACCACAGCACCTTCTACCCCATTAGGTGTTAATGATCACTGATTGGGCTATATTTCTTCCCCTCCAAACATTTATCTCTTTGGGACATACATATGTCAGATGAGGATTCTGGAGAAATATACTACTAATCTAAAAGAATGAAGCTTCACTATTAGTTTTTTATTCATTGACTTTTTTCCAAAAATTATTCACTCATCACCTACTAAGTTGTAGGCATTGTGTTTATTAGTACATTTTTCACTATTAGTTTTTTATTAATTGATTTTTTCAAAATTATTTAGTTATTGCCTATTAGGCAATAGGCATTGTGTTTACTACTACATTTTTCAAGGTGAAAAGGCACCATTTCTGTTGTCAAGTTACTTTACAATTTAATGGAAAGACTGACACACTATGGACTACTATAGACAGACTGCCCTTTCTAAAGTTGCAATGATAAAACACTCAAGTTATACTATTGATAACATGTCGAGCTCACTTAGTTTTGAGTAGAGTAGTCGCTGATTGATTAGCACTATATAAGATTAAAGGCTTTGTTCATAATCATTCTTAGGTGTCTCTCTGTGGAACTTGTCACACGAAATTCTACCCACTGTTTGCTTGGGCCTTTCCTCCAGAACATTGGAAGTTCCTTGAGAAGAGATATCAGGCTTGTTGCATTTTTGTGCCCTTATATCTCCGAGGTTTACAGAACACATTAGCAAATCTCGTGTTTATTGAAAAATCGAAGGGGTAAATAAATGGGGTGACCTAAAATAGAATCAGTCGGACCTACAAAACTTATCTGAGGGTGAGATCAACTGGGAACCTTGCCTTCTGGACAAAAGGACATGTTCTGATCCCGAATGTATGGACTTTCTTCTCTCTAGTTTTAATAAGTGTTAAAAAAATAATGAAGATATAAATCAATGTAAAAACTCACAATATACTTTGATCTTCTAACTGCCTCTCCACTGTTAATGCAATTGAAGATATGAAAACACTGGGTGGAATTAGTAAAAAAGAAATATAAACAGCTTGAGACAGAATTCAAGACAGCATGCTGGGCAATTACCAATCTACATAAAAAATGATGGCCCTGATGTAAGCGCCCTCAGAGTCAGACTGTCGCAATCTGTCTGCGGCAAACGTGCTCCTGAGCACGCACATGGCCCCATGGCGTGCACAGCGTGAAAGCCACTCGCAGGTCTCTTTTTCAGATGCTCCGAGTTTTTAAGAACAATTACTGTTTTGAAATATTCAAATGGATTTATTCAAAATTATAGTTATGGCACAGAGGACACTATACCTATTATTGATTGTAGAAATGTGAAACAATATTGTTTTGGGATGTATGTTGTTCTTTTTTAACTCTGAAGCAATATTCACATTTCTTACATAAAATTTTGTTTTCCAGAAGTCTTACCACCACTGAATTGTCTAGCTCCTATCACTCCTAAATATGTTGCATGATTTGTATCTGCTTTGGCTATGGTGAGAATGATTATAGACTTTTAAAATCCCTTTAACTGGTCCAAGTAAGGAAGTGGGTTGTTGTGTGTTATTTGTTGCTTAAAATGTGTTTCCCACTGTGAACATGAGAACTTTGCTTTGGGTTTAAAGGAAAGACTAGTCTTTTCTCAGTCAGAGGAGAATAGAGGGTAACTGGAAAGCATCAGTGACGTAGACAGAAACACTGAATGAAGGCACATCGCCAAGAGCCTGCTCTTGAATCAGTTAGTTTCATATGCTAGACCAGTGGTTCTGAACCTTCCTAATGCTGCAACCCTTTAATACAGTTCCAAGGGGTCGCGACCCACAGGTTGAGAATGCTGTGCTAGACAAACATCTCCCAGCTGGTTTAATTCAGCAGATAAGTCATTCTTGCAAATGTAACCATTTTAATCCCTGTGATCTCAATGTTTGTATCTTAACAATTAGAAAACCTTGAAAATATACTTCCTTTCATTCTTACCCCATTAGCTGAAAATGATGGTACTATTCATCGATGATGGATTCAGGCTGAAGAAGGAACAGGTTTAGGTGTTAGGAAGGAAGCTAACAATTTGCCATCCGTCTCCTCCACCAGACAGGTCATATTACAGAAATGTGTGTTACTATTCTAACTGTCCCCCTTAGATATTGGGTATTTTGTCTTCCGCTCTCCTCAGGACATAGAACCATTTCATTAAAAATGATAGTATCCATTCCAACTGTTACTTGAGTTAAATTAGAGTACCATGGATCAGTTTGATGCAGAAAAATCAATTTCTTGGTTAGTTGGCTAAGTATAAATAAGCAGAAATGACTTAAAATAGAATGTTTCTCATATCATCAAAAAGGGAAGAGAAAAAGCAAAAGCAAACAAAAATGAAGTACTAAACAATTTTTACAGTAGGATTATTATTTAATCTAATAATGATAATAATGCTAACACTGCATTTTTGTTAACATCCAAGCATCCTGCTATTCATAGAACATGTTTTAATTGGTTTAATCTTTATAGAAACCACACAAAGTAGGCATTAATGTGCCCAATCAACAAATAAAGAAACAGAGGCTTAGAGATATTGCCTTACTAGGGAATAGTGCCCAGTACTCTATTCCCCATTCATCTGAGCCCACCCTATAGGCACTATTGACAGCGGTGTCCTCGTTTAAAAAAAAGTCATGTAGATTATATCAGCACTGGAAAAATAAGTAGATGACCTAAAATATCATAGTGACTTCAAGTGTCTGCTTTGTGCTGCAGCCACTGAGTAATAGGCAAACTCTTTCCTGACAGTGTGTGGCAAGAAGAGAGCATTATCACTTTTGTTTGTTGGGTTTTCTTTTGTTTTGTTTTTGTTTTAACTCTATTTTTAGAGCACGTTTAGGTTTACAACACATTTGAGAGGAACAGAGATTTCCAGTATACCCGCTGCCCTCCTCCCACATACATAGCTTCCCTGTAACCAGCGTCACTCACCACAATGGTACATTTTTACCAAGGGTGAACCCACATTGACGTGTCATAATCTTCCAAAGTCCATGGTCTGCATCAGGTACAAACTCTTAGGGTGTGTTACATTCTGTGGGCTTGGAAAAGTGTGTAATGACATGGATCCATCCTTATAATAGCATACAGAGTATTTTCCTTGCTTTAAAAATCCTCTGTGCTCCACCCCTCCCTGACACCCCCATCTGCCAAACACTGATCATTTTACCATCTCTGTATTTTTGCCTTTTCCAAAATGTCATATAGCTGAAAATCATGCAGTAAATAGCATTTTCAGATTGGCTTTGTTCACTTAGTATTCTGTATGTCAGCTTATTCCATGTCTTTTTGTGACTTGAGGGCTCATATCTTTCTAGTGCGAACTACCTCTTTGACTCTACTAAGGGGGCACATGGTGCCTGGTTTTATCTTTTACTTCCTGAGGTCAAGGGAAGAAGTTCAGATTCTAGAGGGTAAGCACAAAGATGCCACCACTATCTCTATTCTTCGAGTAATTGGTGGGGGAAAAGAAGAGAAGGAGGCCTGACTAAGACTCTTTGCTCAGATGTATAGGAGAGATTTCTTCTGGATGTCAATGTGTCCTTCCTGAGCTGTTTCCATGATTCCTACCATTTTATTTTCACCTGCCTGCTGACATGTATGTTATTATAGATTATATTGGTGAGCCAGAGCAGAACAGAGGACAGGACTAGGGGAAGAATTAGTCACCTGCCCCAGAGAGGTCACATAAGAAAAATGTAAAATATAGAACATTAATTATTTCTAATTATTTTTTCCTCAGTCTTTGGAGGAATAAGTTGACTTTGATGGGATGTAAAAGGCCCTGAGATGCTGGAGATGGGATTGTTTGTCATCATCAGTAAGACTAGGGATTTTCTGTTTTCTGTACCATGGACCTTTTTCAGTATCAAGCTTATGGACATCTTTACAGCACAATGTTTATAAATGCATAACATAAGATATGTGGAATTATTAAAAATGTATTGCAATCAATTATAGTTTATCTTTACTAATTAATGCATAAGTGACAAGATATACCCATAGGTCTAATAACCATTGTAATTTTGAAGTAATGATGAATTTAAATGACTTTTTGAAGTATATGTGATATCTTAATGTGATATAAAAACACCTGTGATTTTTATTACTGTTAAAATCACAGGTACGACTAATACCTCCGTAGTTTACTGCCTATATTCAAAATTGAGAGAGATGCTAAATTTCAGTTGGGAGTTCCTTAAAATCCCCATTCTTCTTGAAATCACATTCTTCTTGTCCTTACCCACAAGGCCTGTCCACAGGCAGATGGTACCATGGGGCCTGTGACCTCAGGTTGAGTACCTGTGACCTAGGCCAACATGGTAGCTGATGTGGAAACTGAGGCTCAGAGAGTTAAAGCTTTCCCAAGTTCACGCATTATGAATGACAGCAAAGCTAAGTTCAGAACTCAGTCTTCCATTGTTCTGTGTTCTGTGCTGTTCTGTCTGCTGCGAAGCTATTTCAGGTGAGGATGAGGAAAGATCTCTTCACATTATTTTTTACTATTGAATTAATTTCATTGCAAACTGAATATTTCTAAAGACCTTGTAAAAATTGGGCAAATTCAGCAGAACAGAATACAGTAAAAATCTAGTTTAAAAAAAAGGATTATCTTGGGAGAAAATGGATCAACCCTTTTGAGGTTTGACCTTTTTTTTTTTTCATATCTTCCTGAATTTTCATCTATTCAAGTCCAAATTAACTTCTTGTTGTAATCTGAAAACACTGAGTATGGCTGAAATTCACCTTACTGAAATGTTGCTTGAGCTTAGGGAAAAGAAACATTTGACTCTCCTAATTGACATATTTAATATTTGAGGTAATATTTCTTGTCAGATATTATTTTTTCTTGTTTTTATTTTTCTTACTACTGTGGCCTTCTGCTTTATCCTCTTGGACGCTCTCCATTTTTCCTAGTAACCTGTTCAAATATTTATGTGATTCCCTGAGTGCCCTTTATTATTAAATGAAAAACTTTGATTCAGAACAGAACATAAGTTCTTCTGTTCATACAAGGAAAATCATCTCAGGTCATTGTAAACTAACTAAAAGTTGAGTATTGAACTTATTTCACCTTTAAAAACACATTCTCAGAGAGGTCATACTTTTTTAACTGAACAGTGTATAAACAAGAGCATCTCATACTGAAAAGTGTCCCTGGGTCATACTAGGTAACAAAAGCCCATCATAGGCTGATGACCGAATCCTAGTGCCAAAGCCCTGGGTCCTATGGGGTGTTACAGTGCAGGCAAGGATGGTAATATTTTGGTAAAATTAATTATTTGGGGGCAATGCTTATATGGTATTATTTGAAAAAAAGTAGCATTACGTCCCTTTAATGAGTTATTTTTCTTATAAATGCTTATAGCTTAACTGCTTGGATACACTGCTTGACAACTAATAATGGCGATGACTCCCAGAAAGCTCTATGAAAAATGGCATTTATTTTCTTTTGGCCTTACATATAAATGATAAAGTCTTTACAACTGGACAGGACTGGGAAAGACTAAGGGAATGAAAAAGTTGTGAGAAGAAAACCAAAGCCAAGTGACAGGGTCAACCATGTAGAAAAGCAGTATAAAGTGGATGGAAGCATCTGGGGAAGCAGGATGTGGAGAGTCATTGCCAAAGGCCAGTTATTCATCTGGAAAATGTGTTGAGATGTCTGGGATGGCCGGGCAGCTCAATCTACCATGAGCTGAAATGTTGCAAGTGTTGGAATAAAGAATGCTTAGAAGTAGCATTTATTAAGGTGAAGGGGAGTGTTGGGTATGTAAACACGTGATTGCTAGAATACAGGTAATAGGCTTGACTATCCTGTCAGTTTTCCTGTCTCACTTGTTTCTTCTTCCTTTTATCTCTAAGCACACACTTGTTTCCCTTCCACCTCCCAAACAACAGGATGCCATTCTGATGGGTGTGTGTGTGTGTGTGTGTGTGTGTGTGTGTTTGTGTGTGTATGTGTGTCTTTTGGTGGGCAAATGTTCCTAGTTTTCATTATTATTATTATTATATTGAATATTTTATGATTTACTCTTTTCAATAAACACTGTATTTTTAAGTTTGACCCATATTATTTTGTATTCAGCTAATCTTCTGCTTCTCCTAGTTGTTGGGTATTCCTTCATGTTGTACATCCAACAGATTCTTCCTAACTCTTCTAGCAAGGAGGCAATCCCAAGTTGCTTCCTACTCCTTGACACCAGAAATGATGCTGCAATGAACATCCTTGCATATGTAAGGATTCTAAATTTTACATATAAATTTGGATATACTACTTTGCATCTGAAGTGATGGTGTGCTTTTTGTCTGGGGTTTATTCATAGTCATGATTGGGCAAAGAACCTACTGATAGGATCTAAATGGATCAACTGGTTTCAACTTGTATTACAAACCCTTAATATTATTAAAAGCCTTTCTTCCTCTTGTTGATCAGGATCAATTACTTCTGTCAGTTGAGTTACACCTCTTCTTGCCTGTGGTTGTCTGGACACAACACAGCACCCTGGGAGCAACCATAACTTGCAGTTCAGTAGAAACTTTGATGTGTCCTATGGCAGGCGTTATGACCAGAATTGTATGTGCCCCTGCCGCCTAATTCATAGGTTGAAACTTCAACCTTTAATGTGTTTATATTTGGAGATAAGTCCTTTAGGGAGGTGATTAAGGTTAAATGAGGTCATAATGGTGGGCCTCTAACTTGATAGCACTCAAAGAGTTCATGTAAGGACAAGACAAGAAGGCAGCCATCTGTAAGCCAAGAAGAGAGTCTTCAACAGAAATCAACTCTGACAACACTTGGATCTCAGACTTCTAGTCTCCAGAACTGTGAGAAAGTCATTAATGCCTCTCAGTCTGTGGTATTTTTATTACAACATTCTAAGAAGACTAACACAGGAAGAGTCCACCCCTTTTGTGGGCCAGGAACCGCAACCCTGCAGAGTTCCATGTTGTGGGAACTGGAAGGTAGTTAGCAAATGTAGTTACATTCCATCTATTTTCACCTTAAGTTATTTTCAGGATGATAACAGCAGGTTCTAAAAATTGAGTTAGGTAGGAATTTGATGACATAATGTGAATAAAACTACATATTAGGAAGACTAAAGAAAAATTCAAGGAACAAAAAGGAAGTCATGCAAGAATACTAGATGGGTAGTTATGTTTAGTAAGAGGAGTGAAAAACAAACAGAAAAGGCACATGGAAAGCAGAATAAATGGAAATGGAGTGAAAGAAGGTGGGTAAACAAGAAGATGGCAGGAAGCCCCAAAGGGCATTACTAATAAAAAACAAGGTTGGAACCTATAGTGGGGTTTGAAGACTAGGGTCAGAGTAAGATAAGACTGAAGTCTCTGCTGATGAAAAGTTAATGTTATGTTAATTATGCTAGTTTGAGCCCTTGAAAGAAGCAAAGACTCCTTACCAAAATTTTAAACTAAAATTAATTCATGCGTATTTCACACGTACAGCATGTTCTGGCATCACATTTATTAAAGCCACTAGTGTTGAAAGCAGTGAGCAAACTTCACTTTTCAGTGCCTTAATGCATGCATGGTAATTAGAGTTTTGGGAGACTACTCATTAAAATTAGTTTTCTCAGAATGCCTCCAAATTTCAAATCAAGCCCTTTTAATTTGTCTTCTGTGTTATTCAACTCAGGCATTAAGACTATCTCCTGTAATTTTTTAACCAATTTCTAGAATGCTCATTATGTCCTGGGCTCTATTCTAAGGTGCAGGGTTGCAATGATGGACACTATAGATGTGTCCCCAGTCCTCACATTAAATGTTTTATAATCATCTATGTACTTATCACCACTGTATCAGAAGTTTAATGTTTAGATTTACTGGTATGTGTAAAAAGTCATGTATTTCCAAGTACACATCCATACATAAATCTTTGAGTCATCCCTGATCTCTTTTCTTTCATACCCACACCTTATCCATCAGCAAGCCCTGTCTCCTTTACCTTCAAAATACATCCTGACGTAACCACTTTCTACCTTCTCCAGTGCTAACATAGCAACCCAAATAGCCGTTACCTCTCACCCAAATTGTAGTAATTTTCTAATGAATCTCCCTTCTCCCAGTCTTGCTAGTTCTCCACACAGCGGCCAGGATTATGTCAGATTGTATCACTCTTCTGATCACATTCCCCATGGCTGCCCATCTCAGTAGGCATAAATACCTGCTTTGATTTAAATGATGTTGCACAGGGTCCAGTCCCCGAGCGCGCCATCTCTCTCACTATCTATACACCTGTGCTTGCTCACCCCAGTGCAGTCTGGCTGGCCTCCTTGCTACTGCTCAGACACAGGAAGCTTATGACTCCAAAGTGCAGGCCTGATTCAGTTCCTTCAGTAGAAGCAGGCTCACTTTGATTGTTCCTGTGTGATTTTTTGGTAGCTAGTCTTCCAAGGAATTTTTCCATTTCATCAAAGTTATCGAATTTGTGGACATAGAGTTGTTAGTAGTAGTAGTATTATTTCCTTCATGTCCATGGGATCAGTAGTGATGACTTGATTTTTGTTTCTGATACTAGTAATTGGTCTCTTAGTTCTTTATCATGGTTTTCTATTTGTTGAATTTATACTTTCTCCCCCCCTTTCTATTGGTTGAATTTATACTTTCTTCCTCCTCTTTTTCTGCTTTCTGTGGTTTTATTTGATGTTTCCATTTTAACTGCTCTTTTGGCATATCCTTTATACTTCAAAAAATGTTTTTAGTTGTCACCCTAGAGTTTCTAATACACATTTTTAACTAACATGCCTCTACTTTCATGTAACACTATGTCACTTCTGAGGTAGTGCAGGTGCCCTGTAACAGAGCAGTCCTGGCTTTCCCCTCCTAATCTTTATGACATTGGTGTCATTTATTTCACTATGCATGTGATTTTTATCAGTCAATATATTATTATTACTACCTGAAATATTTATTGTTTACATCAATTAATAATGAAAAATAAAATGTTTATTTGTATTTATGCCATCACTTATCTTTTCTTTGTAACACTCTTCCTTTTATACATCTGAGTTTCTGTCTGTATCATTTTCCTACTCCCTCAAAAATTTATTTTAACATTTCTTGCAGGATAAAGTCTGCAGGTGATGAATTCTTTAAGATTTTGTTTTTCTGAGAAATCTTTATTTCTCTTTAACTTTTGACAAGTAGTTTCACCGTATAAATAATTCTAGGTTGATATTTATTTTGTTGTTGTTTCAACCCTTAAATCTTTCACTCCATGTTTTCTTTGTTTTTGTTTTTTTGTTTTTTCCCCTTGTATGGTTTCTGATCAGAAGTCCTCTGTCATTCTTCCACTGAATCTGCTATAATTAAGGTGATTTTTAAATCTACACTGACTTCTTTTAATATAGTCTCTTTGTATTTCATTTTCTGTGGTTTGAATATGATCTGCCTAGGTATAGTTTTTGGTATGGTTCTCTGACCTTCCTGGATTTATTGTTTGGTATTAGTCATTAATTTTGAGATAGTCTCAGCTGTTGTTATTTTAAATATTTTGTCTTACCTGTTTTATTTTTCCTCTCCTTCTGGCATTTCAATTAAACGTATGTTACATCTTTTGAAATTGCCCTGCAGCTTTTGGACACGGAAAAGCTGTAAGTGTCTAGAGTAGGAAGTGTGCCCTTGCGCACCTTGGGGAAGGCTTCAGTAAAGTGTTCCCCCGCCCCCAGAAGTAGCCCTTTGTTACGGAGAACACTTGAGTATATTTTACAAAGACTTTTTCCCCCACCCCTCCCACCAGGTCCATGAGGGCACATTCCTGTGATCTTTGCCATTAGAACCAGGGGAGTTTCCTAGAGGCAGGCCCGTGAATCTGTGTGCGCTCCTTACAACTTCGTCTCCCTGGTTGAGGCTTCTCACCTCAAACAGGTCCCGGAAGGTCTGGACTTTGACTTTCTGCATTCACCTGTCTCTCCAGATTTGAGGTGGTGTCTTGCCCTGAAACCTCAGTTTTCTAAAAGAACAAGAAAAGCCATTCATTCTTCAACTTGTTGAACTTTTCCTTGTTTTATGGATAGGAGTGATAACTTGCACACTTTTTATGTGTCAAAACTGAAATCAGAAGTCCGTGAAGTTTATATATATATATGTATATATAAAAAATTTCACTTTCTCTCTCACAGTTCCTGTGAGCTGTAGGGTAAATTGCTCCATTTCAAGGACAGACTACTCGTTATCACAAGTGTGGATCTTTTAATTTCAAAGAACTTAGTGACATATAAGTTTATGACAAAGACAGTATTCGCATTCCATTTTTCATGTTCCATCTGTGATATATTTTTATTATATTCGTCTCTTTGAAGATAAAAATAAATTGGTTCTATTAGCTTGCTCTCAATGAATCATTCTTTCATTCATTTATCAAATATTTATGAAGGATTTAATATCAGCTGAGCATTACATAAGATCCTGCCGATATCACAATAAATAAATATGATTTATATTCTAAAAGACACCAGAGTTAAAGGAGGTGCAGCAACCTAAGCACATAATTCAAACCCTTTGAGATAAGTAGCAAACAGGTTTATACAGGGTGCAGGTAGGTTCATGGAGGGAGGAAGGAAGTTTGGAAAATCAAAATTGCCTTCTCAAAAGAAATGATGTCTCTCCTTCCCAGAAAAAGCCCCCAAGAGTGTCCTTGTTTTGGCACATAGTAAACATTTTGTCTATTTGGCACTAAAAACTCAAAGGAAATTTTTACATCTTGTACTGTTAGTAGAAGTATCGTTTTCACTAGCAATTTTCTGTTTGAACGGTAATAATTTTACTTTTTGTTAGAACTCAGAGGCCTATCCCATTTTAAAAACAGATTATTGTGTTTTAAAGGGAGCTTGAGCATCTAGGTGCACTGACCCTGATATTTTTAACAGATCTTCCAAAAATGTATGTTCAAGTGACTTTTTCTCCCTTTAACCCAATAGTCACCTTCAGAAGCTAATGTGTTATTTCAGTAATGTCACCATTGACCAAAATATCGCTAGACTGCCTCTCTTAGAGTTGCTTTCAGACTCTGTAGAACATTATTTTGTATATCTACAAAAATGGTAGAAAATCTTCATCATCGGAGTTTGAATGTGGTTTATGAACATAACCAAAAGTCAAATGTGAGCTAAAGAATAGAGAATCTAAACGAAAAGTACAAATTTTAGTCAAGTTTCCTTAAAAATAATAATAATTTTAACATGACTCATAAAACCATTTACCTAGTACAAAACTTAAAAGTCATAGCTCAAAATTTATCTTAGAATATCTAAGAAGATTATTTTGAGACTTTTTAAAGCACTGTGACTAAGATGATATATCAAGTTTAAGTGTGCATCTCAATCAGTCCAAAGTTCAATGCAATATTAAAACTTGACGAGAAAGTAGAATTTAAATGTTCCCACCAAGACATGTTTAACAGATTACACACAAATTGGTTAAGTCATATGATTACCCCAAAACTATAGGTTCCCATAAAAATTGGTTCAAATACTTAGAAACACAATAAAAATATCATTCTTCCCTTTTAATACTTGGTTATTATCAGAGTCCCCAATTCTTCCTTTTTCTTTAGGACTTGCCATATTTTTAAAGAAATTCATCAGTTTATTGTGTCAGCAGAGCCACTTAAAGGATAAATAAAGAAGAAAAAACATACCTTAACATATTCGCAGATGATAAATGTGTATCAACCAAGGCAAAAGTGAAGGCAGAGATTGGAAGGATTAAAATATGTGCTTGTTCTCATAGTCCTTTCTTTTCCGATGGAACAAAATAGCGCTATGAAACTCCTAACATCATGAGCATTGCTTTGAAATTGTATCTTGTGGACGTCCTGATGGTCGAGGCAATAAAATGTTATGGATGTCCAGTCACTATCACTTCAGGTAGGATAAATTTCAGAAATGGTCGGGACGTAATTGAGATCAATACCAGATACTGAGAACCTTTACAGTGATCCCACTGATGGATGGGGAGTAAGGGCGAAGCCCACAGGTAACCTGCCTCTGCACCAAAACGGTGTTTGGTTTGCTTTTTCTCTCACGTCTTCAAATTAGAGGAGCACAGTGAAGAGAAGAATCAGTTTTCTCTTAGTAACAAAAGTCACCCATGGCATGTCAATTCTCAGTTACCAGGTTCTCTGTTAGATGTAAACCACCACTTATAAGTCATTTAGCATGGAATTAGCATTTACACTGTACATTCAGCTGAGTGTGTTTGGTAATGAAATAAGTGTTGAACAGCTTTGTCCGTAACACTATTGAAAAATAGAGCAGTTCAAAATGAACATCAGCTTGCTGCCAAGTGTAATGAATAATGCCGAATATTTATTGAGAACTTACAATATAGCAGGCACTTATCTCGTTTAATCCTCACAACCAACTTTCGAAATCAGCCTTAATCCTATTAACCATTTTTTTTTTAATATCCGTGCGTAAATTTCAGCACAGGGAACTCAAATAAGTTGCCCCACATGTCACAGCTTGTAAGTAGAGATACTGGAAGTAAAATCCAGGCCGATGGAGTCCAGAGTTGAGTGTTCAATATAATGTTGTACCATAGAGACACTGAGAGTTCAAGAATTGTAAGCTGTCCCCATGAAAGCCATGACTTTCACACCACAAGCATAGAAAACATTTTAATCGGCTTCAGTGTGTTTACAAGTACATGTACACAAAATTGTGTCCGCACTTATCCCATGCAAGAGTGTGGCCATCTTAGTTGTTTTGAAGGTCGCTGCAGACCACTCCAGCTTTCTGGTTATTAGCTTCGTGACTACAAGGAATTCAGCTCATGCTCATGAAATAACTTGCTGAGTTCAAAGATCAGGAATGCACAGCAGTGCCATCAAAGACTAGAGTGCTGCATATTCTGGCTGTCCTCTACTTCCCCTCCTTTCCCAAGTCTCCCTTTGATGTCAAGCTAAACATGAGAATCTGCCTTTTAAAAAGACTTGAAGTGCCTTTCATTTCCTCTCAGCTGCCGGAGGAGCAACAACTTCTGCATCTTACATGGAAAAAAATGTATTTCTTCCTAAAAATAACTTAGGTTTCAAATGTCCCCTGCAAAGAGGTTGAAATAATTTATCTTGAACTCTGAGAAGACAAAAGAAGGTAATTGCATGGGTGAACCATTACCCGCAGCAGGGGAGGGAGGCACAGGCGTCATTACTGATCCTGCAGAGGCAGGATCAGAGCACTTCCTGCTTATGGCTTTGCAGGAGGAGAGGTCGGGGCCGCGCAGTCTCCTTTGGGCCATTCGCATCCTCTTTCGGATTACGAACATCAGCATCAGCATACACTCCTGGCTGTGCCCTGGTGCTTTCCTCCTTCTGTGGTTCCTCCTTCCCTCCATCAGTGCTCTGAGTACTAAGGGCAGCAGTGCCTAAACAATTCATCCTTGTTCCTTAGCTAAAAATGCACTTGCTCGGGGGTGGGGGGGTGGGGAGGTGGGGGCAGGCATGTGAAACTGTAAATGACGTTTGAAATTAACAGGCAATGGGTGAAAACAGACCGTGTGGTCGACGTACATCAGACGCACATGTACCTTGATGTACCCTGCACGTGGTGAGCACACACTATAAATTACATTTAAATACGAGTTAATAAATTAATTTGGACTTAGGTTCTCTCTTGCTGCGTGAAGTATAGAATGCTCACAGGAACTCCATGTCTACAAGGCGTGTGTATTTTACAAAAGTCTTTAGTTTTCTCAAGAACTGTGTCAAGGTCAGGCCGTTCTTTAAAACTTCACTTAGTTCCTGAAGAAAACCAGCATGTGGACATGAGCTGTGCCATTGGTCGTCCGTTGTGGTCGTGCCTTCCTAAACCTCCGTTTTTCTTTTCTGCACACACCCGTCTTCTAAGCCTGCCTCAACTCCTCTGTTCTTACTTCAGTCCTTTAGTAGATGATGTTGTTGTGGGTTTTTTGAACTTCTTACCACATTCTTTCCCACAATAGCAATGATATAAACAATAGTTATATTCCCACAAAATAAAAAACCCGTAATAAACCTGAAGTACTAGATATTTGCAGTAGTAATTTTTCTTGCTATTGTTCATTTCTTACAAGTTATTTAAGCAAATCACTCAACCTCTGTGGGCCCGCCTTCTCTTTTATAAAATTGAGGGGCTGGATTATATCCTATCTATGGCCCTTTTGGCTTCAATGGTATGTGATGATGTTTCTTTTGCCTTATGGATTAGATGGTTGAATAAACTGAGAGCCTGACCTTCAAGTTTCATTTTGTGAAACTCTAATTGGCTTTACTTTGATAAACGAGGCGATACAAATTTGGCACTTACTGATACCTGTTTTATGGTTTGGTTTGGTTTTTAAGTTGCCTTTTGTTATGTACAAGGAAGGTGAGTGAGGTGTGGATAGGAAGGTTGGAAGGCTGCTAAGCACACTAAGGTAGACTCAAATCTAAATCAGAGTGAGAACTGCACAGTGCTGCTGTGAGCATGGCCTTGAAGTCAACCTGAGTTCAAGGTCCTACATCATCGCTTATAGCTCTTGGATGATTTGGAGCAAGTTATACAGATTGAATATGCATGGTCTATAAAAGGAAGTGAATGACAACACCTACCTCATAGGATTTTTATTAGAATTAAATAAGAAAGTGAATTAAAATAGCTGGTGACCATTTCATAAACTATGGCTGCCATTATCATGGAAGATAATACTTAGAAATTTGTCTTCTGGTCAAGTCAGAAAGCACAATGGCCCACTATATTATATTCTATTATGTTGATTTTTTTTTTCCTTCACACTTGACGCATTACATGTTAATACAAACAACCTGCTCTCATACCTGTCTTAGATTGAAATTTGTTTTTTCATTACATATGTTGTTAATTTTTTCCAGCTTTATGAAAATCTAATTGACATATAATATTGTGTAATTTTAAGATACACAATATGATGATTTGATACATGTATGTTTTTCAAAGATTACTATAATAAGGTTAGTTCACACCTCTGTCACCTCACAAAATTACCATTTTTGTTGTCATTATTGTTATTTTGATGAGAACATTTAAGATCTACTGTCTTACTAACTTTCAAGTATAAAATACTGTAACTTTCAAGTATAAAATACTGTTAACTGTAGCGACTGTCTATTAGATGCCTAGAACATAACCCTTCTATAAATGGAACTTTATTTCTTCAATAAGAGTAAGTCACTGAACAAAAACTGCTTATCACTATTATTATTTATCATGAATTCACTTATTTTCATTTAGTACACTTGATGAATACAAGCTTGATTTTCTGTTTGAATTTGGGATTGATATAAATATATGTGTGTGTGTGTATGTGTGTGTGTGTGTGTGTGTATATATATATATATATATATATATATATATATTTCAAAATGAAATAAATAGCTATTAAAAATAGAGAAAAATCTCAATTTTTCAATACATTTTCTAAAAATAAGTGCTCAGTACATGTTGCTTATGTGATATGTTTTTAAAACAAATGTAATTTCCTCCAGTCTGCTGCTTCCTTCTGTTCTTTCTCTAAACAGCTCTGGGCCGGGAGTTTGGACTTGGGGCGTTAGGGTAGATGCCTTAAGGAGAAGAGAGACTCCAACCTCGCCCTGTGGTTTATTGTGTTCTGGCCAGAGGAGACCAGCACATGGTGGCATCTTCCAGCAAAGCTGGTCAGTCATGAAGATGTTATTGAATGCTGGTGCATACAGAATGCTAGTCAAATTGTACTTTTGAAAATTTAAAAGTGACATACATAGAATATGCCTTCTAGGGGACCAGAATCACATTTTCAAATGATCGAATATAAAACATTGGCAAATGAAGACAGAATAATCAGAATTTATGATTTGGAGAATACTAGAAAAACTTAAACATATCGTAGTGATACGGAACCGGATTTTTGATGAATAAGCAGAAGCAGAAAGGAAGAAAAGTCATGATTACAAAGCATGACATACCTGTGAGGTCCTTCAAGGCAGGTCACATATTGTCATCTCTTTTAATCCTCAGAACAACCAATTTTCCAGCTTTTAAGAGAAGAAATCACCACTAAAAGAAGTTAAATAATTTGGCCCAACACCACTAGTGGTTAAATTGTACAGGCAGAACTTAAGTGTACTTAAAGCCTGTGATTTCTCCTGTGTGTGCATCAGAGTAGAGCTTACATTCTAAGTGTGCAAATAAAATGGTAACAAAACACTGCTATAATATTAGAGCCTACGTGCAAATTACTGTAGAATCATGGTAGCAAGGAGTTTGAATTCTACTTGGGGGATCTGGAAATAATGTACTGAGGTGATACTTGACATAAATGTTAAAGAATGACTGACAATTTAAACAGATAAAGAAGATGAGCATCACAACAGAAAATAAAACTAAGCTTAACAGGGCAAGATCTTTTCTGAGCAAAATATAGTGTAGAAAGAGTAAAGTAGTTGGGAATCAATTGAAGGTCAAGAGATGGAATGAAACACAAAGGGGGAGCTGGACGTAGGCAGTAATCCCAGCTGTGAAATGGAAACAAGAGGCCAGAGCGATGGGTTTGAAGGGTGTTTAAAGAATTTTTCCAGATTATGATAAAACCCTGAGTTAGGTAAATTATCATGGAAATTAAGAGAATGAGAGACATTTTAAAGGCAAATTACCTGGTTTGGGTGGCAGATGAAATAAGTAGTGCATCTGCAGAAGAAAGGAAAGGCAAGATGTCTCAGAAGTTACTGGAAAGAGTGAGGTCACCTGATACAGGAAATGGGAGAAATAGCCGAAGTTGAAGCTGGGACATTTGTCTGGAGGTGCCCTGTAGAAAGCCTGCAATGGCGTTTAGAGAATAGGATGTGGACTGAGGATTTTTAAGACACAGTTGAATTTCCAAAGGACAAGGAAATCTAGGTTAAAACTGAGGACAGCACTCAAAGGATGCCATTCATATCCTCTTACTCAGGTTGGAAGAGTCCGATGTGTCTTTCGTTAATGCGGAAGAGAGGTACATCATGAAGGCAACAAGAACGGCCCTTGTTTTTAGAGAGGTAAGACCAAAGGTAGAAACAGAGGAGTTAGTTTTTAAAATGTACAAACAATTCAGTAAGGTGTTACAACCTTAGCAAGGTTTTGTTTGTATAATGCTGCCAACATAAGTGCACGGTGGCAAGTTCGCTAACTTAATTGTCAGATTTGAGGGACAACAACAGCTCTGATGGCCATTCCAGAAAGAGAGTTTCAAAACGGCTTTGAAGGGTGGACTAGGCACTGGCATTGGTGCATAGCTTCCCAAGGGGAGGACTTGGAAGGTGACCACAGTGATACTCGGCAGTGAGGTGTGCAGCACTTCGTCTAGGACGAGTTTGGTCCAACCTTGTACACATAATATATCTCAAAACAACTGGAAAATGATTAATAATTAATAGATATTATAGTCGCCATGATCATAACACGCACACTGTGCAGCATCCACACTGCCTAAATTAATACTCTGTGGCTATCTATCTGTATTCTTCTATCAGACCTCATACTTTCCTAGACCCTGAAGGGAAAGTGTAGTGGGGAAGAAGCCATTCTGATATTTTGTTATTGTTACAGTTGCCAAGTGACAGTGATGCTCAATTTCATTGAGGAAAGTATGAAGATGAGCACATTGCCAGAACTTGATTGCAGTCTGGGAAGAGGAACAGAGAAAAGCAAGGGTCAGTGACAGAGCCCCGGGGCTGTGAGACAGTCAAAAAGAGGGAAGGGTCGCGGTCGTAGGGGAACAAAGACGCAGGAAAGGTCGCGACAGCTTGGCTTTTCCCACGCTCCCTTCCGCTGCGCGCTTCCGTGGGCACATCCCGTTGGCAAAGAAGAAGAGAAGACCCTGGGTAGCCTGCGGGGACGCTCCTGCCGAATGAAGCTGGGCTTCACGTTAAACACACAGTGGTCGTACGTCTACTACTTTATGAATACCCGATGGGCCGAGTCAAACTGAGCACGTTCTGTGGGCCCAGCATGGTCCGAGGAACCCGGCAAAACTCCAAATGGATCATCTCTGCCTGAAGGTAGCTTTGAGTAAATGTAGTTGCATACAAAAGAGAGAAAAATATTTAAAAGTGGAGGTATGAAGCAAACAAATACTCCTATAGAGCATACTACTAATAATACTAATAATAGTAATAATTATAATGGTAACCAGTATCTGTGAGCACTCTCTCGGTTTCAAGCACTACTGTATTTGTAAACATTTAATTTTCACAGCTACCAGTTATGCATCATCATCTTGATTTTAATGGTGGATACTATGTACTGCAGGCAGTGTGCTGGATCTCAGGTGCATAGGAGTCTTGTCAAAATAACTGGCCAAGGACGAATTTATAATCAAATACCAACAATAATTGGAAATATTACTTTTAATAAATATAGACATCTGCAATTGTTTTCCAATGCAGTTCAAAAATATATAAGTACAGGATAGTACTAGTTTTAATAACCCCTGGTACGAGGAATTCACTTTTTTATAGATCCATAAAAATGTGTTTATACCACCAGTAATTTAAAATAACGATACTACATGCAACAGCTATTATTGTGATACATAATTTAAGTGGGCCAATAATTAAATAACACTTCAAGTTATTTTAACACTTCTGTCATGTACTTCTAAAATGAATTGCCTTATATCATCAAAACCTCACTTTTCTTCATTATTTGAAATGTTTTCTGAGATGAGGATTTCCCATAAGCATGTGATAGTGAAAGTGCAGTGCGTATTTTTCTAATTCTCTGTTTTTATGTCCTGGGTATAAAGAAACAGTGGTAATGTATAAAAGCAAGACTGTCTTCCCACAGTGCAGCCAATTCACAATCATGTACCAGCAGCGACGAGCAAAGGTCCTTTCCATCATGTGTAGATGAAGTGGGAGTTGGTTTGGGCCATGTTTTTTACAGGGATCAAGTAGTGCATAGAAATGAATACAGCCTGCCCATAGCATTATCATTCAAATTAGAGTTAATGCTTTCATGATGACCTCATAAATATTAATACACTCATTAGTCCTCTTTGGCAATGGTTACTTTTCATACCTGAATCGTGTCTTGCTCTATACAAGGAAAAGAAAATGTCAGCAGGGGAGTCTGTGTTTGACAGTCCACTGTCCACTGAGAGGTGGTTCTTTGCTCATTTTACCAAAGTCCAGGGCAAGTGTTCCTGGG
Source organism: Lyroderma lyra (assembly GCA_004026885.1). Lineage (NCBI taxonomy): Eukaryota > Metazoa > Chordata > Mammalia > Chiroptera > Megadermatidae > Lyroderma > Lyroderma lyra. The sequence goes on from PVJL010002069.1 coordinate 97,815, forward strand.
AGCAGAGCAGTAAATGTAAATGAAGCGGTTTGGCTACCAAATGTAGATTTCTTGGACAATACACAGGGTAACATATGTAGACATCTAAACATTGCACAGAAACAAAGATGTAAAATTATGTGATCCAGATAATACTCATTTCATAAAAATTGAAGTGATATACTAAAAGATGACACGCAAGCATAATAAATTAAGAATGGAGAAGGACAACGGGGAGGTAGAAGAGAGGAAAGAAGGGAGAATGGGACAAAGAAATGGAATGGAGGAGGGAATACAGATGGGACAGGCACTTTCTTCAGTCACGGTCTGTGAGTAAACAGTGGGTCTGAGTCCCCTTAGATTAGGCCTCTAGTTTTTACTTCAAGGCCCTATGCAAAGTTTTGGCCCCACAACGGTTCCTACATTTCTTCTCATCTTTTTCTCCTGGTCCACAGGGTGGGTTCTACAGCAGAAAGCACCTGTGGTCAAGACAGAAGAATGAGCAGATTCTAGAGGTTTTTTCTGATAAAACAAGGGTCTGCTCACAGTTGGAATGGGGGGATGTAAAGGGATTCAGTGTAAATTCATTTTTGAGAAACTAAGTGAATAGAATGAGGAAAAGAATGTTTCTTGGAAAATAAAAGAAACCATGATGTCTGTTTTAGAGAGCTCGGTCAGACAGACCTGGAGATGAAGATTCATCTACCCCAAGTTTTTTTTTCTTTTTTTTTTTAATCACAGATACAGTTTAATTCATCACAAATATCTCAGATATGAGCCAAAAACTAATATAGATTAATTACTAAAATATAAATAACAACTCAACCAAGACTAATAATAAATAACAATAGGTTGAACCTCATGTTTGAAAGAATTCTTACCAAAATAAAGCAGAATAATTGGATGAAGCCAAACTGGAAATTTCTTCAATTTAAAAAAGGGACCAACTAAGCAAAGCAAGAGTTGAAACTATGTGTGAGACGTAAGTAGTAGAAGCAACTCCCTCTCCTGACATAGGCCTGCAAATGTTTTAGATTAAAAGTTTAAAGAAAAGCCCTGCAAGTAGGAAGGTAGAAAAAAATAGACTTCTTTTAGAGAACACAGATTTCAAGGCTCTCACACTAGACTTCTTTTTAGCAAACAACTGAGTAAACTCTGCAAAAATTAAAATTTTTTAAAAAAGTATTTATGACCAAACAGGTCAAATGTGTTTTCAACTTTATTGAGAAATAATTGACTCGCATAACATTTTGGTAAGTTTAGGGAGCATGATGTGATGATTTGACACATGTAGATGTGGTAAAATGATTCCAAGATAACATTATTTAACATAATTAACTTTTGTATGGTGAGACCATTTAAGATCGACTCTAATACTCTGCTGTTAACCATAGTCGCCATGCTGTACATCAAGTCCTCAGAACTTACTCACCTCGTAACTAGAAGTTTGCACCCTTTGACTAACCTCTCCCCATTCCTTCTACCCCCAGCTCCTCTCTCTCTGAATTCAGCTCTTTTAGAAGTCATATATACATGAGATCATACCATGTTTGTCTTTGTGTCTGACTTACTTCACTGAGACAGATGTCCTCCAGACTAATCTATGTTGTCACAGTGGGAAGATTTTTTCCTTTTTGTGGCTGAATAATATTCCTTTGTATACATGTCTGTATATCACATTTTCTTCATGCATTCATCCACCAATGGACCCTTACGTTGTTTCCATATTTTTGCTGTTGTGCATAGTGCTGCAGTGAAGGTGGGGGTGCTTTCATGGAAACATCTGAGCTTGTTGGGAGCTCTTTTTGTAACCAAAATACCAGTGATTTTTCACTCTAAGGTGGCCTTAATTAAAATTAAAATTTCTTTGTAATGAAAGTGTGCAGGCACTTGGATGCCTTGCAGCATTTATTACCTATGGTTGAGTGCCAACCGTGGTACCAGCCTAAGTGACAGAGATTTTACCCTTGATGAGATGGAGCTTATGTTGTACTACACTCAGCACCACAGTTCCAGGGACTTGTGGTTAGAAAAGGAAATTCCCAGCCCCACCCCAGACCTGCTGAGTCAGGAAGTGTGGGGTGGGTGTTAACAAGCCTTCCAGAGGATTCTGAGCAAGCTAGAGGGTGAAAGCCACAGATGAGGGAATGTCAGGAAAAGCGCCTTGAGCTTCACTGACTTGTTCTTACCTGCAAAGTTGGTATTTTATGTGGGTGAAACATGTTACAATATGTCCCTAAGTAACAATAATCATATATGAGCTTTAGGTCATATGACCAGAACCATTTAAAAACTCAAATATTACTGTTAAAAGTGATAGCTGTCCCACGTTTCTGCTGTTACATATTATTTCCTAGGTACTAAAATAACAGTTCCCTTGGAAAACAATGCAGGTATGCCCCGCATACCTGTTTGTTAATAGTTCACTGTGAGACAGCCCCGGAAGGTTAGGTGGAGGCCAGGAAGATAAATCTGGTTTGTGCTGAGTCCGCAGATTCAGGACCCAGCAGCTGTGGAGAGGTGCTGGGGATACCTGTCAGCTCGCCGATAATTTTTTCGGGTGTCACTGATTCTAACACCTGGAACAAACAGTGCCAAAGCATTGGATAGTAAAACATGGAGGCCTCAGAGAATCATAAATTTTTCTTTCTAATTTTAATTATAGTTCTTTCTTCCCAGCAGTCCAATTTATTTCAGATTCTGAAATTATAAACTCCTGATTTACTGCACAGAGAGCTCCTGTGTCACCTGGCGAAAGCTCTTAGAAGTTCTGTATTCTTCCACACCGTAGCTGTGCACAGAGGCTGGAGCCTCACCTTTTGTGCAGCATTGTGTGTGTTAATGGGAGGGTTTGAGGGGGAGACCAGGGCTCTGGGCGAAGTGTCCTATCATTGATTTTCAAGTCCTCACTTCCATAACCTTCGTGATGTGGCACATATCCAGTCATTCAAGCATATGGTGAATGTATAGGGATGCATGCATAATTAATGGACAACCAAAGGCCTGAAAATAAATTGTTAAAGCTCGTGGTAGGAAGGGCACCCTTGTGGCATGATGGTATTTGTGCTGCTTGCCTGATAATTGTGCACCACTCAGAAGAGCACAGTCATTAACGCTTGATACACTTTACCTTTAATTACACAAGGCAGCCTTGCTTGGAGGAACCTGTGTGTGTGTGTGTGTGTGTGTGTGTGTGTGTGTGTGCATATGTGTTTCTGTGCAGAGTGAGTTTTAGTCCCTCATGAATGAATATTCTTCCTGCTGATACGTGCCTGCCTGGCTGCTGCCATTCCTGCTCGATGTGATACAAGGGAGAGAAATTCAACAGAAAGGTGTCTGGATGCTCATCGGGGAGAAATAATTGTATTGATAAGGGACAGCAGGGCATCCTGTTTATTGCTGGATAAATACTCTGACAAAAGGGATTTTAGGAAGGTGTCCATAGCCAGTAAGTGATCACTAACCCTGTGTTCAGCTCAGTATTTGTGTTCTCAAGCATTTGTCTAAGTGGCACTCCGGATGTTACAAATTATTTCCTTTCTTGGCTTATTTCATTTATATCCACAAGAATCTGTAGCCATCCAGGCTAGATCAAAACGGCAAGTTTAAAGCAAAGTTGTATAAGAAGTAGGCTGAGTTTCAGTGCCCATCCACTCTCCTCCAAGCTCTCGGTCACTTGTCATTTCCTGGCCCCCCAGCACTTCCCACTCAGCATACCTATGCCTGTGCCACTAAGAGGTATGCTCACACCCCGGGTCCAACTGACAGAATGTTTCTTGGGCCCATGGGGGGTGTCTTATCATAGTTTTCTTCTTCTTTGTCCTTCCTACTTTTTTCATTTTAATTGAATCCGTTACTAACAATGACAGTCAAGATGGTACACCTAAAAATCTAATTCTTGGCTCCACTTGCGAAGTCTGCACTGCCCACCAGGTCAGACTTTGGGCCCCACATGGCACCGCTCTGGTGGAGAAGAGCGGCGGCTGCCTGCTTAGGTGGGACCCGTGGGCATCCAGCACCTGGCAGCCAGTCAGCATTCACGACTGGGTCCCTCCCCTTTTCTTATACCTGATTCAGTTTGCTCACTCATAGGACCTGCTGGCCTCTGTAGGCATTTGAGGTGGTTTGGTTTGGTTTGGTTTGGTCTGGTTTGGTTTGGTTTGGTTTGGTTTGGTTTGGTTTTTGGTTTTTGTATTTTTTTGTTTTTGTTCTTCGTTTTTTTTGCAACTGCTATAAGTATTTCTTTCTTTCCTGCTAATTCACTGGCCCTGTAATCTTAAGAGAAAGCTTAATGAGTGTTCAATATTCCATTCCATCCAGGTTACCTCCCCTTTTTGTAACGCAAGTATCGGCAACAAAACCTACAGCCTTCTGGCTTTATCCTTTTCTTTCATATGCAAATACAACTATTTAAGCCATAATCTAGTTGACAATAGTAAATTTAGTTCCAAAATTTTGGAAAGGTTCTGGGACTTCACAAAGGTAACTTGGGCAGGGGCAGAGCATATTGAGTACCCTTGTTTTTCTGTCATCACTTGCTGAAAACCCTTGTTCCTTTTGCACTGAGTTTCTCCAGGTCCCTCTGATACCTTTTTCTGAAGAATTGGGTTTGGTTCTCCCTTTATTTCCCTCGGCAGTGGATGGCATGAAGCTAACAATTTTGGTGGATGACACAGTTTCCTGATGGCTTTGGTGATAAATGAGGCAAATGACAAAAAGCGCTGACACATGGACGCTGGGCTGGCTGAGGCAGGTGAATCCTTATTGGTGGCTTCTTAGGTATCAGCTTGCAGTTGTGCTGCAGACCTTCGCCAGACCCCTCCTATCCCAACATGTTTCTCTGCCTTTGTTTTCCCGTGGAAGTCTGAAAGTCCTTCAGTATTACAAAAACTGTAGTGAGAAAAGATATATATGTTTTCAATAGATGATGCAGGGGCAATTGTTCATCCATAAGAAAATAAAAAGAGACTGAACACCTAGCTCATAGCTCACATAAAATTCAACTGTGAGTAGATGATGTATCCATAAAGATTTTACAACATACAGGAGAACTTAAGACCACAGAAAGTGTTAATCATAATGGAAAAGATTAATAAAATGCAGCAACATTAAAATGAGTGAATTATTTTTTAATGACGCTGTAAAAAGGGTGAAAATTAGCCAGAAGAATGCATATATAATTGTCAGAGTTTTTCAGAATGTATACACACACACACACATACACACATGTGCGTGTGTGCGTGTGTGTGTGTGTGTGTGTGGTGTGTGTGTGTGTGTGTGTAGAGAGAGAGAGAGACATATACACACCAGGGTGCCAAAAAAATGTATACACATTTTAAGAAATGTTATCTCTGTATTACATAAATGCTGACGGTAACTACTTTGAGCACCTCTTATAATTGCAGAAGTCAAATGTGACTTGTGTTCACCTTTTTTTATTGGTATATATTGAGTATTACAATTTTAATACATATTTTTCCTTTCTTAAAATATGTATGCATTTTTGGCACCATCTGTATATGTGTGCATATATCTATGAATATATATGAGCTATATATATGATAGAAAACCAAAAATAAAAGATAAGATATAAAACGCACACATATATGATAGAAAACTAGAACAACAGTGGAAAATAGAAAAATAATTTTTCTAAAAGTATTTCACAGAAAATAAATCTGAATAGCCAATAAACATTTGAAAATGTTTTCAGCCTTCATATAAATTAGGGAAATATAAATTTACACCACAATAAGATACCATTACATATAGGGTTGCCATATTAGCCAATAAAAATACAGATGCTCTATTAAATTTGAATTTTAGGCGAACAGGGAATTATTTTTTAGTATATGTATGCCCTATGTAATATTTGGTTATAGTACACAGCTATTGTTTTTTACCAAAAATTTAAATGTAACTGTGCATTCTCTGTTTTATCTGTCAACCCTAATTAATTGTGCACCCATCAGGAGGGCAAAAATTGAAATGTCTAATAATGCCAAGACAGGGGTGTTCAATAACTAGAATCCCTTCCTCTACAGATAAGGGGTAGAATTCAGTACATTTGTTACCGGAAAGTGGGGTGTCCTTGTCGACACAACGTCCAGGTTCTTGGCATCTCGAGCAAAGAATTGAACAAGACACACACAAAAGTAAAGTGGTGAAACAGAGATAGTTTATTGAGGGGAAAGTACACTCCAAAGAGGTAGGAGCGGGCTCGAGCAGGAAAATGGCTCAGGAGCCCCGATGAACGAGGCTTTGGGGCTTTTATTCTAAGTCTTCAGGGGAGACACCTCTGGGCATGGGGTCTCTTGATTGACAAGTCTGATTGATAGGCCTGTGACATCACCTTTCTTTTATTGTTCCTGTCTCCTTTCCAAATTCAGTTACCTCCTGTGATTGTCTTATCTTGGGGCAGGGATTTCTAGTGAGCAGGTGGTATCAGGGCAGTGGCAACCATTCCAGCAGGGCAAGTCTCATGGGAGGAGTCCCAAGATCCCCCCTATTCTACCTGCCTTCTTCACATTTCTTTGAGAGACATGATCCCCACAAATCTCTATGGGAAGCTGAGGGGCTGAAGGTCTCCTCTTCTATATCTACTTCCTGCTGAAGATGGTCATTGTCCTTACCTATTGGGGATCCACTGCATTACAAGGGCCCCTAGACAAGGAGAATCAGACCCAGTTAGTAAGTTCGAAAGCTTTGGCCCCAGATGTAGACTTCGAAGAAGATTTGTTTAGCCCTTTGGAGTCTGCATCTTGCTGACTTTGGGCTCCACTGGCCACCCAGGTGTGACCGTTTATCCAGGAATGGCCTGGGAATGATACAATTAACAAACAGCTTCACAGTTGCAAGGATGATTAGCTAAAAATCTAGCATACCCAGCTAAGTCCAGTTTTATTATTACATATCACAAATTTTAGGATGACTAACCAGGGCTGGAGACAGACATTTTGGAAATACGCAAGTTACAAGTTCTCAGAATGATTAGCTCAAACCGGGGCAAAGGACATCCGGGAGGCATGGGGTAAAAGCCTATTGTTTTAAGTTTTAAGCAGGGGCAAGGTGAAGACATTCTATGATTCAAGTTAGGAGCAATCAGCTGTTTAAACTAGAGTTAAAGGAAGACTGATTGAGACGGTATTAAAGCTACGGCCAAAAAAGTGAGACTGAGCGCCAAAGAACTAGAACAGGAGTTTTTAGTGAAGTAGGGGGATGGCTACTCTGTTTGGCTCATATCACATTCACTTTGGAAACCAAAGTTTGCACTCTCTTCCAAAAGTGAAGGTTACTTACCCTGTGGCCCAACAATTCCCCATCCAACATATATACCCTGGAGAAATTTTTTTCATATATGTATGATGATATATACAATAGTATGCTTGTATCTATGTTATGAATAAAAGCAAAACATATATATACTACTCAATAGTCTTTTTCCAGCATAATGATAAATATTATTATATTTAATGAAGGAATATGATACAGCAATAAAAATTAAGGACAATGGTTAACTCTGGAGTAAAGGGGGATTGTTATGTGAAAGAAACTAAAGACGATTACTGGGTGCTATCTGATGATGTTCTGTTCCTCAAACTGCCTGTAGGTTATATTATATTATATATTATACACTTTTCTATATGTGTGTATATTTCATAATTTTGAAAGGACAGCCCCCACAAAACAGTATGCTCTTATTACATAAACTTTATCTCAACCTTTTCCATACAGACTGGACATAACCAAACAGCCTATTAAAGTATTTGTCAAAAAGAGAATAGTTATCTCTATCAGAAACTCCCAGGTATAAAGTAAAATTACAAACATATTTATAAAATCTAGGAGCCATAAGGAAACCCAGGTCAACATGAATCAGTAATATGGCACATTTATTTTTTTAAGACAAAAATGTGAGCTAGTTGCAGTAAGAATTGCTGTGAAAGAAAGGATTGGTCATTGGCCAGAAACCTGATAAAGCAACCTATACAGTTTTAGTCTCTAGAATTTTCAGTGGGCATTGTCACACTGAAGCATATCTACGGGAAAATAATATTGGCGCGATTTAGTTAAGCAGAAGGTCAATTCCTGGAAGGAAAATCCATGATTTATTGATTCCATGGTGTTGCCTACAAATGGCCCTAACCACTGGGTAGTCTTCCTGACGGCCAACCCCAGACCAGCAATGTTCATGACTCCAGTAGCTGTCCTCAGTGTGACCAGCCCCCACTGTCCGGACAGAGGACCTGCTCGGCATCCAGACCACCTTCCCTGCAGGAAAGAAACTCACTCGTGATTTACTGAAGCACAGTCTCAAGGCAGCATCACCGCCGGCTTTTCAGAAACAACAACCAGGAAAGTCTAGCCGGAAGTACAGCAGACCACAGCACAGCAATTCTTTCTGTCAGATGCCTTCCTGTTAACTTTGAATCTGAAGCTAAAATCTCAGCTGACAAGAGACTTTCTGAATCCAAGCACAGCTACCAACACTCGTTTTCCCAGACTGAAGCTAAGAGTTGATATACTCTTACAAGGAGGTGAGAGTACACAGCTCTAGCCATCAGTGCTACCGCGGGTCTGCACGTATTGACATTAAGTAAAACTCTATTCCCACCTCCCATTTATCCCTGACTTTAAAACAGCCCACCTGAAATACCACGTGCACAAATCTAAATCTTAACTTCTGGGCCTCTAGAAGGAAAATAAGCATTTTTTTTTCCCCTCACCAACATTCTTCCACAGTGCTACTGGGACCGTCACGCTTAGTTGTGAAAAATACAGGAAATAATGGGTTGGGAATTGTTTAATTAACAAAGTTTTTCAATGATACAGGTTTTTCAAAAATAATACTGCTCCTATTAATGTTTATTTCAAGGTCTTCTCTTCTGGGATTCAAAAGATAAAATGTATCTGATCTTTGTGCAGCCACGTGCCTGGTGTCCTCGTGTAATTATATAGTACAGATGAAAATAATTCTTTGTATTTGGAGATAAATGGTTGAACATATTTGCCCTGAGAGCTCTTGTCCCTGTCTGTCCAGGGACAAGGACACCACTGGAAACAGTTGCCATGGTAAAAGTTTCGGTAGTAACATCCCCAATCAGTCTTACTACTAGTGCATCACAAAGGGCTCTGCAAAAAGGCTTCACCACCTGCCTCTACACGAGCTAGAGGTGACTGAAGGCTGCACCCGGAACCCCAGATGTGAACTAACCTTTCGGCTATCAGAGACCTTGCCTTAATGGCACATCATCATGTTCTCTCCTCTCCATCTAAGACTCTCTGCACATCACAGGAGAAGGCTGCCTCTTCGAATTCTAGGCCATTTAGAGTCTTTTCACTGCCACGTGACTGCCAGAGCGCCTGCCTTCCTCGCACGAATAATGTTTGTGCCAGGTGAAGACAGATCAGTGTGTGCTGCTAGAGGGGACAGTCACACCTGCTGCAGAGGAACTTTCCAGAAAGCCTCTGAAGAACACCGTGACTGCTCTGGTTACCTAGGAGTTACGCATACACAGGTCCTCAGTGTTTGGTGCTGAGGCAGAAGGCAAATGTCACGCTGAGAGGAGGCAGAAGAAGTTGCTGTAGTCTAAGGCCCAGTTTATCAAGAATTCAGAGTCCCTGGGGTATCTTCCGTGTGTCCCCACTCTGGGAAAGAGAAGTCTGAAGCACAGACCTCATGAATTTTTATGACCGGTTCAAGAGATTAAGCTAACCATATAAAATGTGGGAAAACATTAAGTGACCAAATTACCGCATTGCATGACACCATCTCTGAACACTAAGAGGCAGATGAGAGTTGTTCCAGCCTTCGCACACAGCAAGTCCACTTGGGAGTCCCCAGCTCCCCTAAGCCCAAAAGAATGTGGGACCCCACAGTCACAAAGGGACGACCAGCATGCTTGGGTCCCGGGCATGGAAACCAACCTAAGGCAGCCCAGGACTCACATGGCCTCTCTGACAGGATTCTTCAGAGCAGAGCTCTCCTTCTAGACTTCAGTAAGAAGACGGGGGAGTGTAACATGCTCCTTCTCTTCCCAGGCATACCCCTACCGAGCCCCCTCTACACACCTTTGTAGCATTCGTGTTCTGTGCACCTGAGGCCCTACAGCTCCAACCACACACAGAGCAAAATCTTCATAGACTTACATCCTTCGGGGCTAATCACGCTCAGGTTCTGTAAGGTGAAAATTGCAGCAACAGCCTTTACATCATCGCAGATATATCAGACAAACTGATGTAAATCAGGAGAGCCAGGGAGCAAATACCCAGCTTTTCTGAGTTAAATTGAGAATCTGCCTTGACATCTAAGGTTTGGTACCTTTCAGCAGAGATGACAGCCCTGAAACTGCTCTCTGTCCCAGTGCCAAGTGGAATATAAAACGATCCAGGGCATCATTTACATATCACACAGACACTTCAAGCTGGTAAGCTTGTTGCTTAGCAGAGAAAACACAAATAAGGCAGGGCCTTGGGGACAGGCCCTAGGACTCTGACTCTTCGGTTAGTGCGGTGGGTAAGCTGCTGGCTGGTTAATTAAGCAGTGTTCCGCCTGGGAAGGGTTAAGGAAAGGGGCAGGGTTTAGTAAAGACCTGTTTTCCTCTCACTGTTCTCCATGCAGGGCCTCCCACCATGAGACAGTGCTCTGGGAAACCAGAAGCAATGCTTGTGCAAAGTACTTTGTTTCAAACTTAAAAGCAGTGTTGAGTTGAGGGGCTGAGGTGGTAGGAATAGAAACAGGGTCAAAATACAAAGGTGTGTTCTTGCGATGTGAGATAAAACAGCTCTAACAACTACCTAAAACTCCAAGTCAGGCTTTCCTAATAATGGGATGCTTTTCACTTTTTTAAATCTCATGTTTCTGAAATTGATTCTTATTTGATATACTCTTCTTTCCTACATCCTGTTATTTAACATATTACCTCCTCTTCCTTAGGCTACAATAGTATTCCATATTCCTAGCATAGTATTTTGACACATAGTAAATCTCAATAAACGTTTACTAAATAAAATGTCAATTAAGTCCACACAACAATAATCTGGATTTCAAAGTAAGATGCATTTTTATTAACAGAGAAGGAGCAATAAAATTCTGGAAAGATCTTTTCCATTATGGTAATAAACAACTTAATTCAAGTCCTGGTTCTGTTTATCAGATTCATCATTTGTATTAGGAAGGAATGAAAAGACAGAAAGAAAGAGGAAGAAAGGGAGGGAGGGAGGGAGGGAAGGAAGGAAGGAAGGAAAGAAGGAAGGAAGGAAGGATAGTTCATTAATATAATGAATAACAATTGAGTGCTTCGTACAGGTACAGTTCTAAAATCTTTATATGCATTAGCTGATTACAACTCAATGCAGTTATCATCCCCATGAGAAAAACAAGACACAGAAGTTAAGTAATTTTCCTAAGTTCACACAGAGGGTTAATAGCAGAGATGGTCTAGAAATCTAGGCAATGTCACTCAAGATACTGTTAACCACTCCCCCCAAACACACACACACAAAATGCTCCCTCTCAACGAGTATAACATACCACCTCTTAAGGTTGTGGTAGGGACTGGATTAAATGCGACATTTTACAGAGATTGCCTGTCCATGGCGTTTTTACTAAACATTTTGGTGAAAAGTCAGCAACAGGCATTTTCATCCCACCATGAACCTAAGACAGCCCCGGAGTCCTTGCCCATTCTTCCCACAACTTTGCTTCCTTATCCAGAAGCACCAACATGTTTCCCACCCTCATCGTAGATCTTATTGCAGAACAGAACTTTCTCCAGCAATCCAACTTCTGGGCATGTACCCAAAACACCTGAAAACAGAGTCTCTGCACACCCTTGTCCATAGCAGTATTGTTCACAATAACCAAAGGCAGAAATAACCCAAATGTCCATGACAAATAAAAGGATAAAGAGAATGTGACATGTAAATACAATGGATGATTAATCCACTCTAAAAAGGAAAAATTCTGACACTTGCTACGACATGTATGAACCTTAAAGACAGTATGCTAAGTGGAAAAAGCCAGATATTATATGATTTCACTTATATAAGATACCTAGAGCAGTGAAATTCATAGAGTCAAAAAGTAGAATGGTAGTGCCCAGGGGCTGGAAGGGAGGGTGGAGAATGGGCACTTATAGTTTAATGGAAACAGAATATTATTTTTGAAGATGAAAGAGTTGTTGTGATTGGTCTCACAACAAGGTGAATTAACACTGCTGAACTCTACACTTAAAACGTAGTTAAGGTGGTAAATTTTGTTATATTCCACCACAGTTATAAGTAAAATAAAAGTTTTTAAAGGAAACTGTCACAACACACCCCATACCAAAATATCCTGTTTGAGTAACACAGTAGCACAGGAGGTGCTCACGCTCAGCCTTCGGCTCACTGTCCATAGACTTTTGTTGCTGACAAATGTGTATAGATACTCTGACTCCAGGATAGTTTGGCAGCTGTTGGGAAAAGTAAAAGGATATGGATGATGGTTATTAACCTGGCCACATGTCATTGCATGAAAAATCATGGCATAAAGAAGCGGTCGTGTCCCCCAGCACCGGCCTTTCCTCTCCCTTCCTTCCCTGGCGATCTAATGAGCCAGAGTCTTCCTCCTACCGCCTTCTAACTATAACCAATCAAAGAAACTGTCCTTTATGTCCATGGGTCAGGCTAGCTGAGAAAGTTAATTTGATTTAGTAAATTTACATTTCATGTATGACTCACTGATAACCACACACACTCTCCTAGGCTTTAATGTACGTTTTACATTTGCGCAGAATGGATTATAGCTGGAGAAAATTTTCTCCTCTATAGGATTTAAGACACTATGACAATAAATCAGTTTCGATAGGCGTATGTTTAGAGTGATTGAGGTGTCTCACATTTCATCACCTGTCCCACAGCCTACTTCTCATGAGATGGGGAATATTCTGGATGAATCCTAGTTCCACAGAGTTTTAAATGAGAGACCTCTTTAGCAGCTTGTACTGAGTGAGGTCTAATCGGAGCTCCACAGAGAGCCCCAATGGCTGCTTCCAAACAAGTCTTATTTTAGCATCACCGTGAAGGTACTGACCTTGACAGGAGAGAAGGCAGCCTCCTATTCCCCTCACAGCCTCCAAGTCTAGATGACAGATTCCAGAGTTTCCAGGACAGTTCATATTGTATGATCTCACCAAATTGCTAAAGCAGTGAAGGCTGCCTCAGCACAGAAATACGTAAAGGGCAGCTGGGAAACAGGCAACAGGGTCTAGGGTCAGTGTTTACCTGCCAATTTTATTTCACAAGCTGAGATTACTCAAGGACCATTACTAATTAGACCTTCAAATTAAGTATAACCAGGATAAAGCCAAGGCTTGCACAAGCAAATTAAAATAGGCAGTCACTTTTCAGCAACTTGAACCACCCCCTCAGCAGAACCGAGGACCTCCTTCTGGTCAACACCCTTCATTCTGGTCACTCCTCTGGGTGATTCTCCCAGATGTGCTGAGCTCTCCACCAACTCCTGATCAAACCTATTCTTTTCATGACTCTACGATGCTGTGAATTCAGTCACACAATGATGTCAGTGCCTAATAGACTTAAATGCTGCCCTGGTAGTGAGGAACCCCACTTTACAATCAAAACAATATTAGGCTTGAAAGGGATCTCAAAGGTTGTCTTGCTGATTTTCCACCTAAATAGGATCGTTTTCTCTAGAGCTTTTCCCTCCCCACAAACCTAAGATAGGTAGTCCTTTCTTGAACCTGTCAGCTGTTGGCTGCCCACTGTATTACAAAAAGCATTCCCAGTTTTCTGATGACTTTACTTACTGTAATAAATGTTATCTCTGAGGCATAGTCATATTTATGCAACAGCTGCATTTCTGTCCTTTCAGTTTATCACAATTTCTGAACTTTTCACATTCTTTTTGCTCTCCTGTAAACATTGTAATAATCATCATGCATACACCAGGAATTAAGGTAGGTGTTTAGATGGATTATTTTGTTAGTTCTCGTCCCAGTCCTACAAGTTAGTTAGTTATTAATAATAAAGTAAGTTAGTTCCCCCAAAAAGCTGGTTATTGCTAATGATATTGTTAAAGGACAGACGAAAGGAAGACATAAAGAGTTAAGTGAGTTGCACAGTCATGTATTCATGATTGACAGAATCACAGACTTTGTTATTTCAAGCCTCTGATGTCTTTGCATGAAGATCAATCACTAGTTACTCATTCTTATACTCAGAAAAGTGCTCCCTTTGAAGTACTTTTATTTTCAGCATTTCCTATTTGATTCACTTAATATTTAATATAATTATAATATTATATAGCTTTATATTATAAATGTACTGTATGCATTCATTATACATAAAATATATATTTATTAAATATATTCAACACTACCATATTACTTAATATTTAATAAAGTACATTTTGAAAACACCTGCTAACGTGCATCTCAGCTCCACTGTGAGGAATCAGGACAGGTTCTGTGGTCCATAATTGGGATGGGATCTTAAAGTTGGAGCCTGATGCTATTGCCCGCCTAGAATGGACACAGTAGCAAGAGTCAAAGTGCAAAGATACCAATAGAGACTTGGAACAAAGGCAAGTGGACATCACAAGCTAAACTTGCTTTGGCTGAGTTCTTCAGCCATGCCAAATGGATATGCAGTTCCATCACCTCCTTACAAATCTAAATATTCACATCAAACAACCTTAATAGTCTGGGATGCTGCTAGAGACTATGCTGATGTTCTAATTCATTGTGGCCATCAAACTGCAGGGGAGGAACTCCAGTCAAAGAATGTCTGAGGGCTTTCGGTACTTGGTGTGAGTATTGGGCAAAGCAGAAACCTCCAAGGTAACGCTGGCCTTCATTAATAGAGCCTTACTGGCTAAACCAGAGAATGGAGAGCTTCTAGGGGTATAGAGCACAGGTGACTTTGGGTTTGCTCAACAAAGATGGACATAGAGTGAGAAGAGAACCTGACTATAAATCAGGAAAGTCTGGGTTTAATCCCATTTCTGTAATTCACTGAGCCTCCATTTCCGTATCTATAGAACAGAGCTGTATTTATATGCCTAGCCCCCAAATTATTGTGATAATGACACAAATGTTTTATAATACTAAGTTAAAGAGCTTCGTAAATGGACAAATTTCCGAGCCTTCTGGCTTCCCCACTCTAAATCCTCCAACCTACCATCAGCAGGGGTGTCTGAGTTTTTCTATCAGGAAGTAAGGCTGACCCAGCTTCCTTCTGTCTCCAGATTCTTCCTGTGACACATGAAAACATTTACAGGATACGAGATCATGGTCTTGGGTGCAGTCTGTGACCTTTGAGCAGAATAAAGCTAATTGCCTACATGAAAATAGATCAATAATCTTGTTAACACAGCACTCTAAGCAAATGTCTGCATACAGCAGGTTCAAATTCTGTGTACACACCAAGGTAGACCTGTGACGTACAAAACAAATCCAGTCTACTTTTCATTCTCTGGAGCCACTGATAACTTTAATCAAGGTAAAGTAGCTTAATTAATACAAATAAGCATTTCTGTGGCAACAGGAGCATATCAAACTTTGCATTTGCACTTGTAGTGTTTTTCATTCTTGGACAAAAACAGTGGTGTGTGTGTGTGTGTGTGTGTGTGTGTGTGTGTGTGTGTAATTGAATGTGAATATTCAGTAGGTTAAATATCTATTAGTACCTATGTAAATAACATCATTAAATAACAACAAAAAACAAGGTGATCTGGGATCAATAGTATTTTTGAAGTTGGATCACTACTTTACCACTAGTTTAGTAGAAGACAAGCAGATGAAGTGTAACCATATGTTCCTTAATTTTGTAATGTCTGCTTCGAGGACCCGACATGCACTCTGATAAAATGTAAAGACAACATTCCAGTCTTCAGAAAGGCAGGTGAGTATATTGTCTACGAAATCTCAGTCTTCCATTCAAGCCCAGAGCTTCTCTGGGGCTCAGTCATCCAAACATGTCATTCCTGGAGGACCAGAAACATTGCTATTTGAACAGAAAACAATCTGGAATAAGATGCTTGTCTGCTGTGATGTCTAATAAGCCACGGGAACTTTTGTTGACAGTAGAAGACATAAAGGAACTTTCACTCCCCAGAATGAAATCTTGCAACACCTATAGATTCATGTGAACAGGAGTTCTCTTCCTTAAATCTGAGTCGCAGACAGTTCCGTGGACATAGTTACACAGTCTTCCATTCATCAATTAAAATATGACTGATAATACATCTCTCTGAAGATGTTAGACTGGTTCTGCCCAAACTGATTTCCACAATGCCATCGTGGGTTTTCCCTAGTATTTGGATATTATACATTCCACTAATACAGAATTCTGTGATACTTAATATGTTTACAGGCTTTGGAAATTATCTATTGCTTTGAATCATTTCTGTTTTGATTTTAATCCTAATCTTATGATGTATTTCTATGTGAGCACTTTTGGAAAGGATGCTTTCAGCTAAAGGAAGAATATTAAAGTAATTAAAAAAGAGAGATTGATTATCTGAATGCCAAAGATAGGAATTACGAGCCTTCTTTTAAATACTCTTTTTTATACTGATTTCACCGTGTCTGTGATCTCAGTGCTGTCAGTCAGCCTTGTGTGGGGTGAGGGAAGGCAAATATTTATTTCGTCTCGAATATCACCAATTCAGGGACTGTGTAAAAATGCACTTAGCACTGAGTCAAACTGCTTTCCTTTGTCTGCACTGAAACATTGTATGACCTGCTCTCAGGACAGAAAGCGAAATGCTGGCTTTTCAGTTTGCACTGGGTTTCAGGTGCCAGGATTGGCTGAGGTTTAGCATGATGCTACACAGAGAGAGCCACACTGAGTGACAGCACTCAGCTGGGTCATGTGACGGCTGGCCCATCTGAGAAACCTTTCTTTTCTTCCGTCTCACCTCCACGACACCCGACATCTGTGAATAATATACCACTTCAAGTGGAGTATATTATGAAATCTATTGTGTATCACTGAGAGTCAGAGGTGCGTGTGTGTGTGTGTGTGTGTGTGTGTGTGTGTAGATATGGTCATGCATGTGTACCAAATATCAAGTGTTCACTTACTCAGGAATTTCCTTAGCAGTTTGACTATTATCATTCGAATTTCGTAGTACCTGCAGTTCCAGTTTTGAGCTGTGGCCATTTCTACAAGGTGTAACGAACACTTCAGATGTCACACCTTACAATTTGGTAATGCCCCTTCATGTTGTATGACACCTTCCTGTGCATTGTTGGGATTCTCCCACTAACCCAGTGCGATAGGCTGAGGGTTACTATTCCCACTAAATGCATACATTGAAACCTGATCCCCAGTGTGATGGTATCAGGAGGTATTATCTCAGGGAGGTAATTGGCGCCCACATAATAGAGACCTCCTAGAACAAACTGGCCCCTTGTAAGGTTGCAGCAAGAAGATAGCCGTCTATGAGGAAGGGGGCTCTCGCCAGATACCGAAACTGTCAGCTCCTACATCTCTGACCTCCAGCCTCCAGAACTGTGACAAATACATTTCTGTTGTTTACCAACCACTCAATCTCTGGGGGTACAGCAGCCTCAACAGACGGAGACATGCAGGGAAAGTGCTATTCGTCTCTCCAACAGCGCGGGCTGAGACACCGATCCCCGGTGCCTGGCTCGCACAGCCCTGCGCCTGGGCCAGGACAGCTGTTGGAAGAGGTGCAGAGAGCTGACGAGAGGAAGCAGCCGTTTGTCTCCTTTTCATTCTCTGCTCCCGGGCTGCTTCACTGCGCGCCACCCAGCGGTTCCTACTGCTCTCAGTGTCCTCTCCGAGAAAAGCGTATGTGAGGGGCACGGCAGAATCCAATTTTTAAAATCCCCTCATGGAAAATGCCATTAAAAAGAAATATTTTGCGATTCTGCAATGTTTTTGAGGAAGGACTGTCACAACAGCGTGCTGTTGGCACATTTACAATTCTCAGTAGAAAATGAGCCAGCATGGAAACATTTCCTGGGATCTCAGTTCAGCTATCATCTAGTCATGTCAAAAGTGGAATATCAGCTAGAGTCACCCATTTATCCTCCTGGGTCATGTGTTCCTGTTATCATCAGGTGAGAGCCCCTCTTTCACATACTGAATTTTACTTAATTTATTACCGCCAATAATGCCTGAAAGTCAGAGATAATGTGCTCGCATTTCACAAATATCTGTCAGTCGTATTCCACTCATACTTTTTCCCACCAGGTCTAAGCCTCTGTCAATAAATTTTGTGAAATTGACACTCTCGTCCCAACAAAGCATCTTATTGGGGCTAATAAACAATTGCACATCATAATAAAACTGAGGAAGAGAAGCTTAATTAGTACATGAGCTATTGACCGTTGTCTGTATGAAGTTGAAACTTGGTATAAAATCGTAGTCGTGCAATAAGGAAATCATTTGCATACTTTACTAAGGAAACATGCAATGAATCTCATTAATATTTATAAAATCTTTCAAGGGCTTTCCTGGAAGACCTGTTTTGAGGACTAATTGTTGAGTTTAAAGTGTTTATGATGACACAGATATGCTAATGACTCAAAAAGGCAGCATAGGAGTAGAAACGTTGAGTTGACATTCTTTGGCTCCACATTTAAGAACAGAAGGTTGTGAAACTTAAAAAGTAGTGAAATAATAGTCGTGGATACCTGGAAATGCAAAGCCTTTGTACTAAAAAGCAGGTGACGGGAAATCAGAATCATCACGTGAATGACTGTGAAATGTATAGGAACGTAATATTAAAACGGGAAGGCATCTGTATATTAAGATATAAACAACATCTTAATTTCAGGGAGAAGCTAAATGTCTTACGCAGATCCCACAGGCAGTAGAAAACATTCATGTCTTTGCACTTCTAGTCTAGTTCTCCTTCCAGAACACATGCTGTATCGTATTGGCCCCTGGACGAGATTTAGAGGTCACATTTTGCTTTGCTATTCTTTCAATGATTTTGTATTTTTCTCACTTTCTTTTTGCCTTCTCCCCCAAAACTCCTAGATACCAGATATGCTCACATGCTGATTTACGAGCTGTTTTTGTTCATCTCGTTTTTCATCTCCTTCACATTCTCAGATCTCACTTTGTCTATACAGTGCATGCGCAACACCTTACAATTTTCTTCTGCCACCCTCATACTTTTTCACTTACTAACTCATTTACAATCCATCATTAACTGAAAATATGCATGCCTCGGACCTTTTTACTGAGTGTTTGCATTTTAATAGGTTTACTAATCCCAATAAATTGATTTTTGTAATGATAATTCAGTTCCTATGTCAGGTAAAATAACAGATGTCTTTGGCAAAAGTGTCATTTGGTGAATCACTGGAAACAAATCATGTAACATCATGCTTCTGACCACTTCCTCCCCCCCCCCACCCCCGCTTGAAGGTGAACAAGGTGATATGAATAAAGATCTCACTTTTTCTGAAGAATGAACTTTGAATGGAGTCGCTCCATCTAATTAAATAAAACATTCTGTTACCATAGAGGATTTCAGAAGCATTTAAGTATTAATAAAACACAGTAAAGCACTTTTTTACTTTTCTATGTTGCCTAAATTTTCAAACATATTGTCATAAATATTTTATAATTTTTTTTTACTATTTTCTTAGTCTCTAGCATATCTTTAATATATGTTGCTATTTTCATTTTCAATTTTTTTTTCAAGCCTTTCTGGTTATTTTATTTTAAATAAATCTTACTAGATCTTGATCAATTGTATTAATACTGCTTCAAAAAACAATTTTTATATGATGTTTATTTCCAATTTTACTAATTTATTTTTAATCTTAATATTTAGTTTATTTCATTTCCTTTGGATATACTCTATTTAGTTCCTAACTCTTACATTGAACACTTACCTTCTTTATTTTTATCTCTCTTCTTTTTTAATATCAACATTCCAAGCTATACCTTTTCCTCTAGGTTCTTCTTTAGTTGCATCCCACAATTTTAATATTCAGATGTACTTTATTTCATTTCCTATTAAGGTTACTTTTTTGAAACACCAAGTGAATCAGAAGTATGCATGTTATATGGTTAATTTTCAAGTAAATAGGTTCAATTTTTTCAGTATTGATTTCCAGCTTAACTTTTTTATTCAGAGAACATAGTATGTATTATACTAAATATTTAATCATTTTTGCAACTTAATATACAGACTAAAAATATGGTCGGTTTTCAGAAATACTCAATTAGTACTTCTCTTGTTAAGTTTATGTCCTGTGTATGTCTGTTAAATTACATTTTCAAATTACTTATACTTACTGATATTTTTATAGTTCAACCTATTAATTTTTGAGAGGTCTTAAAATTTCTCACAATTATATGGATTTTTAAATTTCTCCTGGTCATTTCTTCTATTTCTACTTTATATATTTTGAAGCAATTGATTATTATTGCAATTGGTCATTATTGATTCAAGTTTGGGATTATTATTTTTGCATAGTAAATTTAACTTCGTAAAGAACCGCCTTGATCTCTAGGATGATTTGCACTTTTATTTCTGTGGTCTGATACCAGTTTTCTTACATTAACATTTTCTTAGGTAATATTTAGCCAGTAAATAGTATTCTCTGTATATACTTTCAGATTTTCTGTATCCTCTTTATTGGGAAATGACTATAATAACAACCAGTAACTGTAGCTTTTCATAAACAGGATGGTGTTTTAAGTAGTCAGTAAAAACTTTGTCTTTCAACTGGAATGTTTACGCTGTTTGCATTTATTGTGATCCCTTATATGTTTGGATTTACTCCTACCATCTTATTTTATGCTTTCTATTTGTTTCACTTCTATTTATTTTATTTCTTGCCTCCTTTATGAATAGCTTATTTTTTTTCCAATCTTATCTTTTTGTTTCCTTCCAGTAATTTGGAAGGTAACTGGATTTCTGGTCTTTAGTGGATGTTAAGCATTACATATTCTGTTTAGTATTAACCCACATTTTAAATATAATCATTAGTGGTCATAAATAATTTTATCCTCCTCCAGAAAAAGCAATCAAGATCTTAAAACTATTTAAATCCAATGTACATCCTCTTGGGTTTCTTTATTATTTTGCTAGATTTTAATGCAGTCTTTTTATTTGAAAACTCACATCGATGTTTCTCAATCATAAAACCTTATTTTCTTGTGTTTTGAGTGATTTTTAATAGAGATTACATGTTTACTGGAAGTTTATTTGGAAAAATATATTGAGGCCTGTGTTGAGGATATTTTTTGTTTTGTTTCGTTTTACTTCTTGTTTTTTTGGTGTCTAGGGACACTATCAGTCCAGGTCAACTATAAATTAAATTCTCAGCTCGTAATTGTTTGAATGGCAAAAAATCTTCTTCTCTTGCTTAATTATTTGGATTCGTGCCCCTGCTTTATGTTCTACCATGGATAATTTCCTTGTTTTCTTTCAAATTCAACCATTTTTGAAACAAGTTTTAACCAGTTTGAAAAAAGTTTTATTTATTTGTCTGTTTGTTTAATAATTCATCCAGCATTTGTTAACATGTCTAATCAGACTTTTAAAGACTATTCTACCATGTAACTAGAGATGGAAATCTTTTAAAATCTTTTGAAACGTGTTCTCGCACATCAAATCTGTGCTTACACTTGGAGTCCAAGAGTACAGCATAATTCTGAAAAGGTAAAAATATACATCCAATGCAGGTAGTAATATCATCACAGACATCTTGGTTAAAAATATTCTTAGCAATAGTTCCGCCAACACCTCATACTACATTTAAGAGATCAAATACATGCAAGGTCATGGAATGTCAGAGCTTTGGTTATAACCAATTTCTCCCAATTCCCAGCTCTGTATTATCTTTGCCTACATTTTAAATAAAATATTATGCTTTTCAAACATAACATCAACCTCTCAATATGTCCAAGTGCACATCTCAGATATTTCATTATTCCCAGGAAGATGCTTCTGTGTGGGCCTGCACTCCTCTGGCATTGTGCATCATCTCCGAATGATGAAACGCTCTGCTGCCCGCAGAACCACAACTTTTTCGATGTGCACACACAGCTGGAGCAAGAGGACATACATGAAATACTGACATTGTACAGAATTTATGAACCAGAGTCAGACATTATAAAGTTATAAAGATGAGTTGTAAGAAATAGGTTCAAGAGAGCTGATAGGGGTTAATCGCAAATTACTGTTACAGATGTGGGAAAATCGTCAGATGAGAGAGAGGTGCTGAGTTTTTGTTTCTGTTTGTTTATAACTATCTACAAGTGGCCCAGGTTTTATAAAAATAAAAAAGGAATAAAATCCCCTAGCCTTAAATCAAATATAATGTTGAAATAATTATGGCTAGACATAAATCTCTCAAAAGAAAAAAACATATTCCAATATATTTGCCAACATTGGACAATCTTTTTCATTAACACCTTTGATTATTTGTATTGCTTTATTTTCATTTTCCCTAGTGAATTATTTTTTGATGGTGTCAAAGTGTCATGATTACAAGTTAAAGCAACCATATGAATTGAAAGAACTTGAAAAACTTTGGATCTCAAAGAAACCAGTTTTGAAAAAAGTAGAAGTGCAGTAGTGGAGACTCCTTTTGGCCCCACGTTGCATCAAGCTCCATGGATTACTTATATTTACTTCATCTCTTGGACATCATGGGTATACAGATGTGTCCATGAGAAATTTAAAAGACCTCTCTAGGTCAAGAGATTTATAGAACCAACATGGAAGTTCGTGTTGGAAACTTAATCAATCCTAGTTTCAAATAGGGCCAAGTCCCTGAGTATTGGCTCTAGGGATATAGAAAACAACTCCACATTCTCCTTTTTCTATCTTTAATTTTTGTTTGAACCAAATTGGAAGTACCCTTTGATATTGCCTTTAGTGGAATTTAAATGTGAAATTAAAACATGAGTGCATTAAGAGAAAGAGAGTACATACGACTGACTTTCACTTGCTTCATTTTGTGCTTAGATTGAAATCACATTTCATTTATTCATTGAGTCTTCATTCAACAAAGTGTAAGTGCCAATTATGACCAGGTACTGCTTCAGGCATGATAATGAAATGGACAGGGAACCTGATCTCACAGAGCTTATGTTGTAGTGAGTAGGTCAGAAACAATAAACAAACATAAAAATAGATATAATTGTTTTTGGTTTTGGTTTAAAGCAGGAGAAGGTAAATAAGTGTCTGGGAAAAAAATTTGGAATGGATGGTCAAAAGTCCTCCCAAAGAGAAGTCATTTAAACTGATACCTGTCTAATAAAAAGGAACAAATCAAGCAAATACTTTGTGCCAAGAGCATTTCAGCAGGGAAAATAGCTAAGGCAATCCACAAGGGGGGCACAAGGTTGATGTGCATGAAGGACATTAAGAAGGCAAGTACGGCTGGAAAGTAATAGAAAGGAAACATGCTGCAAGACATAGTCCGAGAGACCGTGTAGGCCAGCATCTACTATGGCCTTCCAGGCCGTAAGGAGGACTTGAATTCAATCCAGTGTGAGGGTACTCTGCAAAAGAATTTTAAGCCGGGGCCTGCCTTTTAATCACATCACCCTTTTCTATTCCTGCAGGCCCAAGGGTGTCAAAGGTACTTGATCTGTAAATTGCCAAAACAGTATCAACCCATCTTTAGCTTTATACCACATAAAGTTTGACTCGCAAGGTATAATTCGTAAACTAAGTGATATTATTCTTATACTGTGACCTGGGGAAAAGGAAATATTCAGTGTATCAATTTCAAGTGCCTGGATATGAGAAGAAAATCTAATGTACTCTAGCTGGAAAGATTGCAGTGCATCTTGTAAATATTTCTCCAGTGTATAATTCCCTCCTTGGAAGAGTTTTTACCTTGAATCAAACCTCAGTCCATTATAACCAAAGGAAAATGGAGTACAAATTATGAATTCTTTCACAAATAAAGAAAAAACTGCTATTCTTCATTACATGCAGAAGTCTGTGCTCTGTCATCGTTCTTTCATCCAGAGATCATTGTGGAATGACAGCTTTGCTAACAGGACATTTCTTGGTAAGGCCATAGTCTGCTGAAATAGAGCTATTAGGAAAACAAATGATTCTCTTTAGCATTTTGATGTGAGCATAGGTTTTATGCAGCTATATTATGCTGTAGCCTCCACTGATATATAGAGATTCCTCTAAAGTGTTTTCCAGACAAACCAGTGGCAGACGTTATCATGCTCTTGCAATGCTAAAGGTCAACTAAAGTCATCAAATATCATCTAATCTACCCTAGACTCTCATTTACTCAGCATCGATGCTGATTTTTTATGAATCTTTTCATTAATTAGAATAATTTTTCTGATTGTTTATTCTATCACTGTAATACAACCCTTAGCATTCCATGCATCTATGACTTCTAAAATTTTATTTTATATCATTCCTTTATTGAAGAAAGAGCATTAAGAAAAAGTAATCTCTCAGACTCTTGTAAGATTCACTCTAAAATCATTACATGAGGATGGTTGTTTTTAAATAAGAGAAATATTCAGAATGATCTACCTTCCCAATTGAGGAATTTTAGAGAGAGAGAAATGAGTTATAATAGAAGCCAAGGGTGACAAAACAGACCAGAAATGGTGGACTGCACTGAAGCACACAAAGGAGCTGTGACCAGCACATGTTCTCACCTTAGCCATGAGTCACACCTTAGCCAAGGCCAGGTTCCAGGCAGGAGCAGAGAAGAGCCAAGTCGCTGGCCCTGTTTAAGCCAAGTGCGGTTTGTCTACACCTGAGAAGCTCCTCATGACATTTCAGAAAGCCTTACGTGGGCACGGCAGCCCTTTATATTAGAAAATGTCTATATAAAAAGCAAACAAACAAAAAAACAGATTTTCTAATTCAAAAATATCTCATGACAGTGCTCAGGAATATATCCTTCAGGACACGTTCCCTAAGTGATTCTACATCAGCCTTTTCCAAACCATATCTGAGCTTATCCCTCCTTCCAAGAAAAATTCTTGTCAAATAAATATTTATTCTTTTCTAGGTATTTCCTTGCTATCAATGATAGTCTATTTTATTTTTCCTAAAACTCAAGTCTTTTTGCTTTTCCTATCCATATTCTCAAGATAAACCTTCCAGTGGCAATTTTCTGATGATGATTTTCCTTAGAAGCCTTTAGGGAGAAAGAAAATTTACAAGTAAGGAATACATGGGAAACAAAGGCATACAGACTCTCAACTGTGAAATGTGTCCCCTCCCTTGCTTCCTATTGTTTTGTCTTTTTTACTTAAATTTTATACCCAGAAGACTAAAACGTATTTTATAATCTAGTCCCTAAATTTAGCTGTAATGAACGCAGACAGTTTTTGGTTGTTTTTCTTTTTTCTCTAAGTGTCTTAAAACATAACACTGTATGCTCCACTTGGCCTCCAAGTTCGCTTAGCAGCAATCTTTTGTTAAAGATCTAAAAATGATACTCTCATGTAACTCACTGCTGAACGGGGTTGTAGCAAACTAACTGTAGCCTTCTACCTTCTGCATGCTCGTGACTCAGAACCCTTCCAGAGGGTTCACTCAGACACAGCGGGCCCAGCCACACAAAGCTGTTTCCACTTGACAGAAATCTGTAGTTTAACACAGTTAATTTTGGAATGTAATTCACAGGGTTCTTTCCCAGATTCCTCAGCACAGCGTCTGTTCGGAGCTGGTCCATATGACATAATCTGACAGTTTTTATTGTTTTCCCAAATGAATCTCTCAATGATATCAACTTCTCGGTTGCCTTTTCAACAGAGAAGTGCTGTCTGTGGTGTCAAGCCTTGGAATTGCTGGATCTGAATAATGTTACACAAGCATCTACTGCCAATTATACACAGCCATTCCACAAATATTTATTGGGGGTCTACCATTTGCCTGTCACCATGCTTATGACTAAGAATAAAGAAATGAAATAAAATGCAAGGCCTCTCTCTCCACAAGGAACTTTAGAGTAGTGGGACTCAGAATCAGAACATGTGGGAAAGGAACCTGAAGTTCACTGTCTCCATCCTCGGTTTCTCACAAGTTCTTCAAGTTCATACACATCTGCCACTCTCCTAAAGGCATATAATAATCCAAGAACAAAAAGGAAATTAGAGCCCACACCTCCTAATTCCCACATCAGTGTGCTTTCTGCTGTACAACTCGACAGTAAAATGTACTCAGCTACCATTTAAATAGAAGTTTTTCGTCCTTATTTCAGACATCTTTTAAGACCTACAGGTACGATACTTGCAAATTACAAAGAAAAATGGCTGTATGAAAGGAGATGCACAGTTTTCATTTATGAGCCAGAAAGCTTAGTTACACAGAAGAAAATTGAAGTCACTCGTGTCCTCTGAGGAGCTCACAGTATTTTACAGATAGCATTCGGTTATTTATTGCGATATTCCTACGATGCATCGTTAGGAGATTACTTGTATTATGTACAGCACCTTTCCTCCTTGGACCTTGAAGGTGCCTTTTACAGAACCCAACATAGAATGAGGTAATTCTCACAATGCTCTAGGGAGATGGAAAAAATATATTAAAAACCACCGAAAGACCAAATTACTATTGGTGGCTAGGGAAATAAGAGTCACTGAGAGTTAAGGGACTACTTAACAACTTTGGGGGAAAAAATTTTGTTCTTGCTGTTTAAAGCAACAGACCCTCCTATAACATACACACACACACACACACACACACACACACACACACACATACTCACACACACACACACACACACATACACACACGTATATGTGTGTATATATATGTATATGTATATATGCCTGTGTTCAGGGAGCATAGCAGAAAATGAAAGTGTGGGAGCAGTTAAGGGAAAAGAGGAACCCATGTTGATTCAATGTCTTTAAGAATCAAAACAAGTAGAGGAACTAAAAATGCTCTATTCTCATTTTTATTTACTACTTCACTTACTTTATAAATATTGTCAGTATATAGAGATGCTCCTCAACTTAAAATGGGCTTATATATCAATTAACCTATCCTAAGTTGAAAATACATTGTCAAAAATGTATTAAATACAGCTAACCTACCAAGTATCATAGCCTAGGCTGGCCTGCCCAAAATCTACCACAAATACTCACATTAGCCTACAGTGGGAAAAATTACTTAACACAAAGCCTAGTTTACAATAAAATGTTGAAAATCTCCTATAATTTATTGCATGTATCACTTTCACACCATCGCCAAGTCAGAAAGTCCTCAGTTGAACCATTGTAAGTCAGGGACTGTGTGTACTCTGCTGGAGACAAAGGTACTTGAGTGAGCAGGACAGTTCTGGGAGGTCACACATCTATCTGTAAGGCCACGTCCTTCAGTAACAGGGCAACAAAGGAAGAGCGTGTGAAACCCACAAAGGCAGTAATGTTACAATTGTGTCCTCAGTGCCAGGCCCATTGTAGGCAACTCAAGAAAAATTTTTAATGAAGAAGTGAACTCCCTGAAAATGTCCCTAAGGATAAAGAAGTTAAGTTTGGCTTCTAAAAACCTTCTTGAACTTCTCCATTTCTACCAAGAGTTCAAATAGTTTTCAGTCTATAGAGGTTTCCTGTAATCTGATTGAAATATAACACACACATACACACACACACACACACACACACACACACACCAATCAGTAGATAGGAACTGATTTCCTAAGATTTGACCAAATTCATACAGGCAGTAGAACAAGGACTCATCTTAACAACATGTTGACATCATCCACAGTTTAGAGATTTCTATACTAGAAGAGATTATTGCAAATTAAATGTTCTGTTGTCTTATTTGTACTTCTGCCCCTCTCTGATCCTCAGTAAAGCAATCTTTCTTAATTATCAGAAACCGTAAAATGTAGCTGCCTAGGGCTCCTGACAGTTGTAGTTCTACTCTTCCCCAGTACCTTTCACCCTTTCATTCCTGCAGAGAATGAGCCATCACCTTCATCTTCTACTGAGCCAACCTACTTAGTATCTGATGAATCTCAGTGATACTTTATGCACTTGGACACTGACATTTTTAATTGATTTTCAAATCTGAAGTCTCTTTTTAACATATTATATAGGATAGAAACTGTCTCCTTTCATTTTTTTTCCTTTCAGAAATTTTCATACTATGCACCTGTCTTACAGTTATCATTGAGATTTACACAGCAAATCTCTTCCTCATGAAAAAGTTCTTTCTTTTGCAAAGACAAATATTAACCTTCTCATTTCTGAAGAAACTGTATATGACCATAGTATCTGAATTTCAAAACACACTTTAGATACTACTTTCCTCCACATAATGGAAAATATCCCTAGTTACAGGAACAGAAAAAGATGTCTGAGGATCTGTCATAAGACTTGTTCAGTGAGCACTTATGTTTTAAGGACATACCTAAGGTTTATGTTTTACATAACTTTATATAACTGGGCCTATCAATTTCCTTTAATTTTTAAGGAGTGAGGGGGATAAATAGCAAATAGATCATAAGACCAGTCAAAACTGATGTATCACTAGGATCAACTTATTGGCAAAGTCAGCACATGCTGGACATTGTTTTTTGAGAATTTTAATGATAAAAGTTGTGAAGATAACGGCATTTTTGCAGCGATCTGTATATAAAGGATTAATAACATGTGTGATAATGAATTTCACCTGTCATCCTTGGCTGGATCACCAGTATCTGGTGAAACATTTTTTCTGAATGTGTGTGTGAGGTGTTTCCAGAAGAAATTAGCACTGAAATGGTAGACTGAGTAAAGTACATTGTCCTCCCAGAACACAAAGGTGGAGGCGGTTTGAATGTGCTCTCTGCCTGACTCCTGGTGGGGAATATCTGTCTTCTATTCTTGCCTTTCCTGGCCCTCAGACCTTCAGACTCAGACTAAAATCTCCACCATCAGCTCCCCAGCTCTCAGGCCTGTGAGCTATGTTGGTGGTTTTCCTCAGTCTCCAGCCTGTAGAGGGCAGGCTATGGAACTTCACAGCCTCAATAATAATGTGAACCAATATCGTAAAATAATTCTCTTTCTTCCCTATTAGTTCTGTTTTCTGGAGAAGCCTGAATAATACAACATGATTCAAGCTGTAAGAATAAATCTGTTTATTATATTATTCATTTTAGAGAAACTATCTGGGGAAAAATATAAGCTGCTAGCTAAACTTAGAATAATAACTCAAAACAGGAACATATAATACAAGGGCTGCCTGGAAGTATCCAGCCATGTAATATGACAATGTTATATTGACAATGACTGGATTTTTTTTCAGACAGCCCTTCTATGTGTGTGTACGTGTGTGTGTGTGTGTGTGTGTGTGTGTGTGTGTGTGTGTGTGTATATATATATATATATATATATATATATATATTTGCAACATATATATATGTTGTAAATATATGTATATATTATATATTTGTGTATATATGTACTTGTATATACACAAAATAAGTGATTGAAAATGACCAATGAGTTACTGCAATTTTTTTTGTCAATAAAGAAGATACGGTTATACATGCTGTGATGTCACTGATAAGTCAAATATACAATGATTATGGCACAGAGATTACAAAATAAACCATGTGCCCAAAGTCATAGCATATTTAAACAGAAGAAAAGGCACCTGGTTAATGCTTAATTGTCATCATTTTACAAGTATGAAAATATGAAGTCTGATGTGACTAAAAATATATTTTTTTAAACATGATATTTTTCAAAAGAGCATAAAGTAAAAAAGTATCATTTATTGGTATAGATTCAGAAACAGAGTATTGGTATGAAAAAATACAAGAATACACACTGGGAATGAAAAGTTAATATTATCAAATATTATTTTTGAGGAGAGCTTATGGAGAAACTAGCAATAAAGATAGAAAATTATTGCCAACTTAAATAACAGGTTTACATAGGATATTGCATGGAAAAATTGAAGAAGAAATCTAAGGCAGGAAAGGGGTCAAAGAGATGAAAGGGTCAGGAAGGAAGGAAATCAAAGGGTATTAAAACGACGCTTCCCTCCACAACTAAAAGACAAAGTAGGTCAAGGAAAAGCAACTGTGGGGAAAAGGAATTTCGATGAAAATTAGAGAAGATGAGATTATTTGATGAATAATAGTTTTCACAGTTTGGTAGAAAAGGCTTTCTGATGAATAGTGAGCGTCAGAACGGCCTTGAGATGAGAGACGTAAGTCAGGCCTGCAGGGCCTGCGGCTGCGGTTCAGGTCCGCCCAGGGACATTGTGTAATGGGGGCAGAGTGTAGTCACAGCGGCTCCACAGGCCTGTGCACTGCTTCCTGAGACCCACCGGGGACCCTCTAGTTCTGCCTCCATGTAGGAAAAGGTGTGAGGATTCAGGTGAGGCGCAACTTCACATTTCACATCAACAGGTTCATCAAGGCATAACTGGCAATCAATAAACTGCACATATGTTTACACCCCATGGACCGTCATAGCATTAAGACGATAACAGCCATCACCTCCAAAACTTTCTTCTTAGCCCTTTGTAAGCTTGCCCTCCCTTCCCACTGACTCACTTCCCTTGATCCATTTTCTTCTGAAATACAGACTATTTTACCTATTCTAGAATTCTGTAAGTGGAATCATACAGTTTGTAGCCTTCATGGCCTGGCTTCTTTCACTCAGGGCAATTATTTTAAGATTATTCATGTTGTATCAGTTTATTCCATTTTTCCTGATCATTCTAAGATGTTTATTAATTTTATTGACCTCACAAAATTAGCTGTTTTTATTGAGTTTTTTTCTGTTGTTTTTCTGGTTTCTATTTTATTAATCCGCCCTGATCTTTACTACTTCCTTTCTTCTATTTACTGTGGGTGTCATTTTCTTTTCCATTTCTAATAACTTGAGGGAGAAGTTATATAAGACCTTTCTTCTTTCTAATATAAGTGTTTAGGGCTATAAATTTCCCCCAAATACTACTTTAGTTGCATTCAATAATGTTTAAAATGTTAATTTTCTATTTTCATTTATTTCAGGAACTTTTTAATTTCTCCTTGGATTTCTTCTTTAGCCCATAAGTTATTTATAAATGCTATTTAGTATTCAAGTGTTTAGCTGTATTACAGATTTTTTTATTATTGATTTTTAATTTAATTACATTGTGATCATACAACATACTTTGTATGAATTGAGTCCTTTTAAAATATTCAAGACTTATTTTAGGTCTCAGTTTGTCATCTGCATTGGTAAATGATCAACATGCATTTGAAGAGAAAATGTATTCTGTTGTGGTTAGTGGAGTAGTCTATAAGATTGATTTGATAAATTGGTTGATACTATTGTTTAATTCCTTTAAAAGCTTACTGAAGTCTTCTTATTCTATAACTTTTTGAGAGAGAGCATATTAAATCTGCTCTAATTGTGATTTGTCTGTTTTTCCTGGCAGTTGTCAATTTGTGTTTCATAATTTTTGACAGTCTTATTACATGTGCAGGTGTTTAGGATGATCATTTTCTTTTGAGGAACTGACCTATTTGTCACTATTAATACTTTTAATCCTTTATAACATCTTCTGCTGTGAAATCACCTTTATCTAGTATTAAAGCAGCTTTATTGGGTTTAGTGTGTATTTTGTTGAGTAGTTTCTCTTTTTCATTGTTTACTTTTAAACTCTTTGTCTTTATGTTTACAGTGGGTTTCTTGGCAGCACCATGAGGTTAGGTCTTGCTTTTTTTTATGCAATCTGAAAAATTCTGCAACTTAGTTGGAATATTTAACCATTTGCATTTAGTATAATTATGGATATGGTTGAATTTACATCTGCTATCTCTAATATATTGCTGTTTTCCACTTGTTCTGTCAGTTCTTTATTCCCTTTTCACTCTTTATTTGTCCTTCTTTGACTTAATGGTATATATTTTTTAATATGCAGTTGTCTTTTTTGGTTCACCTGTCAGTATAATTCCTTGTTGTGTTATTCTAGTGGTCACTTTAGGGTTTGTAGTATAAACCTTTAATTTATAACAACCTGCCTGCAAGTGATATTACACGACTTTGTACATACACTGTGAGAAACTGACCACCGTGTAGCTCCATTTCTCTCATTTGGGCTTTTGTGCTACTATGGTTATACATTTTCCTTTCTTATATGATGAATAAAATTTTTAAAAATATAGTTTTTTAAATTATAGAAATATTTTTAATATTGCCCTTGTAATTACAGTTTTCATTAGTATTCATTCCTTGTATAAATTCAGTTTTCCATCTTGTATTATTTTCCTTTTCTTTAAAGAACTTCCTTTAAAAACTCACATAGCATGATGAATTCTTTCACTTTTTGGATGTCTGAATAAAACGTTTTTATTTCACCTTCATGTGTCAAGAATAGTTTCACTGTATAGTAAATTTTGGATTACCAGATCTGTTCTTTTTCATTACTTACAGATGTTACTACCCTCGCTTCTCACCTGCATTGTTTCCAGTGAGAAACCTGCTGTCCTCTTTGACTCTGTGCATTTCTACTGAGTGTGCTCTCCCTGTCCCCCAGCTGCTTTTAGGATTTGTTTTTCTTTTTCACAGGTTTTAAGCAGTTCGATTATCATGGGCACTGACATGCAGACCTATAATTTTAATCACATTTGGAAAATCTCAGACACTTTTATGTAACTTTTCTCCTTTCCCTCCAGTTGCACATATATTTGGCTCCTTAAATGGTCTCTCTGTTCATTGATACTTTGTTAATTATTTTTTTGTCTTCTTTTTCTCAGTGTATTTTCATTTTAGTTAGTAACTGCTGCTCCTGGAGTTATTTTTCCTTCTGACATTCTGATATATCTACCATTAATGCCGTCAGTGTGTTTTTCATCTTTGACATTGTCAATTCTCTGTAAATTCTATTTGTAGCTTTTAAAAGTTGTACACATCTCTTGTTATCGTGTTCAGCCTTTCCTCTAGCTTCTTGAACATGTGGAATACATTTATAATTACTTGTGTTTACTTGTGTTTGTCTATTAATTCTGCCATGGGTGGTGATTTCTGGGTCAGTTTTGATTGATGTTTTTCTCTGTATTATGGATCATCTTTTTCCAACTCTTTTTATACCTGATAATTTATAATTGGATGCAAGACTTTGTGAATTTTACCTTTTGAAAGACTGAATAATTTGGATTCCTAAAATTTTTCTTGCACTTTCTTTTGGGATGTCTAAGTTGCTTGGAAACGACTTGATCCTTTCAGCTCTTGCTTTTAAGACATGGTAGGTGGAGATGCAAACAGCATTTGGTCCAGTTTCAAATTACCCATTACCGAGGCAAGACACTTCTCAGTACTTTATCCAATGCCCCATGGATTACGAGGTCTTTGGTCTGGCTGTTGAGAGCAGGCACTGCCTGAGTGCTCCTCCCACACTGCAGCTTAGAAACTTCTCAGGCAGTAAGTGAGGGCAATTGGAGGGCTCACCTCATCTGTTTCTGTCAAGGCTCAGTGTCCTTCCTTGCTTGATGTCCAATTTTTTGAAAGCCATCGATTCATGTATTCTGTCCTGTTTAATAGTTGGTTCAGGTAATACAACAAATCTGGTTCTTCTTCTTCTACCTTGACAAGAATGGGAAGCTCCGATAGCCATACTTTTCAATTTGATTTTATCTTATTGGTTTATTGAAGAAAATTATTTATAAGTCTGGGTATTTTTGCTGTGCTTTGTAACATGTCCATAATGGATTGTGACCTGCCATTGTGTTGCGATACCATATTCCAAGGAAATATAAAGCATGTTTTGAACTAAATATATCCTCTTGGGGGAAAAAAAAAAAAAGAGAAAAGTCAAGAGAGTCTTAACACAAGTAAATATTCATATGGATATAGCCTGCTAAGACTGAGAGCAGGATTCTGAAAGGCCAGGCTGGAATTTGGTGGAGGACTAAGGATTTTCAAGAGCGGAGATGGATAGCTTTTCACCCAGGGAGGGCTGTGGGGAGGCGTTCCCCTGAACACGTCTGGTATTCTCCAACATGTCTCACCCTTTAAAGACCGTGCTTCCCTGTATTCTGGTGCACAAGATGTTCTTGGTAAACCTGAGAGGCTGGAGAGGGTGTGGGCTGTGGACTCTGGTGAGGGGTGTGGAAGTCAGCAGCTCTAGGACCTTCCCCATGGCAAGTCAGCTACTCGGGCAGAGGCGGGGAGCACTAATACAGAGGGAGTGTGCCGTCCTGGAGAGAAAACTGTGCTGGGTGCCCTGCCCCCACCCCCCACGCCCCCCACCCCACCCCTAGCCTTACAGACAGCTCACCAAGAAAGAGGGAAGGGAAATGTCAGACAGTGGGGATGACAGGGCCAAGATTATGTAGTGGTGGCATCTAGGGGACTTTTCTTGAGTGACTTCCAGCAACAGAGCTGACTTCAGGACAGCAGCCTCCAAGCAGGGGCAAGAAGTAGTTAGAGTCTGTCTTAGGCATCCTGTGACCTTGAGGACTGTTCAGAGTGTACATAGTAAAGGCCACCAGGGAAGCCTGTCACCTGGAGATAGTTTCTACAGACCAAACGGGAGCTCTCCATCTCTCCCTCTGAGTGGCTTATTGGAGCCTTTGGAGAGGGAAGTGTGAGCAGCCCCTCCTGCCCCCCAACCCCCCGCTTCCGCTATCCACCAGAGATGTTCCCTTCATGACCAAGGCCTCAGTAGAGAGTTCTCAAGCTAGGATATGTGCTTGAAATTGTAGAATCCACATCCTCAGACTGATCAGCTCTCCTGTCAGCTCCATTAACATAAGAGACTCTGCAGTGAGTTTGCAAACTGTTAAAAACAAAGAAAATCCAGGGACTCTCTCTTAAAAAGGAAAAAAAAAAGAGAGAATAAAAAAACTGCAATATAAATTAGACTTTTGAAGGAAACTGAAGTGTATTTCTAAAAGGATTTAGTCTCTGAAATATGCTTTGTGGGGATTAACGTCGGTCTCAGAGGAGTTAAGATTAGGTAGCCTGTGTCTCACCTTAGCAGGGGAGTGAGTGCAAGACGCCTTTCACTGTACCAACCAGAGACAAGATGGTCTTCTGCCCAACCCATCTGCTGGGTCAGTGAGGATAACTAGGGTCATAGCTTTCGGTCCTTGACTGAGCCTCATTCCTTTATATTTCTGTGCAGCACTGAAATAAAAATACAATATATTTTGTCAGAGAATTCTTGTGGCCATCAATTATCTACTCTCCCTTTTTTTCCCCAATGAAGTAACATAGCCACAGTGTATCTAGAAGGAAACATTTCCCAGCCTTCATGACAAGGAGATGTGCAGGGATGTGTGACAGAACTTCAGGCAAGTTGCTGAAAAAGATTTGACTTAGCTGACAGGAATACCCTTTGCCTCCCCTACTACCTCTGACTTGCTTTCTGGAATGCTGATGTAATGAATGGTGCTCACGCAGCCATCTTAGAACACGCAGCAACCTGGAGGATGTGCCGAGGGTGACAGAGCAGAAATTTTAAGGAGCCATGTCTCCAAAAACTCCATAAAGTTTTCATGCCTGCCCTGAATTGCCTATTCCCAGAGTTCATTTATGAAATAAGCCCTTCGTTGCCCACCCCCCTTTGGGCAGTTGAAACTATTTATGAATGATGCAAAGTACAACACAAGAAAATGGTAAGGTCCAGATGCTGAAAAAGTACACACGGGAGACCAGAGCCAGACTGAGGATGTTAGAGCAGGGCCAGGGTGCGGCCAGGGTCCCCAGACAGTGACGAGATCATGATATCAGGGCAGGTCCAGGGTTGGCACCACTGTTCCTAAAATGGTCTGGAATCAAAAATGCGGAGGGGAACAAGAGAAATGTTTTTGCGACCTGGCCACTTAGGATAAATTCTCAAAAATATTAGTGATAGCCCTGTTTTCCATTCTCCCACACACACAGTTCTGCCCTGAGGGCACAACTTAGTCTGCTTCAAAAACCTTGATTTTCTTAAATCCAATCTATGAAACTCTGCATTTTACATAAAAGGCAACAAATAATGAAAGCTCTCTTCCTTAAAACCACAATAATCATAGTGAACAAACAAATGACATAGGAAATGGAGCATTTATGTAACTAAAACAAATCTGTGTCTGTACATCTAGACTGTAAATAAATGGTGTGTGTGTGTGTGTGTGTGTGTGCCTGTGTGTGCAAGCATGTCTCTTAGTAAATGTGATGGCACACACAAAGGAATGCTGGAACGATGGGACCGTAGACATGGAACATGAGCAAAACCTCTCCGGCTGAGACGAAGCCTCGGGCCACTGCAAAGCAGGCAGCTGCCGAGCTGACCCGAGGCAGAGGAGAGGAATGTCAGTGCGGGGGGGACTGGCAGGCGGGAGAACGGTCAAGGTGAAGGGTGAGCGCAGAAGGGTAAGCACAGCTTTGGAAAGGGTCGTGAGGAGAGTAAGTCCTCATCTGCCGTGCCGTGTGGACGGCCTCTTCCACGGTGGAGCGTCCGCTCATTTCCAGGTTAGCGGTCCTCCCCAGTGGCAGGTGAACAGCAGCTGGAGAAAGCTGCAGGGACTTCCTCGGCCCTTCCCGTGTGCCTGGCTGGAGGACCTGGGGTGGCACAGGGGCCCTGAGATACTGCCTTTGTCCTCAGAGGGCAGGCCCCTGTGTCCTCCAGAGCTCAAATGCTCAGTAAAGATACACATCGTGATTTATGGCTTGCTCCTGATCACAGCCCTTAGAAAACCAATTCAAGATAAGTAGATGGCAAGGACGTGTTATTAAAAAGATGCACATGTTGTTTCTCTACCTAGAATTGTTCAGTGCTATATCCCGAATTCCATAACCATTAAGCATTTAACAGCTGAAAAGAAGACACAGAAGGCAAACTAACTGTGGGAGAGGAAACAACGAAATACGCTGCAGAGGCCGCGCTCCATTTTGAATATTTCTGAAGCTAATTAAACATCTGGAGCCTGAAAACTTGGCTACCAACTCTGCTCGAGGGAGACGGGAGGATGAGAGAGTGTAGGAGTGAGTGAGAGCCGGTGAGCGGAGCCGAGAAAACGCAGCTCCTCCCCAAGGATCGCACCGGCATGCTCCTGCTCCGTTTCTCAAATTAAAGGGAAAGACGGTCAGGCATTCCGTCAAGATCCGCTGCTGCATTCTTGACCCAGTTGGACTTCTTGACAATTGAGAGTGATAGGAAGGAAAGAAAATCACAGAAATGTAATAAAAAGTAAGTTCCAAATTATTGGCAAAATGCAAAGGTGGGAAAGAATGTATAGAGTTTTAATCTGAAAAATGGAACATTTAGTTGACATGAATTTGTAGTCAGCTCATGGTATATAATATACAGAAACTCTAAAAGTAGAAAGGATGAACATGATCTCCGATGTTTTCAACTTTTCTGGGTCTACAGCAGAGGAAAAAAATTCAATAGTAATCCACAGTTACAGCTTCCTTGGTAGATAAAAATTATTGCTCTGGGCCATAAAAGCTAAGTTGTGGATAATAGAACAGATTAGCTATGAAAATGCAGGAAACCGTATTTTTCCCTTATGGTAAATTCTGCTTTTTACTGAAATGATGGAAGAGAGACAGGATTCAGGGAACCAGAAGCCATATAATTACAGTAAACTATTAACCACGTACTAGTCTCATCAATTATGTAATACATTCACATTTATCTTATTATGAGAACTCTTTCTCCTAACACATACGATTTCTGCTTTTTCTTTTTTACTAACTACAAGAATAAAAGAGCTTAGAATTACATTTAAAGGATTTTCACCTTCATGAAATACATCACTTGTAGACTAAATGGCAAATTGGAGAAACGAGTGCCTAACATAAAACCACTTCTGCTAATGTTCTTGTTCTATATTTCGTTATAAAACCAGGGGCAGTATTCTCTGGTCCTTCAGTATCAGTCTCCTCCAGAGTTCTGGTTAAAGCATAAAGTTATTTTAACTCAATTCAAAGGATTGGTTATATTTGAATGAACACCTTCTACATCCCCAAAAGTACACATAAATAGTAAATGACAGCCAGGCATTGAGGAGGGGAAAAGGTCCTGCTTGCAAATGCTAAGCCTTAACGTGTCATTATCAGCAGCCTATGGTATGTACCAGGGCAAGGAGAAATGTGCTGCATTACATGCCTCTGTCTGTCCTTGCGAACGTGAGAATTTTATGAGCACTGCACTCCCCTTCTACCCTAAAGCACACATGGTTTGGAGGTCTGTGTGATGCCAGCAAGATCAGCATTGTTTTCTGCTGGAGGCAGAGGATTTCATAGCTGGCTGACAACCCAGAAACTCAAGTGTGACACAAAAAGGCACCTGAGGAAAACTTGAGGGAGCATCTCACTAAAACACCAGGTAGAGACGATGTCACTGCTGGACTTGACTCAGCAACACAATGTGCTGCGAATTTCCTGACCAAACCTTGTCCTGCAAGACTTGACAGTTCCACCCAAGTCACCACCTCCCTGTCCCGCTTCCCGTGGCTCCCTGGGAGCAGCCCCACACCTGACCTGGCTTTTGGTGACTCCATGTCTGGCAGCCATGACAGCCACTGGGGAAGTGAGCGCAGAGACTAACAGACTTAAAAAGTGACTCCAGGGTGTGACGTCTCCCTTCTATCGCCACGAACCAGGAGGGACTCCCAAATGCATTCACACCATTGGAGACATCACCCATGTCTCTGAACTGCGGGTAAATACCTGTTTTTACAGTTGGGATTACCTGTGTTTGTTTTGTATGGGTTTAGGGTGTCGAACAGAGATTTCAAGATGAGGTGCTATGTGACTAGTGTCTCAAGAGTTTTACCGATTTATTGTTTTTCCCTCCTTCACTTAACCCCGTACCAACCTCCCACTTTCTTTGAAGGTAAGAGAGAAATTAGACGGGGATCACTTACTCTATACTCTTGTCTGGGACACCAGGATCTCCAGATGGCACCCTGTTTATCCCACATGCTGAGTAGTAGTCACACATCTGTGCTGGGTATTACATGACCTTCAAGCCCATATTCTTTGGGACAAACTGACATGAGGGAGCAAAGATAAGCTCTGCCATGTCCTTGCGTCCTCTACACAGGCACCAGCCTCTCAAGATCACAAACCCGCCACGAAGCTTCTCACCGCGTAGGCCTTGTGCTACACGTGGAGTCACAGCATGAAGTGGTCCCCAGTCCCACCTCTATTTTCTTTATAGTCCACACATACATATTAGGATTTCATCAATTGCAATTGTAGAGGACAACTTTTCTCCTTTTAACAGTTAAATTGACACAAGACAGACTACCAGGAGAAAACCAAATTTAATTTTATACGTACTAGAGCTCAGACATATATGGGACTCAGAGAAGTGACCAAATCAGGCAGCTTTGATACCTTGCAGACAGAGAAACAATAAATTTGGGGAGAACCGACAACACAAAGGGGTTTGGGCTTGGGGTAGTAAATTAGTGAACAAGTAACCATTTGTTTGTACAGCCTTCCTGGCCCTGAGTTCTCTCTGTGTGGCAGTAAGGACGTCGTCTGCCCTCCACGTGTGGGAAGGGTGCCCTGCACACAGGCAATGTATTTCCTGCATTCGGGGGACAAGGGTCAGAGTGTCCTTCTGGTACCAGCTAATTCTTGAGTAACTGTAATTCAAAAGAATCAGTATTTCCAAGTGGCATATTATAGAGTAGCCTACTGTAAACCCCATAAAAACCATCTCCATTTTTCAAAGCACATGCCTATATTTTCTTAAATTTTAAGATGCCTGTTGGTTTTTTTTGTCTTCCTAAATCTTGCTATTTACAAACTTACCACGTCAGATACAAACTGTGACCTGAATGGTCTTAAAATCTCGTTAGGGAAATGCAACATGTGCATAAATAATGCTGATACAGTGTCGGTATGATAATACCACAGAAGAGTTGTCTGGGAAGTGTTACTGTAACAGAGAAGCAGCTCCAATTATGTCAGCTTGGGGTGAGGGAGTATGCAAAACGGAGGGCATGAGAAAA
This sequence comes from Lyroderma lyra, assembly GCA_004026885.1. NCBI lineage: Eukaryota > Metazoa > Chordata > Mammalia > Chiroptera > Megadermatidae > Lyroderma > Lyroderma lyra. The sequence goes on from PVJL010002069.1 coordinate 137,696, forward strand.
AGACGGTAACGTTTGGGCTGGGTCAGTGGTTCTCAATCCTGGATGAGGTGCATTCAAAAGATAACACCTAGACTCCAGCCGTAGAGTCTCCCGGGTTCAGTACGTGCAAAATCACTAGTACACAACAGGTGTGAACTGTAACAGCTGAACAAATTTTATTTTCAAACAAGATGAAAATATTTCTTCTCAAAACAAAAGGTGGCATGTATTTGGCTACTCCAGTTCGAAAGAACCTGTTCTATTCCTTTAAGCACTAGCTGAAATTGAGTGCACTATTATACCTATAATGGCAAAAATTTTTCATAAAAATTTTTGAGAACATACTGAGTTTTTATAAAAACATTTTCAGGAATTAAATCGTTTATCTGGTAAGAAAAAACAGCACCTTCCCCTCACTTTTTTTTTCTTCCAGAAACTAAAATTTCAATTATAAAGCAAAGCAAATACATTGATTTAGGGAAACAAACAGCTATATATATATATTATTTTCTTCAGTAAATTTAAGAGTAAGTAAAAATATATTTCCAGTCATTTTATTTAACCAAATCAAATGGATTTAATGCACATTACTACAAAATTATTTGTATACTTGGATATTTTTGTTTAGTTGTGAGAAGACACTATTAGAACATAATGACCCACCCCACCTACCACTTTTCAAGACTAGATGTCAATGCCATTGCAATCTAAACTAACTTTTCCCTTAGCATAGACCACTGACCTACATGTCTACAAAGAAGTGGTAATATATATAGAAGAAACATGCAAAGGCCCCTAAGTTCAAAGAATTTAAAGTCTTACAGGGTCTCACAATTCAGTTCACAGACTTGCCACCATGCTCTTATGTTGGCAGCACGGTACAAACAACTCTGGAAGCTTTCAGACCTTGGTATGTCTCACAGCTGTGTTCAGGTCAACATGTGGCAGTGTCTTCCTAAGTGATGTTCATTATTGTTGTTCTGTGTTTTTGTGTGTCGTTGCAAGAATATTGGAGCTTGAATTAGGGCAACAAACATAAATTAAATTTCTTGTTAAACTTGGCAAGAGTAGAAGTGGAATCAGGGCCATGTTAGTCCAAGTTTATGGGGGTAATGCCATGAAGAATATGGCAGTGTACAAATGGATTAAACACTTTTTCTGAGGGTAGAGAAAGAGTCACTGATAAAGAGAGGTCACGGTGGCCAGTAACAAGCAGAACTGACAAAAACATGGCAAAAATTCCTCAAACTGTGCATCAAAATCATTGACTGACTATGAGAAACACAGCAGACCAAGTAAGCATTGATAGAGAAACAGTTAGGAAAATCTTAACCGAAAATCTTGGTATGAGAAAGGTGTGTGCAAAAATGGTCCCAAAGGAGCTCACTGAGGAACAACAGCAAAGGAGAGTCCAAGTTTGCCAAGAGAGGCAAGACGATGTTTGGGGCCGTGCTATCACTGGTGATGAAACATGGTGTACCAGTGTGACCCTGAAACAAAGCATCAAAGTGCATAATGGAAGTCAGCCAGTGCCCTATGACCAAAAAAGTTATGTCAGCCTAAATCAAGAGTCAAAATGATGTTGCTAACCTTTCTTGATACCAGAGAGATTGTTCATCATTCCAGAGAATTTATACCAACTGGGCAGTCAACCAAGTTTACGATTTGGAAATGCCAAAAAGGCTGTGTGAAAAAGTTAGACAAAAATTACCTAAACTTTTTGCCAAGAACTCATGGCTCTTGCATCACGACAATGCACCAGCTCACACGCACTGTCTGTGAGGGAGCTTTTAGCCAGAAAAAAAAAAAAAAGCTGTATTGGAACACACTCCCAAGTCAACTGATCTGTCCCCAGTGACTTGTTTCTTTACCCAAAGGTAAAGGAAATATTGAAAGGAAGGCATTTTGATGACATTCAAGACAGCTCTGGTGGCCATTCCAGAAAAAGAGTTCCAAAATTACTTTGAAGGGTGAACTAGGCTCTGGCGTTGGTGCACAGCTTCCCTAGGGGAGCACTTCGAAGGTGACCATAGTGATTTTTAGCAGTGGGGTATACATAGCACCTTTTCTAGGATGAGTTCACGAACTTAATTGTCAGACCTCGTATGTTCTTTGGAAAGGACTGGGCTATGGAAACAAAAGACATAACGACCATTTAAACTGCTGCCAGGCAGTTTCTTATATTTTCTGTGATTTCCTCAGATACAGCTCTATGGATATTCCTTGTCATATTGAGGGGCATTTTAATCTCCCTGATCTTCTCATTCTTTGTTCAAGGACAGCTATGGAGTGGAAATTGTTTTTATTTTTTTCTCAAAAAGAAATTTCTGTCCCTGGGGACCTGGACACATCAAACCACATCATTTCCAGGCCCAGGTCACATTTGAAGGGGTGTGTGGGCACAGTACAGCTTCCACAAAAATAAGCTGAATTCCCTCTAAATCCCAGTCACTGTAACTCTCAGTGACAGATTCACACTGCTACTAATCAGTTTCACACCAGGGAGATACACACAGAGAAAACAGGCAGATTGGGAACCGCACAGAAGGCACTTGGAAAGCGTCTGAAACCAGAGCTTCGCAGCATCACCTCTCTGTGCCAAAAACACAAGAACATATGCCTTCCCCTTATTTTTTGCTTTTTTTTTTCAGTGGAGAATTTAGTTCCCGTGATAGTGTTATCTGCTCAGAGATCGGCATCACTGGTAATGATGTCAGGGTTTGCCATTTCTAAGGAGGGAGAGGAAAGAGACATCCGTCTGTTTGCCTATTAGCAAGGCAAATTAGAAACCGATTTCCATCCAGTTGTCTCTCCTCCTTTTTTAAGCACAGTTGTCAGAGTTAAGATCGGCTTTCTGAAATATTGTTATTTCCGGGCTAAACTTACGTTATTTTCAGCTCCAGATGAAGAGATGCAGGAAAGAGGTAAAATCCTGCATCTCACAGCCAAGTGGAAACCTGGAACTGTAGAATCACAGGATTAATGGGGTATCAATTTCATGTAACATGGAGGCTGAATTTCTTTGCTAGCTTCATTTACATGGACAGACACTAAGAGGAGTCTTTCAAACCCCCTTAGTCAAAATGAAAACATAGTATTAAATATGAGCATAAAAATATTTTAGACCATTGACAAAATGAGAAGTCTAGATACATCAGTGTTTTTTAGGTGACTTCTCAGTGGCATGGATGAGAGTAGTTGATCAGATTCACTTCTGTACACAGTAGCTAGCTGAAGATCCACTTTTCAGGGTAAGGGAAGATGAAAACTGGAATTAATGCCAAATATATCTCCACAGCACAAGGAGAAAAGATTCCAATGGCCATGATCCAATATTTTCAGCTGGTTGCAGTAGTAACACAGGAAATGTCTGGTGTCATTTATAATCAGAATTATCTGACTAAGTTGTATCACTATAAAAAGTAATGAAATCATAGACAGATTTTAATTATTGCATTTGAATTTCTTGCCCTGACTGTCTTCATTGAATAAATCAACAATGGTTCAATTATCCAACCTAGGAAAGCACAGCAAGTGTGTACGAGTGTTGACAGTGGTCTGATTAGGAAACAACTCCACATATTTGTCAGGGAAGTACCAGGGCCTTACCACCTGAACTCACAAAAGAGAGACCAGTTTCTACCCTTGCTCTGTCAAACTGTGCATGAGAACACGCACTTGACCTACACTACACTGCAACTGACAGGAGGTGTTGGAATAAAGTCGGAGGAGTGTGTGGGAACCTGTCTGTCATTTTCCATGTAACTTTACCTGAAGTTACAGTCAACATTTATGTCATGAAGATTATACTGGCTTTTCAACAATCAAACCAATAAAATTAGGGATATATCCTTTTCCCTTACACCCCCAGAAATCAGTACCCCCTTAGAACACATAAGAACATGTTCCTCTAATGCCTCCCTCTCCTCTTTTTGGACCCCATGAGGTTTTCCAGCTACAAATCACTTTTTTTTCCACATTATTTCGAGGGCTGCCAATGTCATTTACCCTTCATTCCAGTGCCTTGATCAGTGGAGCAATCTCCCAAGTCCATCACTCACCACTACTGGGCTGATTTTTTGTGCTAAAGACAGGAGGATGCTGGGAATTTAGGAATGTTTGTTCTTCCTGGACATCATGAAAGTACTCAGTAGATTTCATGGCAACATCTCTGGTTGAATACTTCTAGGCAGTCTTCCTGTAATATTAAAGTGGGCTCTCAGTTCTGGCTGACTTTCTCTTTATTTGAAAGACTGCTTTTAATAATACTTGAGATTAGACTATCAGTTACTTTGTTTTTGTTTTACGTCAGTAAAAAAATGGATCCACAAGAACCAAAATTATATTGGCATACAGATTCCTCAAGCAATTACTTTAAACAAAAATGATGGCATAACTTAAATTCTACAAAAACCAAAAAATATTGAGGTAATTAATACCACTGTATCACCAAACTGAAGAGTAGGTGTTTAGTTTTTAATCGTGAAGCAGTTGCATTTCATTTTAACAATTTTATAAATGCACAATATGTACCCACTATTTTATGCAAGAGTCTAGACAGGTACAAAGGAATATGACATGTTTGAGGAGTGCTACTGATTTACAGCAGATTTACAGAAATATTAATGGTCAAATCAAGGAAATTTATTTTATTCAGTGGATGTGTTTTGGAAGAGTTGTGTCAGAAGATAGAATTTTAAAGTGGGCTCTCAGTTCTGGCTGACTTTCTCTTTATTTGAAAGACTGGTGCATGGGGGAGGGGGAATTAAACTGCTAGACTGAGTGATTGACAGGTGTTCAGCTGTACCCTTCACTTTCCGGAGCTAACATTGTGTTCCACGGGCACCACGTGGGAGTTAGGGGAGCTGCATGCAAACCCTGGGAAAGATCTGTAGTTTACTTTATTTTACTTTATTTTATCTGGTGGGAGGGGATCATCTTCAACTGCTTGTTGGGGGTTTCCAATAAAAGATTATCTGAACATTTGTTTAAATAATTTCACTCCAAATTGTGTTACAGGCAGTTTGAGTAAGAAAAACTTTGAGTCCCTAACATATTAAGACACGATAAATTCTTGATTTGAGAATGGTATGTTTAGGAACATTGATCTTAAGCACTGTTAATGGAAGTGTTATCTAAATCTCATTCATGCAATGCAAATTTCTCCAGCAGTTAAACCAGTGAATCCTCTGGCACTTTGATATAGGGAGGTTGGACGACAAAATGGATTGCCTTGCCCATCAAAATGTGCTAGGAGAATCCGGGTAAAGATCATAAAGAATTTGAGAAATTCAGGACAATACTAGTCACTTATGTAAGAGACAAAATAGGGAAATTTTGATAATAAAGGTGCTGCTAGAATTTTTTGGGAAAATAAAGTAGTACAATGTTGAATTTTAACATACTCCCATATGGTTTCCTTCCCAAGAGGTGGTAACCAGAAAATCTTAGGGGGTTTCTTTTATTTAGCACTCAATTAGAAATACCTGATGGTTGTCTAAATTCAGAAACTGATTTAACTGTATCTCTGATGGATGCCAGTGAGCTTCATTTAATGTTCTCCTATTTTGCTATTGTTTTGGATCCCATTTTCATTGTCTGAATCTTGCTAGAATTTTGTTCTCATGAAGTAAAGGATTGAGGTGGAAAACAGATTTAAAAGATGGTCTTCTTTATAAATTCTGTATCTCAGTGTTCTAAGACACTGAAGGCTTAGTTGGGAAGGATCTATTTATTTGTTCCTAATTTTTATAGAAATATACAGTGCATACTTTTTCATCATGCAGGAGGCTAAAATCATACACGGATATCACTGACAGAATTTATTTAGGAGTCATAGATATTTTAAAAATTCATGGGATCTAATTTAACTGCTTCTTTTTAGGTTAGGAAATGTAGCTCTGTTGCAGCCCATTGTGTGGTGGTGACTTAGCAAAGCAAAAGTAAAATGTGCCATTATAGGTGACACAAGGGAAACTTGGGGTTCATAACCCCTGCCAGGTTGACAGAAACATGGTCAGGTTGTCATAGAAGTTCACCTTCTTTTTCTTCCCAATCCTTCTTCCTTTGTCTTTCTGTTATATGTATATACCCCTAATAAATATCCTGCACCCCAACTCCATCTCGACATCTGATTCTAGAGATTCCAACCAGTGCCAACTTCACATTCTTCTATCCCTGAAAAGCACATCATATGCAAATCAGGCCATCATTTCTCTAGAACCGTACATAGAAATTATTATTGTCTGGGGATGCCCCCATTAACTCACAGAGTGCTGCATTTTAGTCTTCCCTCTGGAAACCTTCTATCCATATGTAAGACATGAGACTAAAGTGACTTTCCTCTAAACACAATGTGTGTGCTCCAAATGATGTGTTATATCTGACTATAAAGAGAAGTAGCTGACATAATTATACTTAGTTCTGTATCACAAGTTACGCCATTGAATATAACACAAAATAAACTCATTCTATGTTCTGGGTCACTGTAGAAAACAATGAAGTAACTTAAAACATATTACCAAATTAGAAAATTTTCTAACATAGTCTTTAAACCAAATGTTGATAAAATAACTAATTTTTAATGAGTGCTTACTATGTGACAAATACATTGCGACATCCATTTCTGAAGCCTACAGAGAGTAAGAAATGTACTCAGTGTTGTTCAGGTCCTAATTGGCCCAACTGAACTTGATATCCCGACGTGATGGACTCCAAAGTGGAAGCCCTTGACCACTTCTTTCTCAAGTTCTTTAATTTGCTATTAGTTTCCTTCTCATTTGGCTCCTCCTTTCCCTCTCCCTTGAGCTCCTTGAAATCAATGAAATAGCTATGAAGGAAGGAAAAGTACTAACAACCTGGAAGTGAGCATGATAAGCAACTACAACTACCCATTTTGTGGGTAACCAACAGAATCATTCATGTTCTATAAATATAAATACACCCTTTGTCTCAGAGTAAAGGTAGCTAACTAGATATTCCTCTTTTTATATTGTTCCTTTGTCTGGTTTAGGATTTTTTTTTTCTAATGTCATGAAATTTTCCCTGCAACGATGGAAGGGCCCCTTTCAAATGCTGTCAACTCAATGTACTTCAGAGGAGACCTCCTCAAAGACATGCTGTTTGGCTTAAATTAGAATGTGTCACTGTGGCCAGACAGAAAACCTCAATTTACATTTAATTTTTTTCCCCCTGATTTATCAACTATTCCATTGACAAAGGGAGGTGTGACTTCCTGGAGTGAGAAAAATGCTATTTTATGCTCATAGTACATTAAAAAAAACAAACCACAGCATGTTGAAAGTTAGCGTTGGACAAAGCTTTTTAATCATGGCTGCCTACTTTCTGAGCACCTCCTGCCCCCAGATGGAGCGGTTCACAGAAGTTGAATTCTGCTTGTAATTCATTGCATGACAATCTCCATGAGGGATAAGAAAAATCCTTCCTCTGAGCTTACCCTGGACTGTAGAGAGGGATAGTTCTATAAAATGAGCTTAAATCTATATGATAGCTTTTTAAATTCTGCATTACTTTTCCATCTTTTCCCATACTTCCCTAAATTGAGTTGGTTGTGGCAAATCAACACTTTTACCAGGCAAAAAGGAAAAATAACTCTAGTTTATAAAATAGCAAATAATCGTTTAGGAAAAGGTGGATAATTTGTTACACTCTGAGACGTTGCATCTAATTGAGTATGAAAATAAATAAGAAGGGTCCTAAAAGGTTTAATCTTTACACAGTATTGGAGATTCTAGGATTTGGAGAAGGGAACTAAAATTTATTCAACATATGCCATGTGTTAACAGATAAAGTTATGTACATTTCACAAATAAAGAAATTTGTACTTTTAAAGCATAAATACCTTTCCTGAATTTTCACAGCCATTAAATGATAGAATAAGGACCGAACTTCGGTCTCTCTGGTTTCAGATGCACACTGTTTCCATTATACTGCACGGCCCCCGTGAGGAAGTTTTACCTCATCCAGTAAAAGCTTATGTGGCTCAGCTGAAGCAGCAGGGTGACGGCAGGAAAGATCATGATGTAGCTAGAGTCCGACAAGAATTTTCTCAGAGATTTTCCTTCCTACGCAGACTCCCATGTTCCAGTTCAGTACATGTGCAGTAAACACTGGAGCTGTGATCTTTATTTTACACATATGAGAGGTAGCATGCTGTTAAATGCCTCGGTTTTAGAAAATTGTTTTCTAGAAATGTGGGTGGTGGCAGCATTAAAAACATAGATTCTGGATCTTCCTAAATTCCCAAATAGAAAAAGAAAGAGTGACTAGGAAGCAAAGTCACACATCCAAAGGCAAAATTTACACTAAAACGATACCCGGAGGAGCCACAGAACACAGGTTATTCGTGTCAAGCCATCATGGCCATGTGTTAGCAGCATCTGAATTAAGGAAAGCAGAAGTGCGTCGGGACAGGAGATAGACCATGGGATAGTGGGATTCCTGCAAGTTACCTTTCCCAATGGCAGGTGAATGCAACAGTTCCAGAGTAAAGTTTGAAGGGGGTGGCATACTTCAACCGTGTATATTCTTTAAAATAGCCTGGTAGGGCCTCCGCCCATGACAGGGACCCGCGGTGAAGAGACACTGCTGGAACAGACTCAGAGTAGAAGCAGAAGGAGGAGAGCAAGGGTTAAGAGAGCCAGAGCTGAACCTGGGCAGGGCCTGCAAACACCAGAAGGAACACCTGTATAGTATTAAGCTAGCTAAAAACAATAGAAAAGAGACATCTGTAAAATTAGAAATGTTACCTGAACTTTGAATCCAGCCTCATACTAAAAGCTAAGGGACACTAAGTTCACATTAAAAAAAGAAAGAGGAAAATATTTAGGTAAAATCCTACACAAAGTTACCAAAAGGAAGCAGAGACCAAGTAGCAAAATAACTTTCTTATAACTAATAAAAATATGCCAAGGAGATTTATTCAAAAACAGATCAAAACAGTAATACAAGGACTTTCAGGAAAGTCTCCAGCCATGTAATATGAAAAATAGAGGCATTTATGGCTGCATTTTTTCCAGACAACCCTTATATATGAATTTAAAATAAGCCTAAAATATTTAAGGAAATAAATACATGACATGGAAGAAAAAGATATATCAGAATTAGTAACAATGTTTAGAAATTAGAATACAAAAAGTGATTGTTTTCAAAATGAAGACTAAGCTAGAGGGAACGCAAGAGTGAAATCTATATCAGATAACTTACTAAGATAAAAAGAGAACAAACAAGAAGAAATATTTTTTTTAAATAAAGAGATAAACATGAGTTTAAATAGATGAAAATTGAAGATAGGCAAAGAAGACCCAACCTACAAATAATAGAAGGCTCTGAAAAAATAAATAAATAAAAGAAAGTTTTCTAAAATTAAGAAGAAAATTGAAAAACCCTTTCAGAAACTAAAAAAATAGAGCAGTGACTTATGAGAGACAGATAATTATATCTTTATCAAACTTCTTTTACAACAATATGTTATTCCAGAAGAAAATAGAATAAAGAAGTTAACATACTCAGGAAAATGTGAAACATAAGAAACATAAGACCTTCTGATAGACCGGACAGAACCGTATATGTAGAAATACTGACCTTTGATTATGAAGGGCACATACAACACGTGGTAATTCAGGAAAGACTTTTTTCATGAGAGAACTTTCTAAGGGGAATCTACTTGAGAACATGCTTCAGACAACCAAAATTACAAGAGAAACATCATGTAAGGACCAATAGTCGATATAGTTACTTGTAGAACTAAGACAAATAGTTAAAAGTGAAGGACTGTATATTTTAGTGACTATATTTCCTGAGAGTATTCATATAGTATAACCATTAAAATATGATGGGGGAGGAGAAATGGGATTTCATATGAAAAAAAATGTGTATCTGTCTTGAGTAGTTGTAGTGGCAATGGTGTAATAGTATTATTATTCTGAAACTTACATATACATAATATGGGGGAAAGCAAATTAATATTTATGGTAAGTTTTGTTACCTCTCATGCCTTGAAAAATTGGGATTCTCAGTATGGAAAAAAGAAATAAAAATATAATGTAGAAGTAATTAAGTAAAAATCCTTTAAGTTTGAGTTGGAAATATCATTATTAAATCACAAGATATTTTAACTATCTCTCTCCATTAAAAAAAAAAGACAGTTATCAACCCAGTAGCAGTTAGCATCTCTAGGTTCAGATTCTGATCTTGAAGTACCAATCCCCATTAAATGAAATAAGAATTCTTGTAGAAATGGCAGATTCCATGTATTTAGAAAGAAATTTACAAGCATATGTAATATTTTGTCATACCAGATACCTAGCAATTAGCACAAACTTCTAGTGTCATGTCAAAAGGACTAAGGTCAAGAATTGAGAAACTTGAGCTTCAATAGAAATGATAATTACAACGCATCAGAAATACCACATATATGTAAAAACTGGGTAAATAAAAAAAATAGCATTTATTCTTCCTTTTCTATATGAACTATATTATTACTGGGTAAATACTAGGTGAGTAAGCTTCTTTTAAAATTATTTCAGTGAAAAAGAAATGACAAAGTATCACCATTTGCAACCTCCAATGAATTAATAATGTAGGCATCGAACATTAATGGATGCTAAAATAAAACAGAGCAAAACGCAGGTGAGCCCCCAGGCAAAAAACACACTCTCCCTAAAATCTCGGCCGAGGGATCAAACCTGAGTTCGATTGAGCCTCCTGACCCAGAGGTCAGTGGACAAGCAATAAAGCACAGAGCAGTGGTTTGAATGGCTCCATTAATGTGTAACCACCCCAATGCAGACAGCTGGAAACTAGAAAAAACGGCCTAGGTTATTCAGCAGATAAAAATTTAAGAGAAATGGATTCTGTATATTAAATGAGAAATCCAAGACGCAATGAGCTTTCAAAGATGTGAACAATTAAACTATACTGTAAGGATGCCCATTTGGCTAGTAAAACCCTAAGTAAATGCAAAGAAGTGATTACTGCAAAAGTCAGGACAGTGCTTATGTTTGGACAGGAGAGTGGGCTCCTGGAGCCGTGGCAAACCTCTATTTATTGACCTGGAAGGTGGTTACAAAATGGTTCACTTTATAAAAATTTACTCAGCTATGAAGTTCTTATATGTGGTTTTCTGTAACTATGTTTATTTTCTAACAAAAAGACGTCTAAAAGAAACACAGGTTTGAGAGTCAAATAATCTGAGTTCAAATTCTGGCTTGCCATTTCTTAGCTCTGAAACTGTCAAGTTCACATCTGAGCCTTAGCTTCATCTTTAATAAAAAGTGAATAAAAAAGTACAGCTACCCCCTGGCATTGTCCTAAGGATGAGAGGCAGCGATCTGTGTATTAGGAGTCTGGTTAGAGTAGCCACCCTGCTGACATTACTTCCCTTCCCTTCTCTCTCCGTGTAATTCTTATTTTTTAATTTCACGTTGTATTTTCTCTGCCACATATTACACATACTTTTGATTCATCGAATAGCAGTTTCAGACGTGGGGATGCTCTGCATACTCAGGAAGCCCTAGTCTACGTAACCAGAATGTGTCCGCCAGATCCTAGCAGCCATGGCTGGTGCCCTTCAGGGGCACCTTTCTCCCCATGTGTCAAATCCCAGAGCACTTTATTACAGAGCAGCGCCTCATAAGTCTGGTTAAAAATAATAATGATGATTAATATTTTGTGGAGCAATAAGTAATAATTAAGTTTTTAATGATGTCATGTCATTTATCATCAAAAACATGTTCCTGTCGTAGAGTAAGTGCTCAATGTATTTTTAAGTGATGGATTATGTAGAGTTTACTTTAATAGCCTCTCAGTAGTGATGGAAACAGTCTGACATAGAAAGCAATGTCAGTGTAATTGGGGGAAGTTCTGGAGTAGTTAGTTTCAAGTGGGAATGTAAGAGATGGGACGACACTGTGCTTGGAGCCCTAGTCCGCATTCGGGAGACCCGAGTCACAGCTCTGGTTTTATTTCCAGTAACAGTTGTTGTATGCTGAGTGTCTGCCATGGACTGAGCTGTGTTTTCCATTTATGAATTTATTTAATCCTTGCAGTGACTCTGTCAGATGGCTGTGTCTCTGGTCCCCTAGTAAAAGTAAAGCCACACATCTAGTACAATGGGGAGCTGGGAATTCATACCCAATTTAGCCTAACTCTTAAAACTCGTACACTTAACTAAGTAATCTCTATAATCCCTTCCAGTACTAACAATCTGTGATTCATGAAATGTCTTCTCCAAATGCATTTTGCATGACCTGTTAACCCAACAGTCCCCTTCAGTGATACGTCTTCTTTGTTAAGTTTATGTCCCTCCTTGGTATAAGTATCAGAAGAGCTCACTCAGTCTAAGAGCACAGAACCTGGGACAAGATCTCACCCATAGCGGCAGCATACCATCATCAATACTTTATAACTAGAGATCTTTCTCAAGCCTTTTCTATTTCTAGGAATCAGGCTTCTAATACTGAGCTTGGCTGCAATTCTTTATACTGTATACTTAAAGGAAATGAAACACAAACTATGTTTCAGGAAGACTGAGCAACAATTGCATTTTAAATTAGTCACAGGCTTATCAGCTCCTGCAACTTCTTGTAATGGAAAAATGACCCAAAGGACACTGTCATGGAATATTAGGATAATAGGCTTTGAGCAAGTGACATGTTTACATTGCATGCCAGAATGTTTGATTTTCTTCATTATATTCTGCGTGGCAGTTTCGAGCTCACCTGGAATCATTCTGTGCAGTTTAGCAGAAGGCCTCGTGTCTCCTCCTCCTTCTATCTAATGAAGTCATTATGTTCTGAGGTCAGATCCCTATTACCACTTCCCTGAACTTTGAAAGTCTCCTGGCTGATTACCCTCCTTCCAACCTATTTTCTCCCTGATCCATCGAACTCATTACTGCCAAATTTATCTTCCTGAGGAAAGCTCTAATCAAGTCACCTACCTGAGGGAAGAAACATGTACAGTACCCTTGGCTTATAGGGAGAAAACACCACCATTGTTAGTAGAGCCTTCAGACTAACCTTATCAGACTTCAAACTCTCTTTTCATCCTTGCTTTTTACTGATCACGTGAAGACAATATAGGCTGATTTGGCCGAATCTCTATCTGAAAGTCAAACTCAGAGTTGCTGTCACCCTTTCTTACATAGTATTTCTCCACATCTCCAAAGCCAAAACTCTATGCATCACCTCTCAAGGCCTTGTTCAACGGGCCCAAAATAGCTGCATATAAGAAACCCTTGGGAATCTTTAAAAAAAAAAGAAAGAAAGATGGATTTATTGATGCCTTGACCTACTACAATGTGTGATAAAGTCCCAGTTCTCTGGCCTGCCATAATTTGGGGCATGCTCACTGTGGTGCGCTGCTTCTGAACTTCAACCTAGAAGGTATGAGAGTGGTCATGGCCACAGAAAGCAGGCCCGAAGTTAGGCAGTGAGCCTGAAGACAAGTCACTGTCATGTCTTGGCTGTAACCAAGAGTCTATATAAATTACATGTCAGTAAACTTTCTTGCCTTGGTCTTAGAAGAGAGAAAAAGGTATTAGAAAACAATAACACATATTGTTTAGAATGTTTAAATAAATAAATAAAATAGAGAAGGTGGCTCATTAAAGCCAGCTAGCGAAAGAGCTACAGAATGATAGTAACATTCAACCTTCTTTTTAGGTCCAGGAGCAATTCTCCTGAACTCAATTTTGAGAAAAAAAAAAAAAACAATTCCCCATTTTCTCAAATTATACAGTGTGTTTTTTAATAGTTTTCCCCAAATTTTGTTGAAAATACATGAGAACTTTGTGAAAAAAAAAAACTATGTCCACCTCAGAAGCTTTAGGTAGCTCTGGTAATTTACCATTTGAGACGTGTGGAACCATGCAGAGGGGAACTAACATGTCCTTGGAACCCTCTGAGCATGTTTTAGAAGCAGAAGGTAAAATAATGCTCTAGGAGGCCCCAAGCACACTGCATCACGAGCCTGACGTGGCACTCACGATGCACTGCAAATACACACTGTCAGCTTAGGAGGGGCAGTGGGGGGCATTTTATTAAGTGAGAAAAGAAGATTTATAGGTAAGTCAGTAAAGAAGAGTTATAGTGAATCATGCATTTGCTAACAAAAGGTGTCCAGAACAATATTTTTTCCTCTGCTTTGTCAACATTTAATGCCCATTTATCTCTATTACACGATTCATACATAGTCACAATCACTCTATAAATTCATCACCATGGATTGTAAAGCTTAAGACAAGGTCAGAAAGCTCAAGAAAAGCGTCAGTAATCTATCCCACGGAGGCTTGAGAAATGTTAATGACGGTAACCTGGTGCACAGGAGACCCAGTTTCCATTACAAGAGTGACTGACCATCAGTCATCACCTCAATAGGTCATCCTGAAAAATGCCATGAGCTTGAGGTGGCTAGAAAAAAACACCTCACAGATCAAAGCTGCCAGGCCATTACACAGCTGCTCCTGAAATTTTGTACAAGAGCTTTGGCTTCATTGAGTCCCCATAAGAATAGGAGAACAGATTCCCAAGGAGACAGAGACCCTGGTGTGGCACCATGTCAGCCGGCTGCCTGCTGTGTGTAGCATGACAGCGCTTAAGATGAGCAGCCTTTCTCTGTGTCCCATATTTGGTATTATAACCTTGAGGTGGAGCTCCATGCTCTGTGATTTACGTACATTGTCAAAAAGTGTTGTATAACTGTCTTCCTTTTTAGGTCATTCCGCAAGTTCTACAAAAACCATTTTAGCACCAGGAGTGAGATTCAGTGTTCACTTTTTGCTTTAATTCCCAAACACATTAACTTCAAAACCTGTATACATGTAATCTTTACACCAAAATAGTCCACATACTCAAACTCAAAGAAAACAGCACTCTTGCATTAATTTTCAGAAAAGTTTTAGTATTGCCTTACCCAGACCTCATTTTTTCTTTTTCTTACTTTTACCTACAGCCCATTTATGTCTTTTCTCCAAATCAAAATTTCTACAGAAAAGTGAATTCAGGTTTTCAAGTATCAGAAGACAAAGAAACAGCAGAGCCCTTGAAACAGATTTCGTTCAACTGTTTTAGGATGAGTTCAAGAATTAGGCAGAAGTCTGATCAAGGCGACTATCATCAGCCCTCAGGAGCACTCCTTTAAGTGAAAAGAGAATGATTTAGGGAGAGATAGTAGAAAATGCATTTCCTCCTTTTTTATAGCAAATCTTTCCAGGGTGTTATGGCTTATTTCCCCTCTCCCATATATATGTATGGCCCAGCTTTGAAAATGAGCCTTAATAAGGATATTGACTTCTTTATCTATTTAGTGTAATACATTCGTTGTATTAATACACC
Organism: Lyroderma lyra; assembly: GCA_004026885.1. Classification (NCBI taxonomy): domain Eukaryota; kingdom Metazoa; phylum Chordata; class Mammalia; order Chiroptera; family Megadermatidae; genus Lyroderma; species Lyroderma lyra. The sequence goes on from PVJL010002069.1 coordinate 153,031, forward strand.
TACTACATCAAGCATTATGCTTAGCAGTGTGCAATAGTAAAGTTATAGAGAAAGGCAGACCATATCATTAAGAGTCCCTATAGGACATGTTATAGGTTTTGATCTTTACCCTGAAAGCCATAAAAAGCCATTTTAAATATTGTTGTTAGAGAAGTAGCAGAGCAGAGGCAAATTTATATGCTGATGCTGTGTCAAGAATGGATAGGGTAGAGAACAGAGGCAGATGGAACAAGAATAGATACAGGAAGTACCAGTAAATTCTATCACCAGGGTTCAGATAATGATGACTGAGACTAGGTGGAGATGAGAAATTGATAAATTGATAGCACCTAGTAAAAAAGACTGGCTATCTCCAAAGGTTAGAGAATGAATATTATCTAGAATAACTCTCAGAATTCTAGTTTCCGAGATAAGGGAAACATTGGACGAAATGTGGAGAGGAAGATTGTGGCGTGTTGAGTTTGAGGTATCATTGAGACATCCAAATTGTCAAGGTGAAAAGACACGTATACATGACCCTAGAGATTAAAAGAAATATGGAGCTGGAGACTCGTATTGAGTGTTTTGAATATGTGATGGCATTAGAAATTAGTAGCAAGATGAGATCACCTACAGAAAGAGATAAGCTAGGAAAAGAAGAAAGTCCTGAACTCCATCATTTAGTGATTGGAGCTAGGTTGCATCTTATCCCTAGATGGTGCCTAGTCTCAATCTAAGATTCTTGGTCTCTTTCCTAAGATAGTTTGTGTTCTTTCTAGACCGTGTTTTCTCAAAGTAAATTAGTTAAATTGTCCTTCCCTCAATATAAAGAGACATGTGTCCACTGAATCAATACTGTCTACTAAACTAAAGCTCCTCAATTTGGAGCAAATATCAGGTCACATAATTTCTGTTGTATTTTTCTGAAGTATCTTGTATGAGGCTGCTCACAAATTATGTAATCTCTTTCTTCATTTCCATGATATTAATAATACTAACATTTGTTTGATATCAACTAGGACTTTTGAGTTTTTTGGTCACATTAATCTTTATAACATTGAAATGGTTTGGCATATTCCATGATGAATGGAGATATCAAGAAATAGAAACCTTAAATAATTTTCCCAGGACAGAGATACGAATCTGTGCCTGTTTGGCCCCAATATTCATTCTCCTACCCATATATGATACTGCCTTCTTCTCATCAAGCTATGCATATATCTCCATTCCCACAATTCTACATGGTTGTTTTTGTGAGGTCTTTTACCTGAATATGTTGTTATGTCATTGGTTTTAATTCTTGGCTGCTTTTATTTTTAAGTTTATATATTCTGTTTACATGACTTCTTCCTGAGGGAAGGGAAACAGCCAACACCAGCCCACCCTAACCATATTGTTCCATGTAATATTCACAGAACAGAAGCACAAGCTTGCCAAAAGATAGAGACCTCTCAATCACAGGACTGTAGAATGCTTCCTCTATCAGTACCTTAACACCACATTATTAAAGCCATTTACAGTAATTCCTGTTATCCAATACATATCTCTGGCCATCAAGAAAAAATTTTGAGGTATTCTAAAATATGTTTTGCAGAGTCAGAGCAAGCATCAGAACCAGACTCATATATGGCAGAGATAATGGAATTACCAAACTGCCCTGTGACCAGCGCGGGGAGAATGGAACCAGAAGAGAGGCAACGGGGAATTAAGAAAAACACACAGACACACACAGACATATAAACAGATAGCAATGCTGGGACCAGGTGGTTCCCTGTGCTCTGATGGAGACACAGAAACCCTTCTGGTCTGCAGCGGGTTTATTTTATATCCCCCAAACAACAAGGGGTGTAACTTCTTAATTGCAAAACAATGTTGCCAACCCCCATCCTTTCGTCCTGTTCACGATTCCTCTGCCTCCACAGGCAATGTGCTTTCTTCCTTCCTTTTAACCAGCCAGAAACTACAACCTGAGCAGTGTCCTTGTTCACCAAGTTCCGGGCCTCAGATTCCAAGTACATAGGCAGCCTCGTTAAACCCATTTTCTCTCAATAGACCTGGTCTCTGACTCAAACGCTGCCCATAGCAAACCACAATTTTAAACAACTAGGATTAATATCCTATGGGTTCTATTGGACACAGTAGACAGCATGCAAGAGAAGATGAGCAATATAAGCAATGAGATGGAATTTCTAAGAAAGAATCAAAAGAATGTGCTAGAGATAAAAAACATTGTAACATAAGTGAAGAGTGTCTTTGATGAGCTTATTAGCAGACTGGCCAGGACGTGAAGGATCTCAAGAGAAGTCTCAAAACCTGAATGGAAATAAAATAAGGACAAAAAAAAAAAAAAAAAAAAAAAAAAAAAAAAAAAAAAAAAAAAAAAAAAAAAAAAAAAAAAAAAAAAAAAAAAAAAAAAAAAAAAAAAAAAAAAAAAAAAAAAAAAAGCAGAATATCTAAAGACCGTGGGATAGGTACAAAAACTGTAACATACATGTAATGAAAATACCAGAAAAGAGAAGAGAGAAAAGAACAGGAAAATTAGTTGAAACTGTAATTACTGAAAATTATCCAAATGTCAGACACCAAACCACAAATCCAAGAAGCTCATAGAATACCAAGCAGATAAATGACAAAAAAACTACACATAGGCATATAATTTTCAAACTACAAAAAAGTCTAAGATAAAGAAAAAATCTTGAAAGAAGCAAAGAAAAAACACCTTACCTATAGAGCAGTGGTTCTCAACCTTCCTAATGCCACTACCCTTTAATACAGTTCCTCATGTTGTGGTGACCCCCATAAAATTATTTTCGTTGCTACTCTTAACTGTAATTTTGCTACTGTTATGAATCATAATGTAAATATCTGATATGTGTTTTCCTATGGTCTTAGGTGACCCCTGTGAAAGGGTTGTTCAACCCCCCAAAGGGGTCACAACCCACAAGTTGAGAGCTGCTGCTATAGAGGAACAAAGATAAAAATTATATCTATCTTCTCAGAAATTATGCAAGCAAAAAAAGAGTAGAGTGAAATACTTAAAGTGTTGAGAGAATAAAAGCACCAATCTAGAATTTTATGTCTTGCAAAATTATCTCTCAAAAGTGAAGGAGAAATAACAACTTCCTCAGACAAACAAAAATTGAGGAAATTGTTGCCAGTAGACCTGCCTTGCAAGAAATGTTAAAAGAATTTTTATTTAAAGGGAAGAAAATGACACAGGTCAGAAATTCAAATCTACATAAAGAAATGAAGAACATCAGGGAAGAAATTAGTACAGAATAAAACATTTGTCTTATTCTTAAAGGATCTAACAGATAATGGTTTGTTCAAACTAATAATAACAACAGCGTATTTGATTATGTATACTTATATGCATATTTTGTGGGATGCAGTGAAAGCAGTGTTTACAGAGAAATTTATAGCATTAAATGCACATATTTGAAAAGAAGAAAGATCTGAAATCAATAACCTAAGCTTCCACTTGGGAAAACTAGAAAAAAGGAAGAGCAAATTAAATTTGAAGTAAACAGACCATAATTGGTAAATCAAGCTGGAACTCTGATCTCTCAAAGAAGGAGATAAATTACAAGGTTAAGTTGTGCTTTTAACAGACTGGACTATGTGGTTGGTAAGTTCCAATCTGAAATTCAAAGGACATTCACACATAAACTGTCCAAAAATGTTTTAAAATTATCATTACTCGAATCAGAAACCAACCAGGATTTAATTGTGATCATCTGGAATATATATGAAATGATAAAAAAAAAACAAAAACAAAAAAAAACTGGGAGCTTTTTCTAAGGTTATTATTTCAATTCAGCTTTATTTGCATATTAATTACTTTAATAATTGTTCATTTAGTGCTCTCCTGTGACTGGCACAGTGTGTGGTGCTGCATGTAGAACTGTCAGCAAGACAGGCGTGGCCACTGACCACACAAAGATACAGAAAGTCTGCTGTGCCAAGGATACCATTTTTACAAGTGCCCTGGAGACCAAAGAGAGGATCTTTGAGTTTCTTAATAAATCTCTTAATGATTTGAACTGTGAAGCAAATAAAAGGAAAATGATCAGTCCTACAAATGAATCCATGGGGCAACCCCTAGTCATCCTCTCAGGCCTTCCATATTTTTTCATATAATTTCTTCTTCCTACACAGCTCCATCGCTTGTTTTCTGCTTGGCAAAACTGACTAATCCTTCAAGGCTCAAATCAATTGTCACTTGTTCTCTGAAGCCCTCTCTGAATTCCCTAACCAGAGTTCATCACATCATAGTAGACCTTCTTACAGCATTCCCTACCTGCCTTTATTACAGCACTTCACTGGTTTTGGTTATTGGTTATTTGTGTTCCATGAGTTCATGGAAGTTAACAATGTCTTACTCATTTCCTTATCATCATCTCCCAGGACTAGTCCAGCTTACAAAAGATTCTCAGTAATAGTGGAGCTACGAGAATGCATCCTGAACCAGGCCAACATAAGAGTTTTAAAAAGCTGATTAGCACTGCAGTTTCATCAGAGGAATGAGCAGAATCCTGTTGGGACAAATTTGAATGGCATTCAAGGGCTAAAATAAGGTTCTTGCTTCTGAAGTGCCCATAGAAGCAAGAAGAACCATAGAAAACTTCAATATGAGGGATGTGATTGTGAAGACAGGGAACAGCCACTCAACACTAACTCTTTGGGCCGAGTGAGAGAGAAGCCCTTAGCTTTAGATATAAGAAGTGTCTGGAAGACTCCATAGGATGGGCAGGGACCGTGGTTGAGGAGAGGAGGTTTGGCCCCAAGTCTCACTGTACACCGTTTGAGTGAGAGGAATAGAGAAACAAATACCACAATTGTAGTAAGAATCTATATAAACTAATAATTATGTTTGTTTGTTTGTTTGTTTCAAAATCTGTTTTAAATCCTCCTTTTCTAATTTATGAGTGATTTGGGACAGATAATTTAACTGTCACAGACTCATTTTTTTCACTCAGAAGTGCTAATGGTTTTCTTCATGATTAAATTAATCAATGTATATGAACATTCTTGGTGCACACGCATAGTAATAATGCGGTAAGGTCAGTTGCATCTGAGTAAGTAGGCAAGGATAAAAATGTGTTCCATTCACAAGCTCTCCAGGCACGTCACTGTCTGGAGAGCTTGTGAATGGAAGAAACCCAGGTAAGAACTCAAGATACCTCCAGAGACTTTGACATGAGCTCCTCCCAACTCACATACTGAGCGTGGCCAGGCCTCCCAAAGTTAGGTAACACCACCCAAGAAAAGAAGCCAGGGTGGGGAGCAAACTTGAAGATGTTCTAACCCCAAATGACTGACGTTAACCAACCTTTTATTTCAAGTAGAATATAACTAAAGAAACATTTACTGAGAGCCTCACAGGTCTGTGCAATGAACCATGCCCACGGTCTCACAACAATGAGACTGCGTGGCCATTTTGTTTTTCTTTCTCGTGCAGTTGGAAATCTCCTTGAAACACATTAGTGCCCATTTCTGCTTTAGTAGATGCTGTCCAGGAAATATAATTGAATCTTTCTATGATGAGTGAGCATCTTGCACTGCCTTCAGGGGCACCATTTAGAGTCCCCGGAATTGAGGTACCATGTTATAGTTGTAAATATAAAGAATAAAGAAGATTGGTCTGTGTCTTTTTTACCTCAGGATACACCTTGAAAGTAAATCTTTTGAAAAAAAAAAATCTTTTCTTTCAGCTTTTTTTCTTGTGAATGTCCTCTTTACCAAAATTAAGCACAGAAGAAACACAATCTTAGTTAATTGAAGCTTTATTGAGTTCCTATTGATTGGTGGCATAATATACCTTATTTTGGAATAATAAATTCGGGATGGGAATGTGGAAAACGGTCTTGGAAAAGCACCCCAGGGTTCTTTATCATAGGGAGAAATTTCGTATAAACATTTTCTGCTAATTAAAGTCTTGGAAATACTTAGGGAGTTGCTGGTGAGTTTTGATGAGCATCTTTCTCAAATAAATTGGCAAATGCCTATGTTTTTCATAAAGGGAGGCCTCTCTTTCCTTTTCTGAAATCTTTGATTCACAATACCAGACTGCCAAGCCATGCTTCATTTATCTCAGCCTATTGTCTACTAAGTGTGACTTGATAATTGGTAAGTCCTTGATCTTTAATGATTACCCTGATGCCTTCATGTGCTCCCCACAGCCCCTCCGAGCCACACGGCATCCAGAGAGCATTAAGTGTGAGCAGCAGGGCTATTTTAATAGAAATGCTTTGCTACAGTGATTTTGTAATGTGAACACATTTTTACTTTAAAAACGAGGCAGTTCAGAATGATTATATTCGCCTCAGAATGAATCCAGCTTGCGCAATGTCTTCACAGTAGGGAATGGTCCGGCACACAGACTGCAATTAGTAAATAAAAGTGTGGAGTCTCTACCCTGGTGGTAAGTAACCACCTGAAGGATACTTGATTGATTGATTAACTGGATTGCTACGCAGAAAAATCTAGATGGACAGGTTTAGAAACTGCATTAACTTTCAGCATGGCTTTCCACCTCCACTTTCTCATGAATTATTTAGTTTGCTGATTCACTTGATGAAATTATGCACTTGATTAAATGATATTCTCTAGGTCTAAAGTTTTAATACAGAACTGCTTACCTGGCTTGAATGCAACTTTTCTAAACAAGAATAAGGTTCTGATCCCTGCTGTCACTCCACCAGTATAAATACCGTTGGTGGGGGCTCACGCTGTCTCTTTCACTGGCACTGAAGAGGCTACCTCTACTTACAGGTCCACTGAACGTGACCCCACTTTCCACCTTTGCTTCTCCCTTGCCTGGGAGGGGAATGCATTTAACGCACATACCTGGGATAAGGGTTATTTTATTGGGGTCTTGATTTTTCCCAAGGTAGGCCTGGCCTCAGTTCCGTCCCCAGTAAGTAGAGAGAGCTTACACCAAGGCTGATTATGTCTGCACTAGTGCATGCTTCTTCACAGGCATCACACCAGGATGACATCTCAGTTAGAGGTGGAAATCTGACCCATGTTTCAGTCACTTCTTTATGACTCAGTGCATTAGTATACATACCCAAGTGAGCTTGAAAGAGCTGTGGCATCACACAAGGGCCCCAAATCCCCTTTCTGTCCCTACTCTTCCACCAGAGAGAGGTCATGTGGCTAATAACAATCAAAAGTAATTAGCAGTTCTTTTGTGCTGGCGAAATTCTAGATTTCGATGTCATTCCTCACCTCATAAAATAGGCACAGTGGGGAAACGTGCCATTCTTTCGTATTTAAAAGGTCATCATTTTAAGAGTTCAGGATAGTCAACAATTGTATGAAAAATCCCCACCTTTCCCGATAGGTTAGGTTTCAGAATCAAAACTAACAAAGTTGTAAGACCAAGAAAGTACACTCTTCCTTTCATCTGGTTTTACTCACCATCCTACAATCTAAATCTGCATAGCTCTCTGAGCTTTTTGTGAGAAACCCTGAAATTCACAGGGAAATTAAAGGAGAATTTATTGCCCACTGTGAAAGTTACAATGCAAATGTCGCCTTAATATCGCCTAGGGTTGTGGTTCTCAAAGTGTGGCCCTCAATCAGTTGCGTTAGCATCACTTGGGAACTGGCTGCAGGCCCTAGACCTATTCATTTTAAAATGCTAGAGGTGAGGCCTAGCAATCTGTGTTTAACAAGCCCTCTAGATGATTGCAAACTATTCAGTAGTCACAGAACCATAGCTTCTGTGAAAGTGCTTTACTGTGTATTCTATAGCAAAACTGCTCTTTCAGCTCTAGGGAAAACTAACTCCCTTAAGTGCGTCATTGGGAAGAATCAAAAAGGCATCTTCTAAGGGGAATTTTTTTACAAACTGTTGCCTTAAAGGATGTGAGGGGGTTTAGTAAACGAAATTCAATATTTGCAAGTAGGAGTAACTAATTTAAAATTTAGGAACATTATTTTCTATAAAAAGGATGAAAATAAGAAAGATGAAGCTCCCACACATTTGGAATTAAATTGAATCATCCTTTTATATTAGTGTTTGCCATAACTCTGCACTATTTCTTCCAGTAGTGAAAGTTAGAGAAATGGTGAGCCAGGTGAGAAAATAAGTCTTTTTCTTTGAAATGCCCTTGCTCAGAATGTTACCCTGTGGAGTGATCCAGGAATGACATCAGTGCAGGGAAAGTTTAATCCACCTCCGGAGCCACTTTGGTGCTATAACAGAGCCCGGAGAATGAACGTCCTGGATGTAGTCAAAGCCCAGGGCGAAGACTTTCTGAAGTTATTTTATATCTTAGAACTTGGAATTCTTCCTTGAATTCCTTTCTTCTAGTGAAAAGCACTCCTCATAGCACGCATAAAATCTTCCTTAATAATAATCATACCATATCTACATACAGAGAAACTGGGAAAAGGAAGAACCAATTACTGTTACTCTGTGAACTTTGCTAAAATGAAGATTTAAGTCCTAGGAATTGGGTCTTTGTAGCGTATCAGGAACCACTGCGTGGTGGAGAAAATAGGCACGCAGCCTGAGTGCCCATGCATCATTAAAGCAATATTTATTGACAGTTGGCCTTGGGAAGCTGTTTGGGTCCTGGAAACACAACCATGAACCAAATAAACTTGCTGACCTCCTTCCTGGAAGTTAATTCTAGTGAAGGAGACAGACAAAAGCGAGGAAACACGTACTGTGATGTCGAGGGGTGATGAACACACTGGAGGCAGGGGACGTGGCGTTAGGAGAGAGCAGCACTGTACTGGTTGCCTTATAACACAGGTCGTCTTCATCGCGTCTGCCACTCAGATTTCCCCTTCAGAATTCAGCAGCCTCACTCGGGAAAGTTACGAAGTTTTTCCCTACTCAGAGATGGCTGGCTGGTAACCGGGTCAGAAATGGGCTGGTGCTCCATGGGCTGAAAAGCAACCATGACACGATAATCACCTGAGGCCATCAGACCCAGTCCCTCTTCATTTTTTTCCACTAAATACATGGGAATCAGTTGCCCATCTGGAGTTTAAGAGATGGAGAGTGCAGGTGACCAGGAAGGGGCCTGTTAGCCACTCCTCTGGGACCACCAGGGCCTCGGGCCCCGCGTGGAACATCAGTGCTTCTCCTGAATACACCTTCTTTGGGATAAGGCACTGCAAGGGTTCACTCTGCAGACTCTCCACTGAGGTCAGGAGTACCCCAGATCTAGAAGGAATGGCGGAGTCCTAGATAAGCATTCCACTCACACATTCAGAAGTGGGTTTTCTGGAAGATACTAGGTGCTCAGTAAATGTGTTGAAATGCATTAGAATAAACTGAATTAAATGTGGAGTTTGTTATTGTTACTGTTTTTATAAAGATTATTGTTTTATTTTTCCCCTTTTTTTCTGTCAAAATGGAAAATTGGAAGCATTCATATTAATACCTGACTATGCTGGGGTATTTAAGATAGACACTCTAGGGGGTTCCCTGGTGGTGTAGTGGCTAGGTTTCAATGCTCTCAGTGCCACGGCCTGGGTTCAATTCCCAGCCAGGGAACCACCCTCCCCCCACAAAAAAGATAGACACTCCAAATATAAAGTGTGGTTAAGAAGAAGCACTATTTTATGTTGCCCAATGCAAATGCTGACTAGCTATTATATTCCTATATGCGCCTATACGTTCTGCACATCTCTTGGAGGTACTTAACATTTTGCAGAAGATGGGCCAGATATTTATGCAATGGAGATGCCAAAATTAGACTTAGAAACAATTTCTCAAACACTGGAGTATAGTAGGTGGTGGTGTAACAAGAGTAGAAATGGGAACCAAAGCAAAAGATACTGTACTGCAACCATTCAATTTAATAGCCAAATAATACCAAAAAGAAGGAAAGAAAGAAAAAGTACTCCAACCATCTCTGAATAATAATAAACTCTTATGCCTTTGTTTGAATTTCAGAAAAATATAGTACATCTTTCCCTTGTACCATTCTCAAAAACTCTATGCAGGGAAACGCAGTCTGGCACAGTGTGACATTTCTTTTAGGAGCCGGCGTGCATCGGCAAACATTCAATAACTGAGACGTTTTGCATGACTGCTCCTAGATAGCTAGGTTACAAGCTGTTGGTCCTGTTTAGCACACACCCCGCACAGTGCACATGCGCCAGGAGCAGGAAGCCAGAAGGCTGCATCCCACGATTTCTGACATGAGCTGGCACGAGGACAGAAAGGCGCTGAATGGTCATGACAAGGCCTGCATTTTAACCCTCTGTGGGATTCCGATTCATCCAGAAGGCACAGGGATTTCAATAAACTGTGGTATGTGACAGTACATTAATACATTTTTCAACTAAATGAGAACTATAATTCACGATACGGGACTTCACAGTATTGGCATTCAGAAGTGACAGCGTTACTGACGCCTACCTAGAAGTAGCCCGCAGAGTCTTCCGACGATCAGCCTTAAGGGCACATCTCACAGGCATGCATCTTAAGTGTTCCACAGCCACCTGCCCTTATGTGGTGTCCCCGCCATGGGGTGAAGACCCTGGAGTAGTCATCCACCAGTCAGCAATCGGAGAATTACTGATAAAAACGAAACCTGATCACCATCTGTGGCTGTTTGACCAATTCCCTCACGTAGGGTGAGTGACAGTAAAAGGTAAGAATGTGAAGAGCCTGGGCCAGGTGGGAGCCACAAACATTGAAATGCCCTGGTTCTACCTGACTGTTTCCTTCTCCAGTTTCTGGTCCAGACCTGCATTAAAGACTTGATCCTAAGAAAGAAGTTATAGGCACAATTGCCAGTCAGCCAGACTGTGCATGGACTCTTTGCACCTATTATGGGCTGAACTGTGTCCCACCCAACCCCCAAACGAACAAACAAAAAACCATTCATAGACTGAAGCCCTAACCTTCAATGCGTCTATCTGTGGAGGTAGGACCTGTAGGGAGGTAATTAAGGTTAACTGAAGTCACAGGGGTGGGGTGGGGCTAATCCAACAGAACCAGCGTCTTTATGAGAGGATTACCAGGGATGTGTATGCACAGAGAAGAGGCCATATCTGTGCCAGGATGCTGTTCTCTTTGCTTCTGGAGCTTCTTAATCCCTGGCTGAATTTTTCTGCTCCTTTGTGGTCCAACGTTTCCCCTTCTAATTGCCTGCTAACTCTTCCCACCATCTCTCCTCCACCCAAGCAGCCTCCTCTCTGTGCCCACCTTTCCCACCTGCTTCCTGAGCTTGGCCACTAAATTTGATCCCTAGACCAAGATCAGCAAGCCTCTGAAGGGAAGTCAGAGAGGGCATGATTACTTCCCAATGCCCCAGCCTTCTTCATTGGTGATGGCTTTCACACACGGGGACCAAATACCCCTGGTGGAATGGATGCATCTTCCAAGTGTCTGTTCACATGGGCTTAATAGTCCTGACACAATAATAACTAATGTTTGTTAAATTATTCTCCATACACTCAACTACTATTTTAGGAGATTTACATATATTATCTCAGTAAATTCTTATCACCACTCATGAGGTAAGTTTAGGACAAAATGTGACAACTAAGACACAAAGAAGTTTAAGTAACTTGCCCAAGGTCGCACAGCAAGGAAGTGACCTGACCCACAGGCAAACTGTGCAAACTCTGAACCTTCTCTGGAGTGGTCTCTCTCTCTAGAGTCTAAACTTAGATTTAACCACCACTTTTTACTTGCTCTGGGATGACATCTGTGACATACAAAAAGGGCAGTATGTTTTGCAGTCAAAAGGCTTAATTTTCAGTATCAACTTTATTCATTATTATTTGTCAACTCGTAGGAAAACACAACTTTAATTACCTCTTCTTTCTCAAAGAGGGAAATTACTATCTATCTGATAAAGTCATCATGAGGATTAATTGAAATAACCTGTGGGAAGCACTTTGTAAACACTAAAACACAATTCGAATGATTATTAGAAAGTACTGTGCTAAAGTGCAAGAAGCATGCATTTGAAATCCAAACACCAGAATGTGAGTTTCTATTCCTTTCCAAACTTTGTGGTACTTAATCTATTAGGTGGAGGGACAGCCAGCAGTGGATTCTGCCAGGACCCCACCTGAGTTGTGGTCACATTTTCATGCCCACAGTCTAGCCCAACCACATCCCCAAGATGTGTTAGTGCTGCATTCATGCCTGTTGGGAAAAATGATATTTGGTATTTAGAATGGTGTTGTGGGAATTGAATGACAAATATATTTTAACGTACTTTGGAAAACAAAGTGTTATGTAAATATTATTTGAAAATTAAAGGATGATCATACACCTAAAGTAAGACAGCTAATCCTTTTGTGATGACCTTGACCATCAAACTCTCAACCACATCAAAGCAGAGAGATGAGATAGACATGATACACAAGACAAGCACCTACAATACTATGTTATTCAGATTTTGAAGGGGAGAAAGGTCACTGCTAGTCTATTTTGATTCCCAGAAGTCATGTTCTCCCAATGTTTTGATCATCTGTTACCAGGCACCAAACTGTGCAGCACAATGCAGTGTCTTAAAACAACCACTTTCCTTTACTTGTGATTTGGGGCTCAGGAAGTTACGACAGTCTCAGCTGAGTGTTAGCCTTGGGTCCGTGTGGGGCGAGCAGGGCCTGAGGACCCTTTTGAAGGCAGGCACTTCGTTCACGTGTGCAGCACCTCAGTGCCCTCTAGCCAACGTCTTCCTCTCATGTTTCAGTTACAAACTGCCAAAATCTCCTGGTCAAAGTCATCCCAAGGCCTGCCTCTGCAAGGGTGAAGAAATAGGCTCAGCCACATGATGAGGGCGTGGCAAGGTCACATGGCTGAAACGTGTGCAGGATGACCGTGATCACTGAGGCCACCCCCGGAATGACGAGTCAGCCGCTACTCCCGGGAAAAATTTAAGTGAAAGAAACAACTCAAATACAACTATCGAACATTGACTATTCCTTTGAAGCATGTGACTGTTGACTTTTTCATTTGATAAGTGGGTTATTGAGTATAAAAATCACAAATATCTGACAAAGCACTGTTTTTAATATCCATCCGTGTACATTCATCAACTATCCGTGTTATACCTGCTACGTGACTATCACTAGACCAGCTCCTCGGGATAAAAATACAAAAATAAGACGGCCGCTGCCTGAGGGGGCTCACAGTGCGGTGGCGACGCCGACCCCGTCAGAGTGCCAGGCACACCGCTCGCAGACAGGATTTACGCCAGACTTCCCTGCTAGTTATGGAAAGACACGACAGCAAAGCGACAGTCAGCCCTTCTCCGCCACAAAGCCAGACTTCCGCCTGCCCTGCTTTTCTTCTCAGGTTCCTCCTAGCTATTGAAGTCAATACACTAGAGTTGAGTTTAACTGCTTTCTAATTAGTTTACATACTGTTTTGCTCTGCCTAATAAATTCAGATACCTTGAAGTCAAGCACCAAGGCCTTGGATAACACTAGAACAATTGTGGGCTCATAAATTGTAATCAACAAACAACACAAAGCCTCAAAACCTGAGCTGCTGTTTAATACTCAGATGTGTAGGCGCCTGTTTTCCCAAAGCTTGGTGGAAAATCTTAAATCTATGTAATCTTTCTTTAGTGCTCGCTCTCCCTCCCTGCCTCCCTCTCTGCTACCCACCCTCCCCGCTCTCTCTTCCTCTCTTTCTCCCTCTCTGTTTCTTTTCTCTCTCTCTCTCTTCAACAAACTGCAATAAATGTCACGACAGTGACAAATAAGCACAGGAAATTTTTACATCTGAAACCAAGTAATTGTGTTTCCTTCACCAGTCATTGCTGTGTTAAATACTATGCATCAAACCTCCAACCCCAAAATAAGAGGAGGTAGAGAGTGATTTAGAATAGTGTAATTTAAAATCTCATATTTACCTTAAATACAGAGTTAAATACAACTGTTACTTTCAGAAATGGAGCCAAGGAACCTTTTTGTTCAAGGACAGATTGGCAGTGGGGATGTAAGTATATACTTGTGAATTGTGCATATCTGTCTACATATAAACTTACAGACCGATGCCCAGTCCCTGAAGCTCTGTGTCAGACTTCATCTCTCCATTATGTCGACATCAGTGACTGTGTGAGAATCTCCTTATGGCAGAACGCCATCTGGTTGGAACAGTGACTGTAGGTGACCTGGAGCTCTTTGCTGAGCAGATGCACTTTGACTTAAGACATACAGTATGTATGTTTGAAGTTGCTCCAGTGCAAACAGCAGTGGGGAGCAAGCCCAGAAGTCCTGCCCTGGGCCCCATGATTTCTCAAGGAGGGACCATTGACTGAGATGGAAGGAACCTTCCTTCAGCAGCTCTACTTCAGCAGCCCCTCCACTACCTTTCTTCTCTCCCAGGCTTCTCTGGACTGTCAATCAAATGGTTGCTCCCATTACCCCTTCGTGCAGCAGCACAAAGATTTGCTGAGTTGGCTGAGGTGGATGAAACCCTCCCTCCACCTCGGCGTCTGCACCTCTTTCCAGCCTTCTCCTCAAGAAAGCAGCTCTTCAGAACCATCCACAACACCCCAAGGAAACTCTCTAGGGCACCCCCAGAGACCTCATTCTGAGCCCCAGGCCAACCGGATGGGCGCGTCTGAGCTGGCCAGTAGGTGAAGGAGACTTGAGTCTTCTGTGCAGGAAACCCAGCTGTGAGTTTCTCCGTCGTTCTTGACGGGCAGAACTACTGTGCTTACCTTTCAGTCTCCACTCCGAGTCCTCCTTCCAGCACACTCTTTCACGTCCACTTCGCAGTGCTTTGGAGTTGGGGACCAGGATTTAGGAAACCACAAGAGACTGGGTGCACACGTGCCTCTGAAGAAATAGGGTCAATAATACAACTCTTAGAGCCTGTTCTCTCTCCATTGACAAATTATAACATATCTGTTAAGTAGTAATGGGCTGTGCATGAGAAAAGATTGGCATGGAGCACACCAATCCTTGGGATCCTTTGATAACAATGAAAGGGTCAATTAGGAATGAGTTTAATGCAGGAAGTATCACAGAAAATCTGCAGCCAATGGCAGGACAAGCCTCCCTAAAGTCCTCAGTTCTTTCCTGGTGCCTTTTTTTCTCCCAACAAGTCACTCACTGCTTAGGGGTGAGAGCCACTTTCTTGGAGACTGACATCTGGCAGACATAGGAAGTCAAGGTGGCCCCATTCAGGGCGAGGCCGTGGTCTGGCTGTGATGGATGGCTGGAGATGCTTCCTTGTGCTGCTGAGATGAGCAAGTGATAACAGAAGAGAACCCTGGAAATAATATTGATTTGGGGTCCAACAGACTTCAGTTCAAATCCCGGTGGCCTCTTGCAAGCTGTGTTACTTTGATAATTTTTCAGAGTGTTCTTCTGGGGTTCAGTTTTATTCATCTGTAAAATAAGGGCAATAATACCAGCATTGTGGTGTTGTTTTAGGAAGTATAATGCTGGATATGACACTTTGGTGTGCTATAGAAGCTCAGTCAGTGGCGTGTTCAATAATACTGTTATTATTTAGTGAACATGACTGTGCTTGCTCTCACTCATCTCTGTCCTCTCAGTCTCGTATGCGTCACTACCATTGTCTGAAGAAAATGAAAGAGTCAACGACAAAATTCAGTCCCAATTCATTTATCCTTTGGAATAGCAAAAGATGCTATCAAAGACTTCTCTGATCAGAAAGAACTTTGCCCTTGCCAGGAAAGACACGATTGGAGAAAGAGGTCTTTTTCACCATCCTCCATAAGGAGAAAGAACTGCTCTGACCCAGAAGGTTACGTTTTTCTCTCTTACTGTAAAAAAGACAGCATTTCTACGATGTGCCAGGTGCTTTGCTAGGGGTCCATTCACATGAGGACTTATTTTGCTCTCACAACAATGCCCCATTTCTTTCAATCTCCTACCTCTTCCAGGGGTAGGACATGTCCTCACACATACCTTTCACCCCTTTATGTGACCAAGGACTATAACTGTGGTGGTGGTGTTTTTACCTTCTCTTGGGAGCTCCATCCAAACCATCAGTTTTAGTCAATGACTTTCACCTTGAAACAAATAAGAACACCATCATTTTCACATCGGACACAAAGTCAAAAGAAGACAAAGGGTGGTGTGACCATGGAGCAAAATGTGTGCATTATACACTTTTTTCCAGTAACAAAGAAAAATTAAGTATAATAAGGGCTTGAGTCGCTGACGACACATAACCCTGAAACACCCATTACCCAGGGAGAAGAAGCATTCAGCTGCATATTACCTTGAACGTGTGCTTTGTTCACCCGCGTAGGAAAATGCTTTTGAATGCATCATCATCAATGATTGGCAGAGAATAATTATATTGTTTCTCTGTGGTTTTGAAAGATCAGGAGGTATTCATAAACCTCAGATATGAAAAGAGAAGCATGTGGAATAATTTGTAAATTTCTAATCCATCGCTATAAAAACATGCTCCTTTCCCATTCACCTCCTCCCTCACCCAGGTTTTCCTGCTCTGTTTTATTTCAAGTGAAATCCAAATGAGTTATTGAAGAGAGGAATGTTAGAAAATTTGGATTCCTGTTAACTGGCACTGTTTGACTCCTCACTTGTTGCTGCTGCTGCTGTTGGTCAATAGAAATGAGAATGTTAAAAATTAATGAAAAGTCCAAGACCTGAACTGTCATTATGTACTCTAGCATCCCTTTAATTTTGAGTAAAAAAAAAAATCATTAAGGGAACATTTGGTTAGTCCACTCCTGTGTTCATGAAGTCAATGCTGAGATAACCAAAAAGAGCGTTGTAGAGTCAGGTCTCAGTTGGGGGATGAAGTGTGTGTCCAGAGGTATCAGTGTGACAGTGGCTGGCCCAGTCTCACCCTGTTCACTCTTGACTTTCACAAGCATACTTGTGTTCATTCCAAAACACAACTAATCTATAATAGAAGGAACAAAATCACAAACACACCATTCTTCTGAGGAGCATCTGTCACCCTAGAACATTTACATTGGGCCAACATCCATCCCCTTTGCAGGGTGCTTTTGGGGCACTCAGACCCACCACAAAGGGGCAGGAACCATCTTCTGGCCCTGAGTCCCAGCTTCTTTAGCACTTTGCTTACCTATGGGCTAATTCTGAACCTCTTGACGTGTTTCATCACATTAAGACAGGCCTGGGAAGAAATACTCCTTTCCATAGAAACTGGAACTCCTGACAGATACAGGCCAATAAAATCCATAAATGTATTGCTTAAACCATTTTCACCAGTGCAAGAGAGGTCTCTGCTAATCCCGCAGTCGGGTTCACCCCACCGAAGCCGATGGCATTCGCCATCACTGTACATAGCAGTGTGTTTTTTCTTGCCTTTCTTCCTCCGAATGTTCTAGTGGGCTGTCTGCCTCCTCCTGACCATGGAGAGATGTGCTCTTACGGAGGAGATGGGGTGATTGGCAAAGTAGGAAATACGGCCTGGTTTAAATCCACCCCGGGTCGTTGTGAAACCAAGTTTCATCGTCTGACAACCGTTGAAGAGTTTAAAAAAGAGCTAGTGGCTACTCTCCGGCTGAAGTATTAGCGAAAATATATACAGAGAAATGCCAGCCTAATGGAAGGTCTGAAGACAATGTTGGTGTAAAACGGGTTCAAGCCAAGGGTGCAGGTCCCTGATTATGAAATAACAGGAGCCTATAAGTGCTGTCAATCAAACCAGACCCCATTTCTACTCCCAGTGCCACCATGAGGCGACCCCTTTAATCCTGGATCCAGAGCCCTGATAAATATCAATGCCCTCACCCTCCAGTATGCTTCCAGCCGAAGCTCCTCCTATAACCATACTTGCCCCCGGTTAGAGAAGCAGAGGTCCTGCCCGTCTGGGGCAGCTTTTCCAGCTGGCCTCTGCTGTTACTAGATGTACTACAAAGGCTAGAAGGACTACACAGACTTAAGAATCTCCGGTTCACAAGGGATTTCCAGGTCACTGTTGGATCCTGAAGCTATGGCCAGATTCCTCAAAAAGTCGGCTCCCACGTGGCTGGAAACCTTGCAAATCCCTGTGGTTGGTGTCCTGCAATGTTCTTAGTTTCTGACTTGATGAGCACTGTAGCTGCCACCTGAACACTGAGTCTTCTGGGAAAAAACCCAACTGCAGATGTTAGAAATACATTCTGTCTTTGCAAATGGTAGGAATCTGTGGCCTCATGGATTATTACCAATGAGTTCTCGAGTCCTAGAATGCATAGGCCTTATATATTACACATTCGTGAATATTCTTACACCCTCCCAGTACAGTGTTCTGGGCAAATAGGTGTCTGGCACATGAATTCATGTGATGCATACTTATTTAATTCAATGACCAAGTTTTGGCAAATTCTGGTGAGATATGCCAAAGCCAACATGACGTGAAATTAGGTAATAAGCAGCAATAAGGGGAAAAGCAGATCGCTACTGTGGATAATTTGGGGAAGCAAATTAAGTCATTCAATATAAATAACCAGGCTTCTGAACAAAAATAAGATGATAACTCCTCTGGGACTCGTACCTCCAGAGCAGTCATGCAATGTGAGATTTTTAAAATTTAAACGTAAGTGAGGAGTCCCCCAGAGGATTCAACACCATCATAATTTTAAGCCAAACTTCACTCTTCAGATTGTGCAGCCTTCCCCTGGCACTTTGGAAAGGGGTATTACTTCTTTTGCTCTCTCTATCTTCTGATTAGTTCCCAAAGTGGCTCTGACCAAACCACCAGTTTTAATCAGTGACTTTCACCTTGAAACGAATAAGAACACCATCATTTTCACATCTGACACAAAGCCAAGAGAAGACCACGGAGCAAAATGTATGCATCACATGCTTTTTTCCAGTAACAAAGGAAAATTAAGCATAATAAGGGCTTGAGTCACTGACGACACATAACCCTGAAACACCCATTACCCAGGGAGAAGAAGCATTCAGCTGCATATTACCTTGAACGTGTGCTTTGTTCACCCACGTAGGAAAACGCTTTTGAATGCATCATCATCAATGATTGGCAGAGAATAATTATATTGTTCCTGTACAGTTTTGAAAGATTAAGGGGTAAATTAAAAAATAATTTAAAGGTAATAGTGTACATAGTTATTTCTTTTCAGTTTGTGTAAATAATCAGTAACCAGAATAGAAAAAAAGAGCTCTCTTCGATCATACACATTGTTATGCAGAGTGTCTGTCATCAGAGCATAATCAGATGAATTTTTGTTTGCAAATTATAAATTATTCAGAAAGCTTCTTAGTACAGTTATGTGGCTGTTTACTGTGGGAGGGAGGGAGGGCCCACTTCATTTTCCTGATGTATACTCCAAAACAGGAGACAAAAATAAAGCACTGGGTGCGTTTAGTGGGAGTGCCTGTGCCAAGCTAAACACAGAAGGAAGACAAATGCCGTCACTGAGCTGCATTTATGGAACCAAAATATAATTGCATTCGGGGATTTTGCGGTTGGTTCTTCGTGTGTAACTGTCTCCTTAGAACAGCTTCCACAAGAATGTGCTCGTAGCCTCTGCACTTGGAGGCAGGGTCATCATCCTTATTGAAGGTCACACTGCAGATCTGACAGGAACAGTACAGTGTCCAACACCCAACTGCCACTTTGAGAAGCAATCAAGCCTTTCCACGGGGCTGATTGCCTCCAACTCCACCTCGAGGCATGTGACAAAGTGGCAGCTGGGGCTTGATTAATCAGCAGAGGCACTAATGAACCAGCCTTGCCCCAGGTTTTCTGCGCTCTCTGATTCCTAACTGCCTCTTTAGTGAATGACTTGGGGCCTCAAATGAGCATCCCTCAGGCAGCCCCACGCCCCCGCCTGGGCACAGACGATTGATGACAGGGGAGAAAGCCCTGCTAAGTGGTGCATTCAGGTTGTCTGTTGTTTCTCAAAAGGCGCCTCATAAAAATATTTAACTTGGGAGAATAGAATGCAAGGAGATTGGGTTAGGATTCAGGCTGATAACTTGCCTTTGGTGACTAAGCACCACCATGGAGGACCCCGAGGATCAGAAACATTGTGTGTGCAGCTCCCAGCACAGTCTGGACACAGCAGGCTTGCAGACCCCATCAGTGAGTGCTGTTTGAATACATGCTTAGCTGGCTTCTTGAGTCTAGCAAGGTACTAAATATATAAGTGGAAGGTGACCGCTGCCTTAGTTTGGCCTCACCAGGTGCCTAACCTGAGATAGCCCTCAAGTTCAAGTTGTGTATTTGGAAGGTAATCCCAGTCTGGGAAAAGAGCAGGGAAGGGAGATAAGAGAGGGAAGGTCGAGAGAAATATCATCAGCTAAATTGCTGCTGTGGGCAGGTGAAGCTTGATGGTGCCAGAGAGCTCAGAGCAGAGTCACCCCCAAGGGCAGAGTGTTGGCCACTGGTTGGGAGTGTGGGGATGTGGGAGGCATGGTGATCTTCTGCACACCTGGGAAGTGCAGGTTCTGTCACCAAAGCAAGACCTCAGGCGCTGGGAGTTGGCACCCCAGGAAAATATGGTCAGGCACCCACAGCACCTGCCTCAACTGCAAAAGCAGTTCATGCCCGGATTTAAAATCTTCTATCATCCCAGTTGTCACGAACCCCTTGGGTTTGTAGACTCTGAAGAGTAGCTGGATCCACAGCCCAGAAGCCCAGAGGATGGTAGGAGCCAGTACTTTGTGATTTAGAAACTCTTCGGTAGCTAATTCACCAGTAGAGCCATGCACCTGGGCGTGTGAGGTGCGTGGCAGTTCTTTAACGGAGACTTCCTGTCTCTGATGGCGTTGGCACTGACTGCTGTACGTAAATTTTCTGGTAGCAGAACCCTGGCCGAGTCTACATTGGCAAACAGGTCATCACAGCCGGGCTAGGACCTCCTGGTCTCTGCTTGGACCTGGCAGGGTCTGAACTCATGTATGTACCCGTGTCCATGCAGGGAGTTCTAACTCACTTCCTGACAGAGCATGCTTAGCCCAACATGGGCAAATGCCAGTATAACTTCTCTGTGCAAATGAGCACCTCAAAGTCAGAAATAAAGAATCCACCCAAATTCTCAGCCAGCACCCCGTTGCTCACCAGTTTTTTTTTTCAAATAAATTGTTTTTATTTAATCTGGTAAACCATTTCTAGGAAGTCATAACTTGCTGTTAATAACCAGTGATTCCATAGTGTGATGTCATACATTTAGTATGACAATACACATTTAGTGTGTCAAAGCCGTGTATTGAAATAAATTATGAAATTCTGTGACTATCCAACCGATGTCAGTCATCAGAACAACAACGAAACAACAATAAACAGTGTCTCTTATACTCATTCATTATTGCCTTTGCAGTGCAGTTGGGCCCAGTGCTTTTCACTTCGTGTTCTTAATTGTTGTTTAGAAATGCTGAGGGCACTGAAACAGCTCTTGCTTCTCATTCCAGCAGGGGCTAGATTTGGTGGCAGATAAAATGTTAGGATTCCTTAGACAAATAGCTTCCTGTTTGGATCCCATCGAGATGCAAGTGCAAATCTGAATCTATAAAGCCCGCGGTGGTTGGTATGCTACCTGCCTGACTGACTCTGTCTCTCCATATGCCACAAGGAAATAATTAGAACAATCTAAAACATGTAACGTGTTTACCTCCAAACTACCTGCTTCCTGGGCCTCCCTAAGTCTTCCTTGAGCAGTTGGATAACAGAAACACTGAGAAATTGAGGGACTTCCAGGATCAAATAGGTTTAAAAAGTTCTTGCCACCAAGGCTAAAAGGAGAAAGAAGGCCACTTTCTCTACAATTCAGGTACCCCCTACCTCTGCCTAAATTATCCGTGTAAATTACTCACAAAATGTGATTGCTTTGAACTTCGCTGGGAATTATTTAGATAAAAGGTATGTTGCTCAGATAAATGTATACCTCAAAGATTCTTCACTTCATGCCTTAGAGCTGATGAGCATGTGTGTGGGCACATACTCTGCAGGCCCCCAGTCTCGATGGTCTGCATTCCCCACAGCCTCACGCATTTGAAGTTCAGTCTTTGGCACATTTTTTTTTTTTTTTTTTTGCCAAGTGTTGCTATGGATTCCAGACTGAGGGGAAGGGAGCCTACAGAAGTAACTGAATGTCTTGAGGACATGGATGCTCCATAGGTTTGCAGGAATATGGACGGCTCGTCTCTAGGGAAGCCCTTCATCCTAGATGTATCCGCTTTCCTGAAGGCAGGGAGAGAGAGAGGCTTCGTTTCTCACGAAGAAGCCCTTCAGGCTCCTCGTGGGATGCTTATAACCAGATTTGATGTGGGCTCTGGGTTCATTGAAGTGCTTGTTTGCCCAGGGCTGTAGCTGTATTCTAGGTCCCTGTTCTGGCCATTGTACCCTGACATGGTTTCAATAGTGTACCCCCAAATTCATATATAAGCAGAAGCTCACAACCTGAGCTTATGTGGAAGTAAAGTCTTTGCAGAAGTAATTAGTTTAGATCTAGATGAGATCATAGTAGATTAGGGGGAGCACTATACCCCATCACTGGTGTCCTTATCAGAAGAAGGGGGGACACACAGAAGGAGACAGCCACGTGAAGTCAGAGACAGAGGTTAGAGTGAGGCGTCTACAAGTGAAGGATTGGCATGGATTGCTGGGAGCCACTGGATGGTGGCATGAGCAAGGAAGGGTTTTTCCTTCAGAGGCAGCATGACCTTGCCAACACCTTGATTTTGAATGTCTGACCTCCAGAAGTCCTCAGTTCCTTGTCATACTCAGGAGATTCAATAATAATATGAAAAGAACCTTCCATAAACTTTATTGTCATTATTTATTATTCTTATCAATATCTTGAAAAGAATGCAGATTTTAATACTTCCAAGTAGACTAGTGCTAAATATTCAAATTTCTTTTCAATGGGAGCCAAATACACATACTTATTAAGGATCATTAATAAAATGCTGATGATCTGATTAACTTATCTTTATTCTTCTTATTTTAGGGAATTGCCCCCTCCTTGTACGTTTCACAGAATGACCTTTCAGGTTTCAACTTTTGTGCCTCCATTGCTCTTTCATTAGAAGAAATTAGCAGGCCTTTCACATTTTTTGGAAGGAAACATCAGCTAGGGTCCATAGAAAACGTAATGGTTTAGAAACCTTGATGAATGCCAGTTCTCCCAGGGCACATCAACCCTGAGTGTGACTGTGTATGCATGGAGAAATGGCAAATTTGAATAAACATCCTGAAACATTTTGATAGAGTTCCCAAATCTACTGGCTGCCCACATTTACTGTGGGCTTTATTTGTGCTTAATCTAGCTCTTCCAACAGTGCAGTTAACCCTTTCACTTACTTGCATTCATTCAGACATGACTTATTTAGCTCTTACTTTATGCCAAGCATGACACAGACACTGAGGTGGATGCAGAAATTATTCTCCCTCCTCAAGGATTTTATATAATAGCAAAATGGACACATACACAATCATTTCTAATGGAATATTAAAATGAATCATAAAGTAATCTTAGAGGTTCCCCCTCCCCATATCTATGGATGCCTGTGCATAACTTGAAGACTAGTGGGCAGTTCAGCCAGGAATCTAGTTGCATGTGTGGCTGAGGAGCATTTAATAAAATAATTCAAATCTCAGGGAAAGGGATGAAAATGTACCAGCTTGACTTGAGAACAAAGCCTGAAGATCAAGTTATGATGAGAAAAGCTCAAGGAAGATGCTTCAGATTATCTCACAACCTATTCCCTATGAAGTTGAACCTGATCTTAGGGTCAGAAAAACTGTTACTAGAACCCAAAAGAGCTACAGTACCTACTTCTTGGTGAGATACCAGAATCTTCCGGAGGCAGAGGTTAAAAGTTCAAGCACCATCGCTTTCAGACGAGTGGAAAAGAAAGGTGCACAGACTTCAGCAATGAGCAACATTGGAACCACCTCACTATGGCAGCAAAGATGTCAGGAGACAGCACCTAGAGCAGCAGTGACTGGGCGTTTAGTAAATAGCTTTGGCATATCCATTGGTCTTTTGTGCCATCTTTAGAATCCTCAATTCCAGATTTCTGCAGAGTCAATGGTGAGAAATGAATGGGTAGATGCTACATGGATGGCAAGAGATTACTCACATGAACAGATATTAGAGAGCCTCCTGGGTTTTCCAGATATATTTGAGGGAAGAAAATTTCAAAGGTCTGGAGATACTGTAATTGCAACAGTAATAGAGCCATATGGACTCTTTCTGTGGTTTTTGGACTGAAAGGTAAAGGCAGGTTTGATTCTCAGTGTAGTGATGGCCTAAGACAGCAATCCCCAACCTTTTTGGCAATGGAGACCAGTTTCGTGGAAGACGGTTTTTCCATGGACCACGGTTGGGGCATGGTTTCAGGATGATTCAAAAGGGTTACATTTATTGTGCACTTTATTTCTATTATTATATTACTATTATTATTATTATTATTATTATTACATTGTAATGTACAATGAAGCAATTATACAAATTGCTTGCCACTATAAAGTCTGCAACCAGATGCAGCTTAATTGTCACTTGCCACTCACTGATAGGATTTTGATATGAGACTGCAAGCAGTTGATTTATTACAGTCTCTGTGCGGTTAAACCTCTCTGCTAATGTTAACCTGTATTTACAGCTGCTCCCCAGCAGTAGCATCACCACCTCAGCTCCACCTCAGATCATCAGGCATTAGGTTCTCATAAGGCACATGCTGCCTAGATCCCTCGCATGAGCAGTTCATTCACAATAGGGTTTGTGCTCTAATGAAAATCTAGTACCACTGCTGATCTGACAGGAGGCGGAGCTCAGGCGGTAATATGAGTGATGGGGAGCAGTTGTAAATATAGATGAAGCGTTAGCTCACTCAACTGCCGCTCACCTCCTGCTGTGCACCACGGTTCCTAACAGGCAATACTGGTCCATGGCCAGGGGTTATGGGGATTCCCTGGCCTAACAAACAGGAGTAGGTGTAGTGATAGATACATTGTGTCCATACAGAAGAGTGAGTGATTCTTCTCATTGAAATGAAGAGAAAAGGCTTCCTGAAAAAGGGAGAACTTGAACTAATACTTGGAGGCTATATATGGGGGAGGGGTGGAGAAAGAGGAAGAGATTCCAGATTCAGGGAAAATATGAGCAAAGGCTTTCAAGTTTTTTTCAGGAAACAGCATGTGGCTGGTGTGGGTAGAAGAAAAGCTGGGAATGGCAGGTAGGAAAAGGGAGAGAAGTTTGTTAGGAAAAATTATGACTGGACTGGATCATGGCAAGTCTCAATTTTATGCTAAAAAGTTTGAGTTTCAGTCTGTAGGTATCAGGAATCCATTAAGTGGATGTCTGTGTCTGTGAATGAATGCATGTAAGTGTGTGTGTGTGTGTGTGTGTGTGTGTGTGTGGTTTTCAAGATGGGAAGTCTGACTTGTATAATATTTTAGGAGGAAGGGGAAATGAGGTCTATGGTTGGCCTCCAAAGTTGTCCATACCCTAATCCCTGAAACTGTATATACGTTACTTCACATGACAACAACAACAATAACAACAACAACAAAAACCTTTGCAAAAGTGATTACATTAAGGATCCTGAGATGGGGCGATTATCTTGGATTACATGGTGAAGCTGGTTTAATCCTTAGAAGGGGGAGAGAGAGAGATTTAGAGAAGATATTACAGCACAAGCAGAGGTCAGAGTGATGCTATTTCTGAGATCAGACGAGATCGGGCGTGTTCAGGGTGGTATGGCCGTAGACCAATGCTATTTCTGAAAAGGGGCTACCAGCCAATGAAACAAAATACAAGGAGTGGATTGTCCCCCAAACTCCACAGAAGGAACAAGGTGCAGACACCTTGATTTCAGCACCTATGAGATCCACTTGGTATTTGGGAGCTCCAGAACGAGAACCGTAAGGTAATAAATTAGGAAGTTTGTGGTCATCTGTTTCTTCAGCAAAGGGAAACTAAAGCAAAAGGAAGTATGTGTCAGACCTGTCCCAGGTGCTTTACATGCGTCCTTGAATTTAGTCTTCCCAAAGAAGAACAGTGAAAGAGACATCATTATTTTCATCTCACAGATTAGGAACTTGAGGCTGAAAATTACTGAGCAAATTGCTCCTCGATAGTAGTGCTGCCCCGTGATGTCCTGGGTCCATGAAGAATGGAGAGAAAGGGAAGGGATGAGACGCAAGTAACAGTAAAGTAACCATGAACCCGACTCACCACCCATAGCATACTGCATTGAGCCCATACCTTTCCCAGCAGATGACAAAATAGGTAGAAAACATATTTCCAACGTGGATGCGAGGACGGGGCTCTCAAGGGGCCACATAAACAGCCTTGTAGACAATCCTGGTGGTACGTAGACCTAAAGGCCTCAATTTTCATTACTGTCATTTACTAGCTCTGTGACCTTTGGAAAGTTACCTAGCCTATCTGTTTTCTCATCAGTAAGATGGGATTGATAAGACCTAGACTGAGAGTTATTGTATAGATTATGTAACCTATCATTTGTAAAACTTTGAGCTGAGTCCTCACATTTAGAAAATACAATGCTCAATGGTTATTACTATTATTGTTGTTGTTACATTATAATAATATTTGTTTGGAGAACCTATGTAGTCATAAATTAATAAACATATTACAAAACAGTGATATAAGAAAAAGAGCTTAAGAGAGCAATTGCAAGAAGAGAAACTAAAAGAATTTTATGAAATCATGATGAATTTAAAATAAATATATCTCATCATTGTTCTTTAGTGTTAATTTTGACCCACCATAGATATTTTTAATATTTTCAATATCAAACAGTTAACATTAAAATCAAAACATTGAACAACACTGATTTTTAGTATTTGTAGTTATATAATATTCCTGTTTAAGAAATACCTTGCTATATATTTTACTCAAATTGATTTTAACCATTATTCTGTGTATATCATTTAGAAGATTGAAAAATCTGAAACATCTAAACTTTCAAAAAACTTAATTATTTGGAACAAGCTGAATACCAAAAATCTGTGGATTTACACAAACTATGGAATACTTGTAAAACAATGTGCCTGACCTCATCCAGTCTCGTTGAAGACCAGCATGTACGCTTCTTGTATGTCCATCTGTTCAGACCCTGCGAGTCTGTCTGTCTGTCTTAGAAATCATCCATGCAAAGAGGGAAAAGGAGTTGGGTGAGGGGGGGTATTTTATATGTTGTACTTTTGCATGTCTCTATTAACATATCTTCCTGTGAATATTATGTATTTGTTTGGGTAAAAATTAAGCCATTAATATTTCTCTTTAAACAAGAATTGTAATGACTGCTTAATCGTCCATTATATGAATGTTTCCTAATTTATGCCGATATTCCCCTGTTGAAGGCCTTTACGTTGTGCCTTTGTCTTTTGGGCAACACTGCTTATTATCTCCATCAACTCTCTAATTTGGAGTCTTTCTGTATCACTTTCTGTTTTACCTACTGTGTCAGTACCCCATTGTCATAAATTGCTAGGCCAGGATCAACATGACTCAGGAACACTCGGAGTGTCAGCTAGTGAAGGAATTAACATCTAATAAATAAGAAGTCCCAGTACGGACCCTGAGGGCACCATTAAGGGCCAGGATTTCAATAACAGGCTCATATAGGTTATCCAAAGATCAAGTTGGAATAGCGTCCATGAACAGGAAAAGACATTGATTGGCGTTACCTCTGTACTTACCACAGGGAATAACCATTTATCAGCCTAAGTAAGAGTCTGTGACTTGCCAACAACATATTAAACATGGCAGGCCTTCGAAAATAGCTACAAAAAAAAAGTGTACAAGTCACTAGACATGAATTTCAAAACCTTTATTTAGCATTTCTTTACACCAGGCACTGGACTTAGTGCAGAGGGGAGGAAACAAATGAAGGAGACAGTCTCTACTTTTAAGGTACTCATTAGTAAGAGAATCAGCTAAACCGTGTGCTATGAAAATACACATCAGTGGATGCCTGGCACATTTCAGGTGCTCTGCACGCTGAGAAGGTACAGGCATGTTCAGTTTACCACAGGCCACCATTATCAATGAGGAAACAAACATGGGGCTACATAGCTACAAATCACTGTGGTACCCCTGATATGACACGATGATGGGGTCCTTCACCTCTGTGCTATCTGTTCAAAACTACCATAAAGAACTTCAGTCTACTCACGGAAACAACAAGCAAAGACAAACCCAAATTCAAAGTTAATCTACAATACACAGTACTTGGCCATGCCTCCTCCAAAATATCAAGCTCATGTAAGATAAAGAAAATCCTGAGGAGATTATCACAGTCCTGAGAGGCCAAGAAAACATGATAACCATATGCAATATGGATTCATAGGTAGTACCCTGGAATAGAAAAAAGAAGACATGGGGAAACCTGATGAAATCAGTATAGAGTCTGAAGTTTAGCTAATAGTAACATACTAGTGTCGGTTTCTTAGATTTGGCAAACACACCACAATGGTGAAAATAATGACATTACAAGTAAGGACGTGCCCTTAAATTGGAAAACATTGACTCCTCCAAAATGTCTGTGTGAGGTGGAGAATTTTACCATATTGTTACTGGTTTCTGTGATGCTGCCTTATATAAAGCAAACTTCATTATTTTTAAATAATGTTTCTTATTTCTACCTGACTTAGAACCTCTGCCTATCCTCATCTTTCAACAGTGAAACCAACATAGCACCTCAGAGCTGGTCCTAAGAATAGAATGGGAAGATAAACGTGTATGTAGAAGGTTCTGTGGGTTCCTCCATGACCTCAACACACACACACACACACACACACACACACACTCACACACACTCACACTCCTTTTGGCTAAGACATAGTTTCCAATTAAAATGAAAATACTGCTATTAAAATATTTGTATCCCAGCCTTCCAATATAAATACATTCACAACAGCTTTTCCTGTAAAAAAATAAGAGAGAAAATAATGAAGACAGACTTAAGGCAACACACCCTGAAGGGTTTCATGTGGAAAAGAACAGGCTCAAAAACTTAAGGAAAACTGCTTCTCATTCGAAGTTTCTTTGTGTGTGAACTTAAGACAGTGTTAGGTAGTAAAAGATTAGCAGCATATTACCGAGCATGAGCAGACGTGAAGCCCAGAACACAAGAATTTGAACCCTGGATCAGCTACTTACTAGATTGTGCCACCTTTGGACACTTGGCATCTCTGCCTTGGTCTTCACCTCTGAAATGAACGTATTATAATTCCTACCTTGGAAGGGTCTTAGAAGGGTTAAATAAATGAAAAAAATATACATAGGGAGGGGGTGGGAGAGGAGGGGGGAAGCTAGATATAGGGTGATGGAAAGAGAAGTCACATTAGGTGGTGAACTTATTATACAACAAGGTGACAATGCACTGTAGAATTGTATGCCTGAAACCTATGTAATCCTTGCTAACAGATGTCACCCCAATAAGTCTAACAATAAAAATGAATTTAAAAAAATATGCATAGAAAGCTATTTGAAAACAATATACACAAGTCATTATTATTTTGATGCTATCTCTGATAGGTGTGTATACGAGGGCTGTCCAGAAAGTATCCAGCCGTGTAATATGAAAACTAGAGGCATTCGTGGCTGGATTTTTCTCCGGATAGTCCTCATGTATGTATATAGGTTACTTACATCGCTATTACACATTATAAAACCCGGAATACATAACACTGCTATGATACTTTATCAAGTTGTTTGTGCATTGCTGCCAATGTAAGTGCACAGTGGCAAGTTCATTTATTCAATTGTCAGATTTGGGGGACGACGACAGCTTTGGTGGCTGTTCCAGAAAAAGAGTTCCAAAACTGCATTGCAGGGTGGACAAGGCGCGGCATCGGTGCACAGCTTCCCAAGGGGAGTACCCAAAGGTGACGGCAGTGATACTCAGCAATGGGGTAGGTAGCCTTTTTTCTAGAAGGAGTTCGCGAAATTAATTGCTCAACCTCATACATAATATATACTGCATATATCATATATAATACATATATATAATATAATATAGATACAGGGGCTGTCAGAAAAAATCCAGCCATAAATGCCTCTTATTTTTTTACATTACAAGGCTGGATACTTCCTGGACAGCCCTCGTATACTTTGTTAACTAACCTAGAGCTAACAAATACAGTTCAGTTTGCATTTATAATTTAATGGTAAGGGAGGTTAGAGAAAGAGGAGTGATACGTCCACGGCTACTGCTGAGAGTCAAGTTCCCGAGTCCTGTGGGCAGAGACATAGGGGAAAACAGTGGGAGCTTTTGTTGATTCCAGAATTTAAAAGGTGCCAGGAAGAAGGGACGGACTCCTCACATGAAGATCTGCAAAGAGACCCTTCAGGGAAAATGAGGAGTCACCTGCCATCAAATTGATGAAGGAGACAGATTGGAAAGTGGTCGTGTGTTGTGCTGTTACACTCACTTCCGCTATAGCAGTTTGGGAATCTTAAAGAATTTTCTGGAAAGGCAAGATACTGAAAACATTACTTTCCACACCGAACTGTGGTGATGTAATGTGACTGCAGCTCCGCGTGAGGGGAATAATCCTGGATGGACACCAGAAACACCACACATTCATACTAGGAATTTCTTGGAACTGTCACTGTTATCAGCCCAAGATACTCCAGGACGCTGCTGCCAGAGGAAGTGAGATGAACTGCCGTGAGGATCCCCTGGGGCTGCTGAGCAACTGCCAAGGGGCGAGGGGCCTTCTCGAAACTTCCAGCAGGTTGCATTTCCGAACCATTGGCAGGAGCCGATGTAGAGTGGAGCTACAGTTGCAAGGTGCACACACACAAAAAACATCAGACCAAGGGGGTCCTGACTGGTTTTAGCTGGTCTCTCCCATATCGTCCCAAGTAATCCTGGACATCCTGGAAGAAATTAAAGATTCCACTCAGTAAATACTCTAAGTGTGTTTTCTATTCCTTATGATGTATTTAACATATTCTTTTCTTTAGCTTACTTTATTGTAAGAATACAGTATATAATACATATAACACACAAAATATGTGTTAATCAACTGTGTTATCATTCTAGTTAACAGTAAGCTTGTAGTAGTTAAGTTTGGAGGAACTAAAAAGTTATCCATGAAGTTTTGAGTGCACAGAAGGTCAGAGTCTCTAAGCCCTGTGTTGTTCAAGGGTCAATTGTAACCAAAAAAGCAATAAGGAGAAGAAAGCAAAAAAAAAAAAAGACTAGTTAGGAATGGTGGCTTACGCTGGGGAGCCCTGGTTACCTGCAGGATAGAAGGGTGCTCTGGGAAACAACCAAGTATCATAGGGAGACCTAGCTCATTTGCAAAGTGGAGAGAATATCTGTCTTGGAGTGTGAGGTGTGAGTGAAGTAACATGTGTCAGGTATGTGATGCATCTTAGGTGTCCATAAATATCAGCTCTCTATTCACCTGCTCTTCTTAAATGGAGTGCAGTTGTGTTGCAAGACAATTTTACCCACAAACAACACACACGCATTCCCCTACTCCACCCCAACGCTTCCTACCACCTTCTTTGCTTCATTTCTCTCTGTAGCACTTAGTGCCCTCTAACATGTTCT
The DNA here is from genome assembly GCA_004026885.1 of Lyroderma lyra. Lineage (NCBI taxonomy): Eukaryota > Metazoa > Chordata > Mammalia > Chiroptera > Megadermatidae > Lyroderma > Lyroderma lyra. The sequence continues at coordinate 184,477 of PVJL010002069.1, forward strand.
ATACATACTCATATGTATCTATTTTCTGCCTTCACCGACACATTACAATATAAGGTTCATAAGGGCAGAAATTTTTGCCTGGTTTGTCCCCTACTGTACCCCTAGACTCTGGAAAATTAGGTGTAAACACATATTTTTAAATGAATCAATGGATTGAGAACTTAACTTTACAAACACCATAATATTTAAATTAATAAAGAATAATCAAGATTAGCACAGAAGACCCCACATTCTTTCTATTTCAGCTTAGTCAAATCTATTCCAACAACTTGATTTGGTTTCACTCTATTTTGAGTAAGAGATGATCAGGAAAACGTTATTCACGCACATGCCTCGAATCCATCTTTGTCTTTTGTCTTTTTTTATTATTATTATTGATACCACTTGCAACAGTTTATCTTATTTATCTATCTAGGGAAATATCTAGTCTTCATTTCCCTTGATTCTAATCTCAAGGGATCACATGCAACTCTAAATTCTGCAGATAATTTATTTGATTTTGTCACTATCTTAAATTCACCTAAAGCCAACTTGATGGGTAGGACGCTCCTATCAGCAGGCTTCAGTAGATACCAGTAGGTAAATCATACCAGTATACCCGCTTCTCACAGTATGGCTACCAGATGGTGTCTGTCAGTGAAAGCAAGTCTCGTGAAGCATAATTTTGTAACAACAACACCACAAACAAAGACTCAGTAGCAAGGAGGCACAGTCCTGCAACCTGTTTATAGTTCCGGAAAGGCTTCACACATTGCTCTTTGTCACATCAACTAGTGCCTTGTATGAAGGCTGTGTCAGGAGTGGGCACGGCCATGTTCCCAGGCAACACGAGCCAGCCCTGTGGTGGGTGAGGTAGCACCAGGGTCCTCCAGCACAGGAGTCACATGGCCCCGAGTTTGTCACGCAGGGGCTGAGCTGACTGCACAGAGGAAGGACTACTTACTTCGCTTGCCGATGTTCACACAGCATTCACCCGGGGGCAGCAGGTCCGTCGTTTACCTCCTAACAGATCACATTGCCTGTTTTTCAGCATTGCTAATTCTGTCAACCCAGAGGTAATAGCCACACGATAATGTCAACGTAGACACGGGTATCAGTATAGTTACATGTCATGGTACTTAACTAGAATATTCTAAAGAAATCACCACAAATAAAGGTAACACTCAGGACAGATGTAGTCCACGATTTAATAGACCTTGCTTAACAACATGTTGCCGTTCAAATTATTTCATTTAAATTTTTAACTCCTATCACTTTATTTATACCGAAGTACCCCAAAGGCTCCATGGAATCATGACATAAATTTTGATGAAGGAAAAAAAGACTAAGGTAAAAATCATAGACATATGGGATCTTAGAACTGAGGAAAATTTGTAGACTACCTCATTCAGACCACTGTAACTACAGCTGAATAGACCAAAGACATTAAGAAATGTGTCCTAATTCACAAAGTGACGGAAGGAGAGCAAATTCTAGAAGCCAGGACTTTGATTCCGTCTGCCCTTACAAGCATTTGAGTCTATGACTGTTATCATAGCTTTTAGCATCATAGTTAAAAGTACAGAAAATTCTAGGCTGGAATCGCAGCCTGTCTAGGTGCTATTTCTATGACCTTGGCAAGTTCTTAACCTCGCTCTCTGGTCCTGTTTTCTGACTGATAGTGTAGAGAGAATGACAGTGACACCTAGCTCAGGATATTGTGTGAGGACTACGTGAGGCAAAGCACGCAGAATGTTCTCAGGCTAGGTTAACATTTATTGAGCTTCTGTGATACGCCAGGCATGGCATTGAACAATTCACATGCATTATCCCATTGATAATGTACATATCATCATCTCTACTACAGGCATAAGGAACCGGAGGCTTAAATTTTATATTATTTTACCAAATTCTCCACAATTAGTAAATAGTGGAGCCACGACTTCAACCCAAACAGCCCTAACCTCAGAGTCCCGTTCTTAGTCAGTAAGGTATGCTGAGCCCTCAGTTAATTTCACTTGGCTTTCCCACACTGATGTGCCTTTCCTCTTCAATGCCTCTTACATGTCCTGACAACATGTGGCTTTGATTTTCCACTATTTCTCTATGATAAGCAATAGCTGCATTTTTATGAGTCAACCTGCAAAACTATTATTTTTCTCTTACTCTTTGTTCCATGTGTACAACTGATAGCCAAAAATTCCATCTGATTCTAAAAGTCATAGTTTTTTTCTGCATGATTTCCTTCTTTAAGAACTACCTAGGTACAGTAATGGGAAAATATGTGCATTTAGGTGTAAGGAATACATTAACGTACAATGTTTTCATTATAGTCCTCACGTTTATAAAGGTTTCTTCCACAGAGCATGTCAACTACCTCTTCTTCAAATCACTTAAATAAACATCCAAGGAAACAGTTATACTGGGTCTATACAAAATTTGAACCCAATAGCAGAAAAAAATACCTTACTAAGGAAGGTTGTTTTTAAGCAAAATTCTGGAATTTCCCTTAGCAATGACAGAGCTAAAGCCATGAAAGAAACTCTGAAATACTTAAGTATCATAACCTGGACAAACTTTACAACGTCTCAAGTTCACCTTCATCATACTTTGATAAACACCTGTTCTTCTAGCCCAGAGATTCTTTGTGGAGTTTACTGTTATCTTTGTCACGTCCCAATTTTTTAAAATCTCATATTTACATATTTTAAATAAAACATGTACCAGCAATGCACACCTATGTGATAACCTTCCATCTGGAAGGACAGACATCTTTTTTGTTACAAACCTGATCAGTTAGAAATCAGAGCTTTCCCACGGCATGTTCCTTATGAGGCTTGTGACCGTTCCCCGTGCCTCAGAGAGGGTCTTTGCTTTGTACTGGCGACTTCCGAGTGTCCCAGGTAGACTCTGTCTGTAAGGCTTCCTTCAGCTTCTTCCCTGCTCACAGATGGCACAGTGGCTTCATAAACCCACATCGGACGTAAGAATCCCTACTATGCTGCAAAGCAGCTTTTCACATGATTTTTTTTTTCTCTTCCAATGTCTGGGTCCTTAGGAATTCTCTGGGGACCCAAAAGATGGCATAAAGGTCTACCTCCCATATATAAAGCAAGTTATATTTGGTGACTCCCTAGTACTCAGGTAACTCAAGGACAAACCCAGGCAAAACATATAGTAAATGTTCCATGTGTTCAACATTAAGAAGTTTCTAGTCCTTCAGCTTAGGAAAATTAGAGCAAAAAATGGGATCACAGCAGCAATGGCACCACTGGAGACCCTCTGATGGGCTGCCTTCAGGGAAGCAAACAGTCCCCTTGAGGCCCATGAGGCCAAACGGCCTGTCACAGGTTACACGGGAGATCCCAGCCGAGGCAAACTTGAACCTGCGTCTCCTGGCTCTGAACGTGGAATTTGTTCTACCCTCCGCACCAGGCCCACGTGACAGATTTCTCATGGCCTTAGCATATGGCATCTCCAAAGTGCCATACATTAATCACTTGCATTAGTAGCTCTCCCCATGTTAGCAATGTCAGCAAACACAACTCCACAACGAGGTGCGGCGCTTCTGCCTTTAATTGGCGGGGAGTTCCAGGGGGCTGTGGGCACTTTGAAGAGCAGTCTTGCTGTTGCTGTTCTACCACATAACATAGATGTAAAATATGTCTTGTTGCTGAAACATTTTTGGAACTGTCAACATTTAAAAACTCACTCCAAGTGTTTGGGAGACAACACATTATGATCCACACAGAATGGCTTTCAAAGCCCCCGAAGCTCTTTAAATAGCTCAAAGACCTCCTGCTGCTCGTGTTTTATTTGTGATCTTGGAGGCAAATTGGTTTCTTCACTTCCACCAGCTTATTACTGTTCTACGTGTTGACATACAAGCCATATAAATTCATACCTACCCTCAGTGAAATATATTGACGGTGTGTACTCACAAAATTTTGCAATGTATACTTTGATTTCCATCGAGGGAGTTGATGATGGTGATGATGATGATGTTTGGGTGGACTTCGTAACTAGTAACAATGTACATATTATAAAGTCCAGAAACCAAAAGCAAAAAAAACATGTACAAGTACACTGTATTTTTGTATTTTTAAAAACAAAGACTTTTACTATTAGAAATGTGTTTTGGGTCACTCTGTACATTTTCTACCTTCTTTCTTTTTGTTATGTGTATTATGCTTACTTTTTATTGAGCATCTAAAATTTATGCTGTCCACTTTAGTTTTCTATAGAAAAGTTATACTCATAAAGAAAGTTGTTTATACATCATTTGTTGCTTTGAATATTTCTCATTTTTATTACAGTTTTTGATATAGTGTTAATATTTGGCTCAAAATACTTAATATTTCCTTTGACCCTGCTCTTTATGAGTTCAAACAAATACATGATGATTCTATTTTTACAAATGTGTTTTTGCACTACTCAGAATAAAGTGCAATTATATTGATAAAAGTATTGAAATTCACTTCAATTTGATCATCAAAATCCTTCTCGTGACATCCTGACATGTTTGCACAAATAAAGGTGGAAAATGCAAGTGTATACTCACAAATAACCTCCATACTTCCTGGGAAAATAAAGCACTCGAGGTCTCAGAGTTAGGAGGCCTTTGATCCAATCCATGTTGGGGTTTAAATCATCTCAATATTTCTTTTGAAAAATCTCAAAGCCACTTGTGATCTCCATCTTCTTATCAATTGGATGTTAATTATAATGTGTGACTTACCACCTTATGCAATTTGTAAATGTAATTTATTAAGCACCACTTATATTCCTGATATACAGAGGGTGCCAAAAACCTGTGTACACATTTTAAAAAAGGAAAAAACTATATTAAAATTGTAATACTCAATGTATACCAATAACAAAAGATGAATACAAGCCACGTTTGACTTCTGCAATTACAAGAGGTGCTCCAAGTGGTGACCATCAGTATTTATGTAATACAGAGATAACAGCTCTTAAAATGCACATGCATTTTTTGGCACCCCCGGGATACTGACACTTCTTTATATTCATTTAAATGTGTATTAATCACAGAAGCAGACTTTGTGATCTCTTCATTATAAGGGAAGAGACCAAGGTTCAGAGAAGCTAAATAGCCCTACTGGTCAGCGGCAGAATCGGGGTTGCTTTTCACTGGTAAGCCCTGATCCAGCATGGAATGAGTTGGAGCACAAGACAAGACAAGTGTCCTTTAGTTTTATTGTGCTTTATCTTTTTTAGTCTAATCTGTATCTCACCAAAAACTAATGTTCCTGAATAGTGATAAGAATTTCCCAAAAGTCTTCTCAGACACTGATGTACGTTGGCCTCTATTTAAACCTCAGCAGGCATTTCTTACACTATGGTTGGATGTTCCTTGATAATTTCGAAGGATCAAAACTTGCTACGCAATCAAATGCAGGTTCCCTTAAGGAAGAATTTCTGTTCAATATCCCTTCCCTGTTCAATAAGCATTTACCCTACTACGTGCAATGCATTCTGAAGCTATTCGAAACATGGTTATAAGATACACAGTTTGAGATTTGGAATATCGCGGAGTGATCATTTAGCTCAATGGTTTCATCCAACAATGACAAACCTGCTTTTTTTTTTTTTTAAAGAAGTCAAGGCATTCATTCACAGTCACCTAGCTTCTAAGTTTCCTACGTGTCCATCAATAGAGCCGCCACAGGACATGTCTGTTTTCAAAATATTTGTTGTTTAATACTTCTCCTTTGTAACATTTAATGCCAGCAGGCCATCACACCACATGTTTAATTCAGAAGTAAGAATCCTATACTCTGCCAGCGATCTTCATGTATGAAGACAACAGAGGCATTTTTAGACCCTCAAGGATAGAATGGACATTTTTCTTGAGAGATAACTTTCTTGATATAAATGCATGAAGATACTGCCTACAAATACATGAATAACCACTCTGCTTTCTAAATTACCTATTTATGCTTTTATTTCCCTTCATGCTCTAAAAGTTATAAATCACATATGCTCCACAATGCCTGTGCTTCACAGGGAGCACATTCTCTAGTGAGACACAAAGGACACATGTGTGTTGTCTTCATACACGAAGATCACTGACGGAGTACAGCACTCACAATCCACCCTGTGGACTGTGCTTCTGGATGTGAACCTCCTTAAATGTTCAAGGCAACATGGTCTCACATTCTTATCATGCATATAAAATATAATCACATGCTGCCCATAAATAATGAGATGTCATCTGGCTCTTTGCCAAAAATACATAGGGGATAAAAAGAATTTTCTGTCTGGTACAAATACTTCTTTCTTAGACTTATGGCTGAAATACAAAATTTTTGTTAAAAAGCCAAATTATTTTCTCAAAAAAATTTTGGTTGTTGTTTGAAAGTTAAATTATTTTAAAAGTAAAGGTAATCATAATGTTATTGTTATTGTGTTTTATTATGTTGAGTTTTGTTTTGCATCTTTGAGCATTTAAAGACAGCATCCAACAAATTAGTAGTAGCTTTAAAACATATTGTCACTGCTTTATGTTTTAGCATTTTACTTACTACCTATTAAATTCCACTTCTATCACACTTAAAATCCTTTCATCATAATGACCAAGGTGATTTCATTCACTCCATTTCCTTGAAATACAGAACTACATGTATTAGATATTCCCCCTTTTTAAAGAAATGGGGCATCCTGGAATAATTAAATGACCAATGGAGACTTACAGATTTCATCAGTGGCAAACTTCAGATCCAACCAAATTCTCTTGTTTTCATTTTAATATCCTACCTGTATATGGAATGGCCTTTTATTCTTCTTAATTTCCATCCAATCTTAAACCTTCCTTTTCATAGAAAATCTTACTTGTGTCATTATCACATCTTATCATTGATCAAGATTGTTCTGGGGAGGGTAAAAACACAATTTTCAAAAAGAGAAAAATCCTGTCTTCTGCACAAATATAAAATCATCACACTTAAGGTTTTACTTAATTCATTAATTAATAGAGAGCCAGTGAAATGTTATGACTCATTCAAGGAACATTTTGAAGATGGGGTAATTACAGGGTGGTAAGATTCCCAAATTGGGCACAAAAGTGTTGCAGGCCCAAAAACTTTCAGGTGGTCTGTTCCATAAGAGACTAATCATGCGTATCTCCACTTGACGAAATTGTAGAAGTTAATGTTTAGCTGCACCAAGTCCAGGGCCTTTTCTCAAGAGTAAACAACTGATGAAACCATTTCAGGCAGTCCTTGGGTAGCCTTCGCCTCCATGTGACACTGAAAGACCATGCCACCCACCCTCTTTGCCTTCTTTTCCACTTTCACATGGTGTTGGTGCCAAAGGTAATTTCAAAGCTATGCAACTGCTCTCAAAATTTAGGAACAAATTGTCACATGTGGTAAAAAATGTGTAGGTGCCTACCTGACATGACTGTTGTTCATTTCCAGCCCAGACCCCTCACCCTTTCTGCCAGTTCCTCTCAGGATCTATAATCATCAGGTGGGCACAAAGATTGAATGAAGGTAGTTACTAGATTTCAGAGGACTGTCATTGAAATGAACTTAAAAATACATGTTGCTGGGAGTTCCCTGGTGGTGTAGTAGCTTAAGGCTTCGGCACTGGCGCTGTCAATGCTGCGGCCTGGGTTCGATTCCCAGCCAGGGAACTACCCACATACCAAAAAAAAAAAAAAAAAAAAAAAAAAAAAGTACATGTTGCTGCTGCATCACACTTTTTCTTCAAAATATTAAGAAGCAAAATCAACAAGTGGTGAGAGACTTTGCATCTGAGAACAAGGAGGAATGCTTCCTTCAGAAAGCCCATCCATGGCGTGGCAGCCCTAACTAAGTGGGACTACTTGCAACGGGAGATGGGTTTCTTTAAAGGCCATGAGATGGCGTAAGACTGTTTATCATCATTTGTATTTTTCTGATAAAACTCCATTCCAAGCTAACTTAGAGGTGATTGCTTCCACATTGGAAATTTGTATAATGAATTGCTCATTGAAATTCAATGACTTTCATGTTTGATTTTTTTCCCATGCCAGTTTCTTTGAAGATGTCTTGATGTTGAGAAAATGATTCAAACCTTTGAATGCAATTAAACATAGTATATGCAATTTTCAGTTAACTGAAGCAGACTTGAGCTCAAGTATATAGATTGGCATTTACATCTACAGGCAGGGGAATGCTTTTCCTTCCCTTTTAGGTGTTAATGTATAAAGTTTTTTGACTATTTAGAGACATTTCTTTCAATCAACTTTGCAGATAAATTAAATCAGAAATATTTCTAAAATTATTGGAAACTGTTAGTAACTACTTCTGATAAAGAACTTGACTTCCTAATGAACATCTCCATAGCAATAGAGAATACTGGTATTCCTTGGCGGGGAAGTGGAAAATGGATTTGTAAACAACTGCTAATAGTTTAAAATATGTGTTAAAGTATGTGGGCTGTCCTGAAAAAATCAAGCCCTAAATGCCTCTATTTTTCATATTACATGGCTGGAAACTTTCTGGACAGCCCTTGTGTATGTTAAAATATACATGTGGAAATATGTGAAAGAATTTTATTCCTAGTATGAGTAGTCTAGGAGAAAACCCCATGATTTTCCTGTGATCTGACAGAAAAATGCCAATGAGTGGGTGGTCCGGGGAGATAGCATACGTAAAAGCCTCACTGAGACCCCCAGCCCTGCTACTGCTCTTCTCACATGGATGGCTGTTCCTCCTCCAAACTCTTTGTTCTCACCCCTCAATCCCACCTCAGACTCCCCAGAGCCCTCACCCACACCGGCCACTCCTCCCTGTGCTCCTCTGTGAACCTGCCCAGATCAGTCTGTTTCTCCCAGCCATTCCCAACACTGCTGTCACTTCCTCTCCATGGCGGGGCCAGGAGCAGGGGAAGGGGAACTGCAGGTGGGCAGTGTCAGGTCCCTCCTCAGACAGAAGCATGGTGAGGCTACTGTCATCGAGAGCGGTATAGTAATAACTATGTAGTATGTTATATATTATATTAATTGGACTAGAGGTTAAATATACAGCATGTATATTATAATTATATTATTTTGTCCTCTAACCCATGGAATCATTCCAAGTCTTATTTTTTCCTCTGTGGACAGTAAGACAGAAGAACCCAGAAAATTGGAATTGTTTCACTCCAGGCTCTCTGTTGCAGTAATCGTGAATTGTTTTTAATTCCCACTGTCTCGTGGCCCTAATCTTTGTTCCCCTTGCTTCCCGTGCATCATAAATCTTCCTTCTTTTTTACCTTCTCTAAGGAACTTAGTGGTTCTCAAGCCCTCCCCAAGTCCCTTCCCCAAGAAGCCCGCTCGGCACCCGCTGCTGGGGGGCCTGTTCTTGGTGCTCCCACAGCTGAGTAGGTTAGTTTCATTGTTGATTGAGAGTATGGCCGATGGTCCTTAAAAATCAGCAACAGCTTTTTGAAAAAATAAAAAAATGAGAACGTGAATACCACATGTCTGTAATTGTAAGAGATGGCCAAGCTTTAGAAGAAGATAGGAGCATTCTGAACATTATGCAAAACAAAAACAGTGAGATGGAGGAGAGTACATAGACTGGGCTTAGTCCTGACTTGCGCTCTGAGCTCTATCACTTGCGAGCTGTGTGATGTTAAACCGCTTATTGGCCATCACTACGGTTATTGTCAACTTTTAAATAGAGAAAAAGAGTACACATCTTACATAAATGCCGTGAAGAGTAAGTGTGAGCAACTCGCTCATTTAGTGACACAGACTGGAAGTTAAATAAGTAATGGTTCCTCTGTTGCTTTTTGGGCTCACTCTTCAATGTCGTCTACATGGTGCTTAAAGTAAAAGTTTCATTTAGACTAAAACTTTCCCAGTTAAGATTTTTAAACTATCAGTGACACGCCACTGTTTAGAGAAAAAAATCTAGTTATCATACTGAATGTTTTCCTTTTCCAGCCACCTGTCCATTGTCATATGGAGATCATTGTTTTGTGACACTTGAGTGGTTATTGACCTACAGTTACGCATACACATCTTCAGTAAGATGCCAAACAATGAAAACCAATATTTTATTTTCTTCTAAGGAACCTGATTAAAAAAATATATGATTAAGTTTTATATCTGTCTTCTGTCATCTGCAGTTGCCTAGACTTCCTACACTGCTGTCTGGAGTGCCCTGAGCGGCCCCCATGGTGCCATAAATGTTTTGTGGCTGGCTCACACAGGGGACCTCTCCTTCTGAACTCATCAAGGAGTTAATAAAATAAAACCCAATGTGTTTGTGACACTCTGAAGTAAATGTTCATTCTGTTACATGCCAGCTGTCCAAGCAGATATTTGCCTCAAATTAATTCAATGACAATGTTAGGTTTGGATTTACATTATTTTTTACTGAAATTTACTTATATAATTCAACATGTGTTAGAACAAAAAGCAGAGTGACCAAATTACTTATTTTTTCTTATAGAAGTCTCAGTCTCCTTCAAAGATAGAAAATGCTCTCGCTTATTCCTCTGCAAATACTCCAATTTAAATTTTTATTGGCAAGAACATTTTCTGGGGAATTTTCTTGTTAATCCATTAATGAATGTACTCTGACAGATGGAGCATTTTTGCAGTTCATGTTATTTTTGCCTAAAAATAACATCAAGTCTTTTGTCATGAACAGAACGTTCTTGTTGCCAACACAGGTTAATCGTCCCTCGACGTCACGTCATCCCAGATTTCTCGGCAGAGTAGCTCCGGTTCCTTCCTCGCCCTCGATCCAGTCTGTAGCCGAATGATGTTCTCCTGCAACTGGGGTTGGGGGAGAAGGGGGGGAGGGGGCCGTGCATGGCGTCCAGAAGGGTTGGTAGAATTAAGAGAAAGGCTTTGGTTACATCACCCCAAGACAATACATTTCAAATAGATTTAGGTGTGTGGCACAACCCGCAACCATGGAACGTCCCGCTCTGAGCTAGGCCCATCGCGTACCACACTTGGCACAAATGAAGCACTGAATTCTGGGCAGGTGGTTACCAAACAAAGGAGGGCGAATGCATTCTTTTCTTCCCCTTTTTCATTGTGAAACATTTCAAGCATACAGAAAACATAAATATAATAAGTATGCAAGTGCTGACAGTGCAGATTTAGTACCTCTTAATATTGTTCCATATTTTCTTTTGTTTTTCAAGGAATTAACACGCCAGATATGGAGAAGCCCTCTGTGCTGTTACCAGATCCTGCCATGCTCGCAAACTCTCCTATACCCGAGTTTCTGAATTTGGTGAGCACTTTAGCTTCCCTGTTTCATGTGCATGTAATACGAATGCAAATCAGTATAATAATTCTGCATGTTTTATTATAAAACTTTCTATCAGTTTTATGATTCTATAGGTGTCGCTGCAACTTAAAGTTTTGTTTTGTTTTTGCTTAGCATTGTGCATTTTCGATTTATCCACAAAGCTGCTTTTAAATGCTGTATGGTATTTCTGGTATAAAAACACCAAAATTAGTGTGCCCATTCTCTGGTTGCTGGTGATTTTAGTAATTTCACATTTCTGTCATACCAGCAATGCTGCAGTGAATGTTTCTGTGCAAGTTTCCAAGTATGCACCATGTGAGGACTTCTCTGAGTTATGTTTCTAGAAGGGAAATTGCTACCCTACATTATGCATAGTCTCCAAACACTAGAGAATTCTAGAAAGCAGTTGTGAAAATCACTCTCAGCCCTCAGCACTGTGTGACTTCTGTGCTTCCTCAACCAGTTATGACTGTCAGATTCTTCTTCGCTTTATTTATTTTTTTAACTTCATGTTTATGATTTGGTCACTCATTGTGTTTGTAATTACCATTTCTCTGATTATTATGAGGTTCATCATCTTTATTATGAACTGATTTGAACTTTTTAGAAGTCTCCAGGGGTATTAATCCCCCGTTTCCCATGCAGTAACCTAGTCATTAACACACTCTAGATTGACTTCCCATCCTTTCCCTGTCCCTCTCCTTCCAGGTGCTTCCTTGGGTTCTCTCCTAAATAAATGACTTGCATGTCATCCTTTGCCTCAGGATCTGCTTCTGAGGGTGCTCCGCCTTCAGTAGTACGCGTCACATTTTCGCCTCTGTGTCAGGACTGACCTTTTTGTTAACCAACCTTGTGCGTTCCATTATGAGAGAAAGAATTGCGTCGTCGAAAACACTGAAGTGGATCTGAAGTTGTTACTTCAAAATTTTAACAAATCTATTTGAATTTGTACTTGTCACTGTCAAACCAAAGCAAATCTGGTCTTGGGGAGAATTTATTCTGCTTGCACAGGGTTGAGGAAAGCAGGAGGGGAACTATTACAACAGAGAGAATGCTCCAACCATGAGATCTGCAAGAGTCCCAGAGTTCCCGTGGAAAAGGTCATTTCTTTCCTAGAGAGGCATGAACAAGGACGGACGTAGAGGGCTGAGGGCAAGTGGGATGAGCAGGTGAAAAGGCGGCTTGAGCTGACCGTGGATCCAAGGAAGTTTCACTCTGAGGTCAGACTGTTCCTGGGATGGAGGGTTAGGGAGGTCCTGTACGTCTGCTGAGGCTCTGGGTGGGTAAACTTCAGGGACCTGGGAGAAGGAGAGAAGCTTAACCCAAGTTTGCTTAACAGACGTTTTCTTCAACTTGATCATGGCATCAGAACAGTTCAGCTAATCATTCATGAGGCAAAGAAAGGGGATTTGGAGGGTTTGTGTCTGATCTTGTCATAGGTAAACAAGGGTGGCATCCATGAGTCTTGTCTGAGTCAAATGTTAAGGGTGGTTTTGTGCACTAAGTGGGTTCCTGAACATTCAGCTTCATTGTTTTCCAGGAATCAGGTAAAGTTCAGCATTGTCTTCACTTTGTTCCTTCCCAGATTTATTTTATTCACCTGCAAAGCAAAAATAGTGCACCCGACTAGTAGTCAACAAACTCTTCTTAGAAGAAAACTGATGGGGAAGTCCTACATGCAAAACAGATAAAACTGGAACTCCTGTGCTCTGGTGTAAGGGGAGGGGGAGTTTCACCAGCCCAGCCCCCTGTACCCTGTGTTTCTGTAAGATGCCCAGGTCGCCTACAGCATAGCTGACAACTGACGGAGCTGGCCTTGGTCAGTTAGTTTGACTAAACTTTAGATAGGCTTATTCCTAACTCAAGGTCTTACCTTCATTTTCTGAGAGCATTAGAAAATTTGTAATTCTAATTGTAAACTCTCTCCTTACCCCTTTAAAATGTACATAAATATACTTCCAGCCTCTTGTCCATTTTGTAGCCCAGGAATATCTTTCTCAAGACGCTGGGAGTCATCCTTTTGAACTATAATTAGTGAAGGAGACAACACGCCTGTCTCCTAGTGTCTGGTAGGGTAGGAGTCTCGCTTCTATAAAAGACAGTTAGCAAACACAGGGGGTCTAATCACACCGACCAGCCTTCCACACCACTGTCCTCTTTATCCATACTACTGTTCCACCAGCTCACTCCAGCTCTGAGAAACCCTCTCATCTTGTTTCAGGGGAGTTGAGGTCAGTCTCCCTCCACCATTGCAATAGCCTTGAGTAAAGTCCTCCTTGCCTGTGTAACTCCCCCCAGTACAGTTTTTCTCTGACACAACTTCTAGGTTAAGTCATTTACCTGTATCTTTGCTGTTCTAACATTTTACGTTCTAACATTTTACAAAACATGAGAAATCAGAGGTAGGTCTGAATTCTGGATTCAGAATATCACTGATTTCTCACATTTTGTAAAACATTCCTCTTTTAATAGCCAGATTTGATCCCACAAGTCCAGTCCTCTGAAACTAAAGACGAATGAATGAGTGAATGAATGGAGTGAAACACATAAGCCAAACCAACTTGCCGTTGGCATCAAAAAGCCCACGGAATTCCCAGGGGGAAAAAAGTGTTTTAAAGTCTTTTTAAAACCATGCTGTTTATTATTCATTCCTCTCTGCCCAGTGTGGCCCTACTCCCTGTCACCACCTTTCAGATTTGCATGTAAATGGTACTCCTTTCATTTCTTCAAAGATCCTCAGCCCCTTGTTGCTTATTCCCCACCTGAAGTCTAATCCTTTCAAGCTTTGCAACTTCCACAATTGGTTGCTGTGGAAATGATTATGTTGTCACAAACAGAGGATTAGAATTAGTGGAGGAAAAGCAGCAGGAGCAGATGAACTCTTAATAAACAAGGATTCTGGTATCATGTAAATGCACCTAAATGACAAAAAGAGAATTGTCATGGGTGGAAAGGGAGAAAAATGAGAAAAATTAAAACATAATCACTAAGCTTTTCTACATTGGAAAATTGTAGAAGCATTTACTTGTGAGAAGTCATTTTGCCATGAAATCACAACTCAAAGGTAAAAAGAAAAACACTCCATATGTCAGTCAGAAAAGACTGAGTGTCTTTGAATTCAGGGGCTCTAAAATGTGAACGATGTAGAGGGAAAAAATAAAATAATTGAGACTAATACACAGGAAGGTTAGCAATTCTATTTCCCAAAATAATTTACAACAGCAAAAAATAGTCAGTTAGCATTAGCATCAAAATTGTCACTGTCACTTAACAATATTATCTGAAAAAGTCACTGACACGGTCAGGCAACAAGTCGTCATGAAATAATCGCGGTGCATTCATATAGGTTTAGAGTTGCACCTCAACCAACGAAAATATAGAAGGCAAGTGCTTCTTCATGCTACTAACCAGACCAGCCAACTAGAGAGGTGGAGCGTAAGGCAGGCGGGGAGCTCGGCTGGTGAATAGGCTGAGGTCAACCAAACAAGGGGGTTTGCAAATTGCATACCAGCAGGTGCCCCCAATCTGGCTGGAGGTCACAGTGGAGTCCTTGAAGAGATTGAAGACACCATGTAGCATTTGGAGTTGCTTTTCTTTTCCTTATTACTTTCCTCACCCACGGTGCCTTCTCTGATTTTCCACTGAGTGTTTACAGAGGGTAAATACCCGCGTTGTACAGTCTCCTTTGGGCCTTTGGCAGGAGTCCAGTGCTGTTGGCACTTGCTCCACGGTGGATACAGCATCTCTCCCCAGCGCACCTCTCCCCATAGCCGTAGTGGTTGCCTGAAACGGTCGTTCTTTCTGGAGAGCCAGTGTGAGAGGGCTCTTGTTTTCTCCCATTTTAATAAAACGATAACAGTGCCATCCATTCAAAGACAAGTTGTCAGTATTTACTGGGACGTTCAGAGACACCCGTGAAGCCGTATCTGAAGCCGTAAAATGACATTTGAAGCCAGCTGAAGATAACTGGCAGACAGAGATCCAAGGAACAGAAAATCACTGCAATTATTGGCCCTCGCGCTTGAAAACATCAGTCCTCTTTTCCTTGCCTAAAATTGTGTGATGTCTTTACATGTGGGATTTGTAGGGCGCGTTGACGAGAGGAGCTCTTTGTTGCTAATCAGATAATATTCCGTTTTAAGCGTGGGGGCAGCAGGGCACAGAGCGCAGGCACAGAAGAAATAAGCCTTTCCTCCTGGCAGCCTAAGGAGAAAATGCCCCTGGTGCGTGCCGTGCCTTCCAAGGGCTCGCCCTGCAAGACGGAGAGCCGGACGGAGGGGAAACCTCTGGGCCTTGACCTGCGACCCTGGGCACCAAAAGCTGACGTCTCCAGCCTGAGCTTTGGGCTCCTCCTGGAGTCAGGCCGGAGCCTCAGGGAGAAGAAACCGCCGGGCTCGCTGCTGGGGCCTGAAACGGGCGCAGAGGGAGGGAGCTTCCCCACCCGATACAGCCCGCCACCGGCCTCGGAACCGGTTAGGTGACTTCTCGCCTTCGCAGAGGTGTTGCAGTGCAGCTTCCCAGCAGATTTGAATACGTTGTTGGCCCCCACCTCGCTGCCGGCCCAGGTCACCTCTCCAGGGAACTCTTGGGTGAACCTGCCCTCTGAACAAGGACAAAGGCAGGTCGGGGAGCAGGCGGAGCCTCCCCGATTCTCAGAGAGATGACAAGACGTTTAAAATGAGGCGAAGAGACTACAGGGACCTCGGCGGTGGGCTGAGGATGACGAGAGGGAGAAGGGGCTGGGGTTGGTGTCCATCACGGCGGTGTGTTTCTAAGGAAGGGAAAGGCCCCTCCTGAGAGCAGGAAAAGCAGGAACTGTCACCGCCACACGGAACGTGAAGAGCTACCCAGGGCGGCCAGAGGACAGAAATGACAGTTTGCATCCGTGTGAAGAGGCAGGTTACGCTCACTTACAAGGGTCACCTCCTTCAGTCACCTCAGGAACCGTAGCGGGACGGGAGCTGTCGTGCTGGCTCACCAGCCCCTTTAGCAGGGCTG
>PVJL010002069.1:200817-218204 GCA_004026885.1 Lyroderma lyra
GGTGACGGGGGGCACAGGCGAAGGGCACGGGGGCCAGCCTCCATGGGCCTCTGCCTGCACAGGACGCCAACGGGAACATGTAGCCACGTGGGGAGCCCGCAGATGGGAGTCTGTGGAAGCCACGTGACCACCCTGTGCCCTAACTGGGGACCTGCCATTGGCAGCATGGAGGCCCAGGCGCTCTGAAAGGCTGGCGTCCGCCCACCTGCAACACCGGCCGGCCCGCTGCCACAGTGCCAGCATCACGGCGGGGCAGGGGGTGCAGCGTGCCCCCTGGAGCCCGGCGTCAGGATCCGAACCCTGACCCTGCCGCTTGGCGGTGTTGGACACGGTACTGCGGCTCTCTGGGCCTCAGTTTCTTCGTCCGGCAAATAGGCGCGGTGACGGCTCTCCTCCCCGTAGAACCATCACGGTGGGAGCTGGTCCCGGTGGGAGCTGGTCCCGGTGGGAGCTGGTCACGGTGGGAGCTGGTCCCGGTGGGAGCTGGTCACGGTGGGAGCTGGTCCCGGCTCCCGGCGGTCTCTGCAAGGGTTCGATAGGTACTGCTCGCGGCCTACAGAGCCCGGGGCCAGACATTCTGGTTCTTTCCATGAGCGTGACAAAGCCAGTGTCCCAGAGGATCAAGGTGACACCCACATTTTTCATGTGTCCTGCCCTTCCCCCTGCCCCCCTCCGCACCCCTGTCGTCACCCCACTCCCCCACGTCACCGCCTGTCTCGGATCGGTGCACCTCACGTGGTGCTTTCTGTGAGAGCGAAGAGAACCAAAGGGCCCAGGAATGCATTCGCCTTAGACGTGCCACCTGCTGGGAGACGTGGCGCGGAGTGCCCGGCTCATTGGAGTGCCCGGCTCATTGGTGCTGAGTGCCGCAGACCCCATTCGCGCACAGTCCTGTGTGCTGCAGAGCACGGCGGGTCCCTCGGGGTCCTGTGACCTGCAGAGGCTCTCGCCAGATTCACCACCATCCAAGGACAGCGGTGTTCGTGTCCCCAGGGAGCGAAGGCAGCAGGGGCACCCCAGGGCAGGGCAGGGAGAGCCTCTGGCGGTTTCGTAAATGACCTCACGGTGTTCTGCTTTGTCGCACTCTGTCACTGAGGGCTCACTGCCCCTCCGTCACTTGTCACCCATATCGTGATGGCTCTGTCCCTGAGACATAACACTCTGTCATACTAAAGCAGGTGAAGGTTTCGGTGGGTGGAAGGCGCTTCCTCCTGCCTCCACTGAGAAGCAGCTCCGAGTCTGGGCCTTCTCCTGGAAGCTGCGACCGCCACCCTCGGCCGGTCTTGGGCTCTCCGCAGGTGACTCCGCTAAGATCAGACACGCCTTCGGCAGTCTGGCTGTCCCTCTTCGGGCCAAAAAGAAGTCTTTTTGTTACGCAGAACTGAAGTCATTCCCCAACCCCAGTGTGTCTATGCTGTAACATCCTTCATTAAGACAGACAGGACACTGTTGTGCTGCAGGGGTGAGAGAGAGAGAGAGAGAGAGAGATCTCCTTGCATGCACGCAAGCACACGTGGCTAAGGTTTCATTCATAATTCTCTATTTACAAAGAGTGTAAGAAACAAGGCACAAGAGATACCCAGAAAAATGTTGCACTTGGGGAAAAAAATCTTACAATAAACAACACTTTCTACTCTACTTTTGTGCTTCATAATCGAAGGCATGGACACGAAAACTAGCTCTTTCTTTCCCAGTGGATCTGCTCTGGCTGTAGTTCCCTCGTGCACTGACTGCTGTCCCTTCGTTACTTCGCATTCCTGACTAGAATCTCTTAAGATTCCCCTTCAGCATGGTCACCCCGGAGCACCAGGCACTCAGGGCTCAGCACAGGGACCTGCCCGTTGGGCGGAAGGAGGGCAGTGAGAAGGCTGGCTCACCCTGAGGTGCCCTGGAACCCTACGAGTCAGTGAGCAAACCCAAGTTTGACTCATAGTCCTTGGCTGCTCCATACAGATCGGAGAGGCAACGGCTCATTCCTGAAATGCTGAAGCTATGGCTTCTGGGACATCAGCCGCTTGTGGCCCTGGGACACCATCCACCTGGACCAGCAGGCACACCACGGTCCATGAGAGCCCTGGATGCCCCACCTCCCCTTTCTACCCTTTAGTGCCACAGATGGCATCACACTCCCACGCCGTTAGCTGCTCTCTTCCCTTGGCTTTGGATGACTCAGGTTCTTGAGGAAGGATCTGATATTAGCAATTTTGCTGCAGTGCAAAGATAAACTGATGTAGTATTACTCAGAAACAGTTTTCAAGTCCTCTCATTGTAGACTAAAAGCTGTCCTTCACTCAGTAAATATCATTGCATTCAGCCTAAGTGTCACTCACTATGCCCCATTCTGGAATTCAAAAACCGTTTTTAGTGCTTTACAAACTTACAAAACCCTTTTGCATTTCAGTGCAGAGTACCTAGAGTCACAAGGCAATATAAACAATACCCTTCCTTTGTTGCTTTCATCACTTGAGTACAGTGGCCATGGCTCTGTTATTTTATAAGGAAGTGCTTCAAACAGAGTTCCAATGCAAATAGACTTGAAATGAACAAAAATAAGCATTCTACCTTAACCAGGACTCTGTGAAGTCCAAACAGCCATCAGAAAGATTGTTGTTATCCATCCGCACCAAAAACGCTGGATTTGTATGAAAGACTCTTGGAAATCCAATCCTACATAAGATCTTACCATATTGAACAGTTTTTTAAAGAGAAAAATTTGCTTCTATTTTCTAAATGCCAAGATCAGTGCCACAAATGTCAATTTACAAATAACATTATCTTGGATTTTTAGAAATTTAGTATATTTTGTTATCTTATTTTGTAGTAACATACGTTGTAGGTTGACGGAAACATTTATAGGGTACGTTAAACTCCCCAAGCGCCACCAGACGTTTCTAATTGAGGAGCGAAGAACCCCACTGGCGGTCTTAGGAACGCCTCAGAAGAGAGCATTTGGAAGTGGAATAGTCTCTGGGCTTTGGGATCTGGCCTCAGTCATTTTATAGGCAGATCTTACAAAGCAGGAAACTGATAAACAATGAGCAAAATTGCTGATATAATAAGTAAAGGGTGGTGGACATAAGACTGAGGAAGCAAGTGTTAACAGGGAAATGATTTGATAAGCGAGCTGTTTGCCCAGGTGTAAGAGTTTTTTGTCTCCAGTAAATTGATCTGTAGGAGTTTCCTGAAGCAAAACATTGAAGATACATGGTTTATGGTCTTCCTTTCCCAGGCAAAGGTTTCCTAAGCAAACAGTGAAGTCATAGTCATCTAGGTGATCTATAGTCTCACTTACCTTATATTAACAAAGGCGATTTCAGTTCACAGGTGTCTTGGTTTTCAGAGATACAGCTGTTAAAGTAATAGACATTTCTTGTAACTCATTTATATGTAATAAACAGAACTAACTACAAATAAATTACGTAAAAGTCAGTGTGGCCTGTAATTTAGGGAATGCCAAGATCAATAAAATATCTAAATATTGAGGAGGTTAGGCAATAAAAAGTACAAAATTAGATAAAATGGAGGAAAATATTTACAGCCATAAAATAAAAAGGTAAATTTCTAAGGGGGAGACAGTTCTATAAAGGATTATTGTCATCTGGGAGATTGGGAGGTCGTTTTGCAGAAGAGGTGATGACCTTTGAAGGTGGTACGATTGGGGCGTGTGGAAGTGGAGAGACTGGCATCTCGAGTGGACAGATGGGCATGAACAAAGGAAATGGACATTTGTGAGAAACAGACAAAATCTGCCTAATACAAAAACAAGTGGGAAAAAGAATCACACACAAATGTGGGCCTAATATAGTGGAGGAATGTGAAAGCTAGGCTAGGTTAGTTTTTATATATATTTTTATTTAATGGCAAATAAGAAACAAGTGGTGGTTTAATAATACATCATTTTATACAGGCCTTTGTGCCAAGAAGATTAATCTGGAAGCTGGATGAAATATGAAACTGTCTCCTGTTTCTAGAAATAACTACATACTAGATAATCTGCAAACTTTTCTATTGTGAAATGCCTAAACATGTTGAATAAAATATAAGAAACTGTCTCCAAAATACCCAGCTTGCAAGAAAGTAAGGAAAATCCACAGGGGCCAGAAACAGATGAAGCTATGTACCCCTCCAGGAGGCGCGTCTGCCAAGGTCGTGCCGGGGCCAAGGCGAAACCTTGCAGCCCTTGCAAGGTGGTGACTTACACACATGGATAAAAAGCCTGAAGAACTGAGGGCGAATCCGTCAGTGAAAGACCAGAGCAACAAAGACAATGTAGCCACCAGCAAATGGAGACGTGAGACCGGACAGAGAATCCAAAGCACAAGAGCATCCGTCCGTGAATCCTTGTTTAACTAAACCGCATTGTAGTTCCCGTGAGAGTTTCCCCAATATTTATAAAGTTAATTAAGCTAGGTGATATGTATAGGGAGGATCCTTAAACAATTATTCCTACCTGTTTGTAGGCCTGAGCTTTATAGTTACAGAAATATTCAACATCAAAAGTAGAGAGAAGAGTATAATAAACATCCCCCCAGCTATAAAGCCATTACCGAGTTTCAACAATCCTCAACACATGAGAAATCTTGGCTTCTTCTAAAACTCCACTCACTCTCCAACTCCAGAATGTTTTGAGGTGAATCTCAGATATTCTTTAATTTTATACCATAAATGCTTCAGTAGGTGTCTGTAAAAGATTTAGACTTTTTAAATGGCCATGTTATCATTATAAGACACAGTTTAAAAATTAACAGTTATTCTTCAATACTATCAAATCAGTGATCAGAGATCCCCAACTAGCTAATAATTTTGTTAGGTTTTGTTTTTGCATAGTCTTTAGTCTGTGGTTTCTGAAATTCTTCTATTTGTCGTAACTTCCTTCTTAAAAGAAAGTGGGATGTTTGTCCTTAAGCGTTCCTCACATTCTAGATTTTGCTGACTGCATTTGATTTATGTTGTTTAAGTTTAGCTTGTTTGTTTTAGAAAGAATATTCCATAGGTGGTGGTGTGTACTTCCTGTTGAATCACATCATGTGGTCTGTAGTGTCTGGCTATCCTTTGTTAAGATTAATCAGTTGGTTTGGGAATGTCAGCTTGATTTATGCATTGTAAAAATCCCCACTGGCTTTTTAGCTTGTTGATCATTGCTTGGATCCATTTTCCCATTAATATTCTAACAGCTGGCCTTTCTATTTAAAAAAAAAACAAAACTTTTTCATCAAAAGTTTTTTATTACTCTAAGATACAGTACCTACAGTAAGATCGAATTCGTTCTTGATTATTTCTCTTTATTTATGAGTTTTCAAAATAGGGAGTTGGTTTTCCCAGATCCTACGTAAGTCATCAAAGATTTTTCGGAAGCATTATTTATTCCATTTGAGTATGTGATGATGATCACATTGTTGATGTGTTTCAGTCTGTGGGCTCTGGAATCCTTTTGATTTCGTCTTTGATAACTTTCTGACTTTTTGGCACAATAAGATGTTCTAAGCTCATCTGATCCTTCTTCTAAATATCTAAATTAAATAAATTTCCCCTGGAATTTAGACCACAATCTAGGCAACAAGGATGCTCATTGCTACTGGACTTGTCATTATTCCCAGACCTTTTCAGTGGGCGAGCTAGGAAATACTTCTTTTAAAAGAAAATGTATTATTAGTGCATACTCATAGTTTTAATTCAGATTTAGAATTCAGGATCTTCTTCTTTGATTGTGTGTGTGTGTGTGTGTGTTGCATTTTCTGTAATAAGGAACGCTTGGTTACTGCTATATGTTGGTTATTTTACGAGAGACAGTCACACAAGTACGCCGGGAAGTGCAGACTGAGAAACGGTTGAGAACACTGTTTCTTAAATGTTTCTCACACAGTTTACCCCATGCCCCAGTTGTGGAAGGATAATCTTTTTCTATTTTTCTTTTATTATATTTGAGTTTTTAAAATAAATTCTTTTGCCCAAAACACAAACGAAAGATGTCGTTTAAGAAAAGTACTTCGTTCTAAATGTAACCCAATACAAACATTAATCCCATGCTCTAATCTACGTGATGAACTTGCTTCCTCGTGGCAAACTCTCCTGTGTCTCGTGGTCAAGGACCTTGTGTCCAGACATTGAATTCATGCATACTTTCAGTACTTTTAAAGTATATCTTTAACATATTTATTTAATTTATACTATATTCTTTATTTAAACAAGTTAAAAAGATGAAAAAAACAATACTTCAAATATGTATTTACTGCATTTTTGATGGTACAATAAACCCTTTTGCTCTGTCTACACACACACACACACACACACACACACACACACACATCTATGTAATCAATCATGTCATTCAGGCTCTGTTTTTTTGCATTTAACTAATGACACCTACGTCCTATCTTTACCTAATACTGCAAAGCACTATATACGCTTTAAGGCAAGTCTTATCCTCAACGAAAGTGGAAATAATAGCCCAATTCAAAAGTCTTCTTGTTCATTTGGAGTGTCTGAGGCCTGTTTCTCATCCTAACAGGTTAGATTATCATTATGTTGGGTTGCAATGGGAGAGACAAAGACCACATACCAAGAATACTGGTTCTCCCATTCTTTGTTTGTGCTTAATTACGCATGTTACTCTGATTCTCACTGACAATTTTAAGCATTTTCTTTTGTGAGAGCTGTTTAGTTAAAGCTAGATAAAAATAAGCTGTGACTCTATCATCAGGGTACATGAGGCATAACGATGGGCTAAAAAGGAACATGTCAGGTACCTCTGTATCTGCCCCCCGTAGGAGCTCCCTGCTACCTGCACCCACTGACAGGTGAACCTCTGCCATGTGGGAAGGGAGAGAGCCAGTGCAGGACCGTCTATTGGATTCTAGAAGGGCTTACCCTGTTCGCATATTTTGTTTTGGAAACAGAGTAAGTATAAGGAGAAAACAGAAGATCTGAACTGTTCTTCCACCACGTGGATTGTTCCATGTCCCGCCCTGCCCTGTCCCGGGTGTCTGCATCGCGGGTCCTACCTGTAGAGAACACCACACGCGTCACTTTCATGCCCACTCCAAGCACCTTGT
The DNA here is from genome assembly GCA_004026885.1 of Lyroderma lyra. Classification (NCBI taxonomy): domain Eukaryota; kingdom Metazoa; phylum Chordata; class Mammalia; order Chiroptera; family Megadermatidae; genus Lyroderma; species Lyroderma lyra. The sequence goes on from PVJL010002069.1 coordinate 207,870, forward strand.
TTGCATGCTGTAGACCCTCCTCTTCCTGACCGGACATGACATGCTTTGTCCCCCACCCCCACATTCTGCCAGAACTCACACTTGAAAATCACTGAGTGGGTGCCTATAGGAATTCCAGGTGAGAAATAAAGAACTGGAAACATCTAAAACAGAGGAGAGAGAGAGAGAAGAAAAAGCACATGGTAGCACATCGGACTTAACTCGTCAACTGATTCAATATGTGGCATCCAAAGAAAAACATTTTCAAAGCGCTGCATGCCCAGGTTCCTACAGTCTCATGCCCAGGTTCCTACAGGGTTGGGGTGGGGGGGCGGTGGTGGAAGCTGAGATAGAAATCCAGAGTGCAGAGCAGGAGTGACTTAGGAGAAGGAAGAGTCAGTTCATTTCTGGGCACCATGCCTTGTATCTGGAGGCCCATCTGATGTTTAATTGGAGAAGTTAAACTGGAATTTGGTGGACGGCTGGGTCTAGATATAATTGGAATATATGCCTGCCAAGGTAAACAATGTTGACAATGAGTAAAACAATGACAACAAAGAAAACTGTCTCCAGGGAATTATATTTTAAAGGCTGGAAGAAGGGAGAAGATGAGCAGAGTTATAAAAGGAAAAAATCAAGAAAACAGAGTACCCTCAAGGAAGAAAAGGAAACTCAGTCCATCCAGTGTAGAAAGAAAATTAAGAAGAATGAGAACTAATAATCCAGTATAATTAGTACCTTCAATAACATCATTTTATATATTTTTCTTCTTTGAGAGAGAAAGAAATTCCCAGGGAGAGCTATGATTTTCAAGGTAATAAGCAGCAAGTGAGGAAACAAATGCACATTTTTCTTTAAAGGAGTTTGGCAGTGATAGAAAAAAACCAAATGCAGATAGGTTTGATTTTGCACTTAATATTGGAAGGAAGCAAAATGAAGCATCTTTTTCTTATTTGTTGGGGTGACATTAGTTAGTAAAATTACATAGGTTTCAAGTGTACAATTCTATAATAGCTCATCCATATAGTGCATCATGTGCTCACCACCCAGAGTCAGAGCTCCTTCCATCACCATATATTTTACTCCCCGTCCCTCCTCCACCACCCCTGTCCCCACTTACCCTCTGGCAACCACTAAACAATTATCTGTGTCCATGAGTTTTTGTTTCTTTGTTTGTCTTGTTCCTTTGTAGCTTTCCATTTTATATCCCACATATGACTGAAGTCATGTGGTTCTTGACGTTTTCTGTCTCTCTTATTTCGCCTAGGATATAGCCTCACGATCTATCCATGTTGTCACATCTGTAAGGTTTTAGACTTTAAAAGACCTAGTGAGATGAACAAATTAAAGATATTTTTTTTTAAATCACTCATTGCTGGTAGGAATGCGAATAAGTCCAGACACTTTGGAAAACAATCTGGTGGTTTCTTCCAAAATTAAGCATACTCTTACCATATATCACTGGTATTTTCCCAAAGGAGTAAAAAGATCTGTCCACACGCACCAAAAAACCAACAAACAAAAAACCTGCACATGGATGTTTATAGCAACTTTATTCATAATTTTCAAAACTTGAAAACAACCAAGCTGTCCTTCAGTAGGTGACAGATAAATAATTGGTACATCCAGACAATGAAATATTATTCAGCACTACAAGGAAAGGAACACCCAAGCCACGAAGGAGACTTAAATACCTATCACTGGTGAAAGAAGACAACATGAACAGCCTCCATACTGTGTGATTCCCGTTAGACAACATTCTAGAAAAGGCACACCTGCGGAGATGACTGGGAAGAGGGCAGGGAAAGAAAGGTGACCAGAGGGGACATGGAACTTCCAGGGCAGTGAAAAAATACTCTGTGTGACAGCGTAATGGTGGGCACATTTGTTGAAACCCACAGAACGTGCAACGCCAAGAGCGAATCGTAATGTAAACTATAGACTCTGGTGACAATGATGCATCAATGCAGGTTCATGTTATGTGACAAATGTCCCATTCTGGTGAGGGTTGTTGCTAATAACGCAGGTCATGTATGTGTGGGGACCAGAGCTCATGGCAACGCCTGTACTCGCGTCTGCCCTTCAAACATGCTGATAGGGCACTGATCCAGAGGGCACTGATTAGCAGATGCAGGTGAGACACTGTCAGTTCAAGCTGCTGTGACAGAATGCCATTACCTGGGTGACTTACCAGCCAGAGGAATTAACTGCTCACAGTCAGAGGCTGGGCAATCTAAGATGGTGGCATCTAGTGGAGCTCTCGCCCTTGTTCATAGACAGCTGTCTCCTGACTGTGCTATCACATGACTGAAGCGGAAAAGGAGCCTCTTCTTTAAGGACACTAATTCCTTTCATGAAGGCTCCACCCTTAGGACCTAAATACCTTCCAAAGGCCCCACCTCCTAATACCAATCGCCTTGGGGTAGGATTTCAGCATATGAATTATTTTGGGTGTGTGGGGGGGCAGGCATGAATATTCAGTCCATTGCAGGCACAGAGTCTATTCTGGTGGGGGGAGGGTGTTGAAGACGTTCAGCTCCCTAAAGCAACATTGATCAGACCTCCAAGAGTATTGTCTCCTGCCCAGTGTCACAGACAAGAGGGTAATGTCTGTCCCCAGAAGTAAGAATCATGCCTTCCTCTTCCTGGAATGGTTCTGCAGTGTAACTTCGGTGATGTTCTGGCTTCCTAGCCATTAAGGCTGGTCTTTAGCTACTTCATGAATCACTAAATGTCCTTTAATACAGTCCTTTCCTTCCTAATACCAAAAATGGCATTCTGGCTTTTGTAAGAATCAAGATCCACACACTGTGAAAATTGGAAAATCAGTTCATCTGAACCTCTGTTTCATCACCTGCAAGATGAGACTAATAATGCTCTCCTTAGCGATTAATATTATACCTCACAAAATTACCGTGACTCTCAGAAGGGATATGTATGTGAAAATACATTGCACTATAAAACTAGAAAAACATACTAAATAATTATTAAAGAATCTACTGAACAGGATGGAGAGCCCTGTAAGTAGTCTGAGAAATAAATGTTTTAACTTCTCTTGCAAAGCTGATCTTGAATGTGTTCATAAGTTGCCTGGGTAACACACTTTATCCTGATAAATAGGCTTTGGTATTTTGATTGTATCATCCCTTATAAATTTATTCTCAAAGAGTAACATGTACCTAAGAACAAAGGGGGAAAATATGCTGCTTTTTGTCAAAGTCTCTGAAAAATCCCCATGTCTGAAAGAAAAGATGAGATGTTTGCCATCATTTTCTTATGAAATGTTGAGGATAGTCAATCACCATCATATAAAAGAATCATTAGTTTTACATCTGTTGCTTATGTAAGATAACCAATGACATACAAGGTCAGACAATTAATTTCATGAACTCATCCCAGAAAAAGTGCTACCTACCTCAGTGCTGAATATCACTACGGGCACCTTCCATGTACTCCCCTTGGGAAGCTGTGCACCAAGGCCAGTGCCTAGTCCACCCTTCAAAGCAAGTTTGGGACTCTTTCTGGAATGTCCATCAGAGCTGTCTTCGTACCTTGCCAAGGTTATGACACCAAGTTGTTGGTACAGCACTGCCAATGTAAGGGCACAGTGTCAAGTTCTCAAACTTCATGGTCAGATTTGGGGGATGACAGAGCTCTGATGGCCATTCCACAAAGAGAGTTCCCAAACTGCTTTGAAGGGGTGGACTAGGCGCTGGTGTCGGTACATGGCTTCCCAAGTACTTCAAAGGTGACTATAGTGACATTCAGCAATGAGGTATGTAGCACTTTTTCTAGGATGAGTTCGCGAAATCGTAAGACAAAAATAAGGATTTCAGTGCAGTGGAGAAGCCCACTGAATCCCGGCAGAGCGTATTTGGGTGAGCCTTTTTATAAAGACAGGCTGTGAAGAAATGTTTGTGGTCAAGTCTGGGATTTAGACTGCTATTGGCCACTGCATCTGCCTTCTCTATTCCAGTTTGACTGGTGCTACTATGATTCAGGCCATGAAAGTACAGTCCCGAAGGATTTTTAATGGAAAAACAATATATACAGTGGCCACCAACAGGATGCTTTGCCTCGTGCACTCCTATTTCTTTAATAGAAACCAGCCTTCTCTCCATCCTCATACCTACTGAGGGAGATTCCGTGTTAATTAAGTGTCACCCATGCCCTCTGACCATAGTGGTGACCCTGCCTGGAGTATTCTCTCACGCCAGACCAGGCCAGCATGCCTAGAGCTCGTTGGTCTAGAGATGAATACGGCATCGAAGCTAGGTGATTGCTATTCCTTCCCCACAGATTTTTGGAGCCATGTGGTCCACTCAGTATTTCTCTAGTGACTGGTAACTAGGATGTAAAATTTGAGTGCTGCTGGCGGCTGTGATGAGCAGGTATCTGAGAGAGGGAGTCTTTAATGGGAGGACATGACCCTGGAGTGTGGAAAGCAGAAGCAGCCTGGTACTCTCCCAGCCAGTGCTTCCAACGGTCCCGAATTCCCCAGCGTGGTTCTAAGGATCTGAGCTGCCCTCGGGCCATGGCAACCAAGTCTTAGGGACCCAGTGGTCTTTGGAGTCAGAGGGCCTGACCGTGCAGCACTGTCTTTGTTCCTGACCATTTGACCATTCCATCCCTGAGACTCGGTCCCCTCACCTGTGAAAGCGGGTCCATATCTCATTCGATTATTATCAGGACTGAAAATGTGATGTGAGTAAAATGTCCAGCGCACACCCTAACAAATGTTTCTCTAGCCCGGCTTCAGAATACTGCACCTGAAGCTGGCTCCTCACCACCAGCGTCTCCTTGCCCCCGAACCCTTCACACCCAGCCACGCCAGCCCTCTTACACCAGCTCTGGGCCTGGCGTCCACTGGGGCAAATCTCCTAAATGGCGCTCCTCTCTATTTCCAGGGAAATCAGAACTCTTTGATCTGGAGTTAGGACTTTATGATTCCCTTGCCCAGCCTTCTCAGCAGCTACCTGCCCATCATGCTCTGCTCCAGCCCAAGCCAGTGGCTGGATATTCCATGAACGTACGGAATTCTCAGACCATTCCTCACTTTTACTGGCCCCAAATCCTCCCCTCTACCCTTCCCCCCCATCAGGAATGTGCCTGTTCCTCTATGGCACTGGTTCTCCACCTTCCTGATGCGCGACCCGTTAATACAGTTCCTCCTGGTGTGACCCCCACCCATAAAATCACTGGTAGCTGCTCTCTGCACACGTGTGACGGGTCCGCAGGAGTACACTATGGCGCCAACCCTGTCACGTGCACCTGTGTTTCTGGGGGGCGTATGTGACGGGGTGGGCGCGATGATGTCATCACGCCGGTGCTCGTATGTGGGCGCATCTGCATGCGGGCGGACCCGCCTGGAGACGGACAGAGGAGCGGTGTCTGGGTTCCTAGGACCCTCGGAAATATGTGTTTCCCGTGGTCTTAGGCGACCCCTGTGAAAGGGTCGTTCGACCCCAGAGGGGTGGCGCCCCACAGGTTGAGAACCGCCGCTCTAAAGATTAGCAGACATGGTAAGACCACCTGGGAATCTCTGTGCCTGGTGGTAGCAGCCATGGCTTCTCCGCCCTTGGAGTCCTTCGGTTGTTTTCCTCTTGTAAATAATTGTAGGTGTGAACGCCTTCATTCTCCTACGAGTACATGAGCGCCTTGAGATTGAACTTCAGGCTACATAATTTAGTGATCAATATTAGTAGGTTTGGAGTCAGACACCCCAAGGTTTAAATCCTGGTTTTGTTCGTCCCCACCTGAATGACCTTAGAAAAGTGTCTTCATTGTTCTAAGTCTCACTTTGCTCAACTGTAAAATGGAATAATAACTTCTGTACTGCAGGCTTGTTGTGAGGAATACCGTAGAGTGTGCTAGTAGAATATCTGGATGTAAAATGTTCCTTGCTGAAAGAATAAATTTTTTAAAAGATTTTAATGAATAATTAGGTCGCATTCCTCTTACCGGAGCGTGATGGCTACGAGAAAGGTCTGCGTGAACCATCAGCCACAGACAGAGCAATGGGCAGAGCACTGGGCAGGGCACTGGGCAGAGCACTGGGCAGGGCCAGCGTTCATTCATTCATTCCCGTACTTGTGCATTCTTTCAGCTGCCTCTGGGTCATGGAGACCAGGACTCAGCCAGGCATTACGTTAGAAGCTTGTCAAAACTGCACCTACAAGGTGTGAATTTCTGAATTTCTCTGTTGTGACCCGAATATTACAACTCAGCAACAGGTTCGTTCTGCATCTTGGATCCTCCCTCTGGGTCTGGAGGGAGAGGTTAGACAGATAAAAGTCCCCGTTTATCAGTAGGTGTGAGTTGATCCTTCTTTGTTCATTGTTTCTGTTCATCGTCCTAACACATCTGCAGGCCAGTATAAAAACCCTGTTTTACGCTGGAGGAGACTGGGGACTGGAGTTTCACTAACTTGTCCATGTCATTGAGGTCACCAGGAAGCGGAGATTGGACAATCCTCTCTGCGGTGTGACCTTCGATTTTGTGTCAGAGTGTCCCAGCCAAGAAGTCAGGAATGTAAAGGTACCCCTTCCTCCTTTCATCTGACGAGAAGCCCTAAGTGCCCACGACGATACAGTTGCCTAAGTCTCTAGCCAGCCGGTGCACAGGCTGCCGCTCCCTGTGGAATAGTAATTATGGCACGTAATACCTGCAGAATGGCTTTGACCTCTGCTTCAGCTTAGACTTTCTCTAATTAATAAGCCCATCTGCTGACCTCACTGTCTGTATTTACACATAAGCTGCTGTCAGCAGTCTCCGTGCTCCTGGGAGGGAGGAAAACAGGCTCCTGCTTGTACGAAACGCACGAGCCTGCTGACTCCACTCTACCCTGAAGACTTCACACCTGCAAGGCCTCCAGGAGAGGTCTGCGGGCCCCTCTGCACCTGACAAAGCTGCAAGCGACTTGACCTTTGTAAAGTGGAGCTTAATTTTCTCCTTCAACCTTTCCTCTGCACTGGGAGGAAATTTTCATTTGAAGGCTTAGGACTTCTGCAGCCTCTGCAGTAGTTGGGTTTTGAAATGATTAAATATGAGCAATAGGGACTAAGTCCTTCTGCAATAGCCAGTCATTTGATGCTTTAAAAGGACACCAGAAGTTGCTCTGGTCATGCTCCCCAGTCGCGCACGTGGAGCGTCAGAGCCTCCCCACTTAACTGGGCAGGGGCAGGGAGCCCCCTTACCGGTCTGAGTTGTTTTGTTGCTGCTTTCTTCCCTTCGATCGCAACCTGGGGATCGCGACTCAGAAACTGACTCTCTAGCAATGCGGACCATTTCCCTGGGGCTAGAAGGAGTTGTGAGACAGAAAATGCCCCATGATTTCAAAATCACTGGCACATTTTGTATTTAGAGTGTGGGGAGGGAGGTAAGGGTTGCTAGCAAAGTGGTTGACACAGTTTTCCAAACTGGGATGCTTGTGAACAGACACTTTGAGCAAAGACAGAGAGCCTTGCTAAAGCTCACCCCATGTTTATTATTTTCATGAAGAAAGCTAGCCATCCTGTGCGAACAGCTGTCTTTATTTTACTTGTTTTTCAAGAAATAAAGAAATTGCCTTATTTAGAGGTACACAGCTACTAAAAGTTCTGAAATTACCCCCTTTTGTTGTTTCTATACATAAAGGTTTAAAAAATAATTAGATACAAAGACACCCCATTATAATGGAATGAAAGCTAATATCAGAGAATAATTGGTAGGAAGTTGGGTAGAGAGAGTAGTCATCATCAAGCCCATTGCAAGATTTCTTGTTTTATCTGAAACATGATTTAGCACAGTCTGTTACAAAGAAATGATTTTGCATGTGACCATATGTCACGTGCAAACCCTACGCCCTGGCAGTCACTCACTTAACCAGCGAACGTTCTGTGTGATCCTGTGTGAGCATGCTGTTAGGGGCGTGAAGTTCGGAGTCAGACAGCTGGCCTTCAAGTCCGGGCTCTGCTGCAGTGACTCAGCATGTTGCTTTGCCCTGGGAACTCAGTGTGCCCTTCAGTTTCATAAGAGCACCCTGAAGCACAGACTGTCACAAGGACTCAGTTTTAGTACTAATTTCCTAGAACTGCTGTAACGAGGTGCCACAAATAAGGCAGCTTAAAGCAACAGAGGTCCATTCTGTCATAGTCCTGCAGGCTGCAAGTCTGAGACCAAGGGGTGAGTGGGGCCACGCTCCCTCCTTGGCCTTGGAGGCAGGCTCCTTAGGCCTCTTCCAGCCTCACTGGTCCGGGACACTCCTCGGCCTGTGGGTGCATCACTCCAGTCTCCACCTCCATTTTCACATGCTGTCCTCTCTGCGTGTGTGTCTGCGCGTGGCCATCTCCCTGCTGGGTCTGTCTTCTCCCAAAGACACTCATCCTGCTGGATTGAGGCCCCACCCTACTCCAGCACGGCCTCATCCTAATTAATTACGGCTACAGCAACTCTGTCCATGCAATGTCACGTTCCAAGTATTGGGGGTTGGTTAGGACTTCATCATATCTTTTTGGGGGGATACAATTCAACCTGTAACAATTTATTAATATATGAGCTCAGACAATTAATTTTGTGAACTCACCCTAGAAAAAGTGCTGCATACCTCACTGCTGAGTATCACTACGGTCACCTTCAAAGGACTCCCTTTGGGAAGCTGTGCACCCATACCAGCACCGATGAGCACCTAGTCTCAAAGCAATTTTGGAACTCTTTTTGCGGATTGGCTATCAGAGCTGTCATGACACCTTACCAAGTTGTTTATACAGTGCTGCCAATATAAGTGCACAGTGCAAGTTCGCAGACTTAATTGTCAGATTTTAGGTATGATGACAATTCTGATGGCCATTCTAGAAAAAGAGTTCCAAAACTGCTCTGAAGGATGGACTAGGCACTGGTGTCGGTGCATAGCTTCCCAAGGGGAGTGCTTCAAAGGTGACCATAGTGATACTCAGTAACAAGGTACATAGCACTTCTTCTAGGATGAGTTCACGAAATTAATTGTCTGACCTTGTATGTACCAAGTAATTAAGGTAATTAGCCTGGCAATCAATCAATGACTAATAGATCCACCTGATACTGCTATGCCTTGGCCCTTATGTTTAGTGGGTGGAGATGTAGAAAGCAATAATATGCACCCCCAACTTCAAGAAATTCACACTGTAGGACACATAGTTTGGCTTAAGCAGCTTATCTCACAAAGGAGAGGGGGAAACCTGTAAAACAAAGAAAAAAGTAAATGAGTATCTCTTTGCATTCATTAGCAAGTGTTATAAAAACTTAAATTTGCCATTTTGAACCCCCAAATGAAATGTTCTGGGTGCCTTGGGTTCAGTCCCAGCTCTCTTCAGGCTAGGCTGCCCCATGCACGGGTCTGCATCCCCGTGTCCGGGGTCCTTCCCAGTCCCTCTGTTCTGTGGTTCTGGTATAACTTGCAGCGCACACGTGCAGATTTCAGACATTCTAAGTCACGTGTAATGTTCGCCCAATCTTGTTTTGTTTATGCTTCCTGTTCAAAAACTTCCTTCAGCTACTTTTGAGCAATTATATTCTGACTATACTTTCAATCTCAATCAAATTATGCCTGTACTAGTGTTTGTTTCCTGATCACTTCTATGAAAAACAAATGCCCTTTGAAAAGATGTGCTTTTCTCTCTCACTACATAAAATCTGGCAGAGCAATTATAAGACTGCATTTGGTGTATAAAACTAGAAACCTCATTTGGTTTTTCATGCATTCTTATATTGTAGAATAAATGCTATCTTAAAAACTGTGTTTCTACTTATGTGACTAAAATAAAGCGTTTTCTTTTAGATGTATCCTTGAATTTTATCTCTTAGCTCTTAGGATACAAGATTTCCATTTGAAATTCCTTAAAATAAAAACATAAATTGAGGCATCCAGCAAGATTGTCCTCAAGGCAAAATTGAAATAATGTGACTAAATTGGTTCAGAAATGGGGAGTTTCTATAACTCACTATATGGCAATTTAAAATTTATGTTATTTGGTTTTTTTTTTAACCAGGTTCTTGTTTCTAACTTTTCCTTTTTTATTCCTTTCTTTTTAAAACATGCTGGACAGGAATAATATGCTCAGAATGGCATCATTTTCCTAAAAGCCTGTCAAGCCTTCTCTGGTATTATTCAAACAGCTCTGGGAATTCACCTTCTCCACAAAAATGTCCTTAATCGAGTTAAATCCAATGAATATTATCAACCTGTTGGTATATTCCAGGCAGCACACTAGGCTGAACACACACACACGCGCACACGCGCACACACACGCACGCGCACACGCACGCACGCACACACACATGCACACACACTCACGCACACACACATGCCACGCACACGCACACGCACGCACACACGCGCAC
>PVJL010002070.1:5386-170233 GCA_004026885.1 Lyroderma lyra
CCCCCCCCCCCCCCCCCGTTCTGAGTGGGTATTTTCTGCTACCCTGTCTTCCAGATTACTGACTCAGTGTTCTGCTTCAGCTGGTTTGCTGATGATACCTTTTAGTACATTCTTCATATCAGTTATTGTATTATTTACTTCTGACTGGTTCTTTGTTATGGTTTTTATTTCTTTTGTTATCCTTGTTATCTCTTTGTTGAAGTTGTCTCTAAGTTCCTTGAGTATCCTTATAAGCATTGTTTTGAACTCTGTATCTGGTAGGATGCTTGCTTCCATTTCATTTTGTTCTTTTTCTGGAGTTTTCTCCTGTTGTTTCATTTGGGACATATTTCTTTGTTTCGTCATATTGGCTGCCACCCTCTGTGTGTTTCCATGTATTAAGTAGATCTAGGTCTCTCAGCCTTGCCATGTGGCTTTATGTAGTAGGTGTCCTGTGCGGCCCAGTAACATAGTCTCCTTGGTCACCTGTGACAGTTGCTCCAGGAGTGGCCCTGGTGTGGGTTGTGTATGTCCTCCTGTTTTATTTGAGCCTCGATTGCTTTTGACACATCAGTGAGTAGGACTGACCCTCAGGTTAACTGGCTTGGGAGGTTTGGACTTGTTCACAACTTACAGGCTGCTGTATGAGGGGCTTACCCCAATGGAGCAGGATTGGCCCCAGCTGGCTCTTGTGCCTATTGAGACTACCCTTTGTGGTGCTAACTGGACAGTGCTCTGGTGTTGTCTTAAGCCACCAGTATATTGGTTCTGGGCCTCTTGGCAGGAGCTCTGGAGCAAGCATAGGTCATCCACCGCCTTGACTGGCTGAGGACTACCTGGTAGGAGCTACAAAGTGATTCGTGGTTGGTCGCTACCTGTGCTAAACCTAAAGGTGTGTGGGAGAAGCCAAAGTGTGAACTGAGGACTACTTCTACCAGTACCGGGCCTGGGTTAGCTCCACAAAAAGCCAGGACACTCTGAGGTCTGCTGCCATCTGCCAGCTCCTGTAAAGTTTAGCAGTTGTTAAAGCATCGCATGGCATGCAAGTTGGGTGAGATGGGTTCTTGGGTCACCAGGGTGGGATGAGTAGTTGTAGTTTAGTGTAGGTTCTGGTTTGGTGCCAGTACTAATCCTACAGCTACTCAGCAGAAGTCTCAGACCACACTGAGGCCAGTTGCCACCTGCCTGGGGTCTGTGAACCCCTGATAGTTGTTTAAGAATGAGTGCAAAGCAGGCAGGGCTGACTGCTCACTGAAAAAGTGCCTCTCAAATTGGGTGAGTTGGTTGGGTTGTGGTCCCAGGGAGTCACCAGGTTGGAGAAAGTGGAACTCACTGGATCAATTCAGATTCAGATTTGGCCATGGGTGTGGTGGGAGGGCTCAACACAGGAAAGATGGAGTCCACCTGCTGGCTGCACAAGAGGAGGACTCCATACAGGGGAAATAGTGTCTGTTACTCCAGTACTCGCCCCAAAGCTGTACAACTCAATCTTTCCTTGTATGTCTCTGACACTTTACAAGTCACTGTTCCTCCTCTGGAGCCCAGGGTGAGTGCCTGTGAGTCTGTGCATGGGCCCTTTAAGGGGACATCCGGGTTTCCCTCCCACAGCCTTCTGTCCCACCGGGTCAGTCAGAATCCCCATTTTTCACAGCCAGATTCTGTGGGGGCTCCTCTTCCCAGCACCACTACTGTTGGCTGGATATGCTGGAGTGCGGCTAGTACCACATGCTCTTCTGAGGGGAACTTCCACACCTGAGATCTCTCTCCTGATTTCTAACTGCTACATAGAGGTTTGTGGCTGGCCCATTCTGCGTCTCTACCCCTCCTACCCATCTCGATGTGGTTTCTTTTTTATATTATTAGTTATAGAACTTCTGTTCAGCTAGACTTCAGATGGATCTCCAGGTTGAGTGTTCTATAATTTAGTCTCCCTGGTCACCTGAGCTGGGTCTTCCAGAGGCATCTTTTGTTTGTTTTATGTGTGACCTCCTGTTGTGGTTGATCCACATAAGCTGGTTATGAGGACTGTCCCTGGCTATAGCAGATGGGCTGAGACCAGTGAGAGGGAGTCACTATAGTGGGGCTCTGGTGCCAGCCAAGTCTATTCTTTAGTTATGTTATTTGTGGAGCTGGTTGGGTGGTGCTGTGGTATGGTTTGCAGCCCATTATTGGATGCATTGTATCTGTAGCCTCTCTTGGCAGGGGCTCCAGTGCAGGCCTAGGTCAATTGCCACTTGTGCCTGGATTGGGACTTCTTGGTTGCAGCTATAAAGTGATCTATATTTGGTTGCCATTTATGCTGGGCTTCCAGGTGCTTGGGACAGGCCACACTGCAAACTGAGGCCAGCTGCCACTTACATCAGGCTTGTGGCTGCTTATTTGAAGCTACATTTCAAGATGCCAGGCTTGGGGCCATCTGATTGGAGTTACATTGCAAACTGAGACCAGTTGCTACTTGTGTTGGGCTTGGGATCTTTAGCAAGAGGTACAGGCATGCTGAGGTTAGCCACTGTTTCTTTTGGGTTTGTGGACCTTTGAAAGTTTTTTGGAAAGTCCATAGTATGAGTTGAGGCAGACTGCTTGTGTGGAGAAGCTGCTGGAAAAGCCTTGGGCAGCACAGCTGTTTGGGGTGGGGTAGGGTCTCAGGTTAATGTAGAATTTATTATAGATTGGTGTCTATCTGTGCCGGGCTGTCTGGGTGGAAGGGGAGTTCTACAAAGGAACAGTGGCACCCGGCCAGTGCTTCTGTCTTTAGAGAGGATTGCCCCAACCCCTTCCCCTCCAGCTGTCACACTGACCCTGAAGTTAGTCAAGTTAGTTTCTCTTTGTATGTCCTTGGAGGTTTTTGAGCTGATGCCCCTGTGCTGGAACTTAGAGTGAGTGAGTTTGTCAGTGAGTGAGTCTTTGGGTGGGCCCTTTAACAGGAACACCTGTCTTGAGCAGTTCTTTGTTTTTCTTGGCCACAAACCCTGCTGGGTTTCACAGCCTGATGTTTGGGGACTCCTGTTCCCAGCACTGGTGTCCTGTGCTTTGGAGCCTGGTGAGGGGCTGGGACTCCTCACTTTTTTGGGGGAACTTCTACAGCTGAGATATCCCTCCCAATTCTTCATTGCTACATTGTGGGTGTGGGACCTGCCCTACCCCTGTCTCCGCCCCTCCTGTCAGTCTTGGCATGGCTTTTTTATCCTTAGTTATAGGAATTCTGTTCAGCTATTCTTCAGGTGGTTCTCAATGTTGAGTGTTAGGTGAGCACAGAGTTTACCTACTCTGTCACTTTGACTGGAAGTAGTTCTTCATTTCTTCTTTTATGTTTGGTGTCTTAGCTCTGGATTTTTGGTTTTTGGTTACCATTAGGTTTGTGTAAAATGTCTCATACATACAATAGTCCTTTTTCTTCTGATTACCTCTTATCTTCATTCACCTGTACATGTTTAGTCTTTTTCTTTCTCCTCTTTTATGATTATGTTGTTGCAAATTATCTCTTTTGTTACCAAATTGCAGTAGTTACAGTTAATGTCCCTTTTCACCCTTTAACCTTTATGTTGTAAGTGGTAAAAACCTTTTGTGAAGTAGAGTTGCATTTTCATGCTTCTGTCTGCCTGTTAGTCATCTTACTCAGTTTTGTATTCTAGTTTCTGATAGAACTCCTTTCAATATTTCTTGTAAAAGAGATTTTGTGGTGGTACATCCTCCCTGCTTTTGTTTCATCTGTGAAAGTCTTTATTTCTCTTTCATATCTAAACAATAACTTTGCTCGATATACTATCTTGGCTGATGGTTCCTCTCTACATATTTTGAATATTTCTTTCTATTCTTTCTTGGCTTATAACATTTCTACTGAAAAATTGGTGATAATCTTAGAGACTTTTCTTTGTATGTTATAGGTTATAGTTCTCCCTCCCCCCCCCCGCTTCCTTGAGAATTATTAATTTTTGACAGTTTGAATAAAATGTATCCTGGAGAAGGTAACTTTGCTTTGCTATAATTAGGTGTTCCATTAGCTTCCTCTGTTCTAACCGTTCACTTTTTTCCATAGGCTTGGGAAGTTTTCATCAATCATTTCCTTGAGTAGGCTCTCTGTCCTTTCTCTGCCTCTTCTTCTGATATTCTCATTATCCCTATGTTTGTCTTTCTAATGAAGTCAGTTAGTTCCTGTAGAATTCTTTTATCTTTTTTAAACTCTTAATTCTTTTTCTTCTTCTTTCTGGGTCATTTCCAGGATGCTACCTTGGAACTCACTAAATCTCTCACTTGTCTGCTCTATTTCCAGTGCTCTCTACTGCACCATTCATTTCATTTATTGAGTTCTTCAGCTCCAAAATTTCTGTTTGGTTGTTTTTTATAGTTTCAGTTTCTTTGGTAAATTATTCCTTTTGTTCATTAATTTTTGTCCTGAGCTTATTGAACTACCTTTCTGAGTTCTCTTGTATCTTGTTGATTTCTTCATAACTGCAACCTTAATTTGTTTGTCATTTAAGTCACAGTTTTCCATGAGTTTTGTTTCTGGAGACTTTTTATTTTCTTTCTATGCTCCCATGTTACCTTGGTTGTTTATGGTATTTGATTGATTCTTTTTCTGCATAAGCATTTGAGGGAGTGATCTCTTTTCTTGGTTAGACAGTGTTTTTTCTCAACAACTCAGCAAGCTGATAACTAAAGTACTTCTTTTTTCCCTCCGGAATATAGTGATATAGCACAAGTTTTTATTGTCCCTTACCTGCATTATATGCACTTCTGGGCTTGCAGTAGAGCTGCATTCTGTGTTGCTTTGGTTAGGAAAATTTTGTGTATCCACTAGGATGGTTGTTGTCACCTCTGTGATCACTCACCTTACAGGGCACCATCACTATGGTGGGGGAATGTGGCAAGTTTGTGAGCTTCCAGTACTGCCTTTATTTGAGTAATGGTCTCTGGCACTTCTGTGTTTCTGGAGGCATCTCCACTACCTCTGCCTGGCTCTGGGTGGGGCAGGGGGCAAAGTCACAGTTTTATGTTTCTGCCTCTTTGCCAGCAATGGCTGTTGGCAACACTGTGCTGTTTGGGGCTTCTCAGCTTTTTTTACTGGGCTCTGCTGGGACAGATGGAGCAAGGGAGGCAAGTTTATAATCTTGCAGGTGAGCAAATCTTTATATAGACTTTTTTGGATGAATGTTTCATAATCATCTCATACTCAATATGTCCAAACAGAACTCATCCACTTACCCACTGCCTCTTGACCTGTATCCTCTGTCTCAGTGAATTTTATCACCAGCACTCCCTATGGCAAAAAAGAAAGAACCCCATAATCAATCACCCAAGTTGACTTACTCAACATCTCTTTAGAGATTTTTTCTTTTTCTATCTAGCTCCATTGTCACAATCTAACTATAGGTCCACATCATTCCTATTTGGAATGCTATATCATCCTCACCTATTGTCACCTTCTCTGAGCCTTGATCCACAGTACTTCCTGAGTGAACTATCTAAATGAGGTCTGCTGCTTAATATCCTTTAGTGACCCTGCATCATTTATAGGATAAAACTTTACTTCCTTGTGTGACATACAAAGTCACATGTAAACCCCACCTACTCCAGAGATATCACTCACTGTTCTTCTACTGTCATTCCATACTCTACCCATTCTGAAGACCCTCGTTTTTCCTGAACTTGATTTGTTCTCCTTTGTATTTCTCCATGTGCTACTCTCTCTATGTGGAAGGTGCTCCTCACCCCATTCCATGATTTATTCAAAACTCACTTAAAACATTGTCTCTTTTGAGAAACTAACTCTGAGCTCCCAATTTTGACTAACATGCTCTTACTCCTCCTTATTGTTATTTATTTGAGTTCACCCATGCCCCTCCTCCCAGTAAGTGGTGGACATCATCAGAATTTATTAACTGATATGTCCTCAACTTCTAAGCCTAATCTAGAGTGAGTTAATGGATGATTTAATGAAATAATAAAATTAAATATATTAAATATAGGGAGAGAAATAGGGTGGTCAGTAAAGAACATGCCCAAGGAGTTGTAATTTGAGCAAAGGTCTGAATCACATAGGGTACAGACCTATGAATCAGTCTGGGGAAAGCCGGCATAAAGGTCTGTGAGAGGAATAAGAGTGTTTGTTGGTGGAACAGCAAGAAAGCTAGTGCAGTTGGAGTAGAATGAGCAATAGTGTCATAAGATGAGGTCAGAAGGGAGTAGGACCCAGAGGCCAGGTTAAAGAGTTTGGATTTTATATTGAGTATAATGAAAAGCCATTGGAGGTTTTTTGGGCACGGGAGAGATGTGATCAGATTAATGTGTTTTAAATGATAACTCTGGCTGCTTTGTGGACACTAGATATAGGGGGCCAAAAGTAGAGTTACGAGATAATTGCAGTAAAGCCAGATAAGAAATTAAGTTGGCCTGATGCTTATGGAGGTGATAAGTGGTCAGATTTAGCACTTTCTGGACAGTCCTCATTTAATCTCTTTGATAACTGCTGGTATGATGAGCATCTAGTTTTATAATGTATTCGTTTGATTCATTTATTCATTTATATTGATTCATTTATATTTAAGATATTATATTTAAGATATATATTTAAGATAAAAATGGTAGGACTTGCTGATGATCTGAATGTGTGGGGTGAAGGGAAAAGATAAATTAAAGACAACTCTTTGATTTTAGAACCAAAAAACTATATGAACTGTGGTGTTAGTACCCAGATGAGGAAAGAAAAGGCAAGGAACATGTTTGAGTTTGAGAGATACTAAATCTGGAGCTCACTCAGGAGGACAGGACAGGAAATATAAACTCAAAACTTAATTCACAATACATGTAGGAGCCCGTAAAGTAAGAAATCATTATCTGCTGTGTCTCTTCTTCATACATGCAAAACCACAGGCTTGAAGGAGCAGACACCGAAACTTGTTCAGGAAATAGTTTGTTCTGAGGGAAAGAGCATGAGATATATAATTTTTAAAATTTTAATCCATTCACATGCACACATATATGAGTAAGTATATGGGGGTATCTATGTATACAGTAGTCTTACCTTGTCCGTGGTTTCGCTTTCCATGGTTTCAGTTACCCATGATAAACTAGTCTGAAAATATTAAATGGAAAAATTCCAGAATTAAACAATTCATTAGTTTTAAGTTGCATGCCATTCTGTGTAGTGTGATGAAATTACTCTCTGTCATGTTCAGGAGGTCAGTCTGCCCTTTGTCCAGTGTATCCATGATGTATATGCTACCCGCCTTTAGTCTCTTAGTAGTTCTCTCATCAGGTCAATAGTAATCTAACAGTATGTCACAATGCCTATGTCATTTACTGGTGTCACTTCATCTCATCATCACAAGAACGGTGAGTACAGAAGAGTATGATATTTTGAGAGAGACCACCACATTCCCAAAATTTTTATTATAGTATAATTGTTCTATTTTATTAGTTATTGCTAATCCCTTAATGTGTTTAACTTGCAAATTCAACTTTATCATAGGTATGTATGCATGGGAAAAAACAGTATAATATAGGGTTCAGTACTATTTGTGGTTTCAGGCATCCATTGTGGGGGCACTTGGATCATAGTCCCTGTGGAGAAGGGGGGCCTACGGTACACACACACACACACACACACACACACGCACGCACGCACTTCCGATTATGCAGAAACAGTGTGCCATACCCTCAGAACTTTATGAAAATGTAGCTCCCACTTTGTTCCCTTATACACATGCAGGGTTTGTGTATTAAGTGTTGATATATACAAGGGCTATACAGAAAAATTCATCCATAAGTGCCTCTATTCTTCATATTAGATGGCTGGATACTTTCTGGACAGCCCTCATGTAATCTCTTTGGTAACTGCCGGTATGATGAGCATCTAGTTTTATAATGTATTTATGATTCCCATTGATTCATTTATATTTCAGTGCTATATCACTGAAATATGATTAAAAGAATTTACTTTTTGAGATTGTGTTATTGCTGTTTTAATCCAAACATGACTTATGAGCTCTTGTTGATATTAACAGTGTCCTGTGAACAAATAACTAAGAAATAGTAAGTTAATTGATGAGTTTCATAAATATTAATCCTTTTGAGCCTTAAGAGAGAGGGGGGTGAAAACTGCATAGAAAAACGTGTTGGTAATACTTGAGTGACTTAGTATATGGTGCAACTTTTTATTATAGTGTCTATTTCTCCTATTTGAAATTTTCCATAATAAAAGGGTAAAAGAAAATGAAGAAAAAAGGGAAATGAACCTTTCTTGTGGAAAAGGAGGAGTATTTTAGCAGATTCCCCAGAATGAGGGCCTAGTGGTGGGTATTCAGAAGGATGAAGCATCACAGGACTTTTATATATCAGTATCTTAACTCTTATGATGTCCTGAGACTATGCAGGCTCAGAACTTTCGAAAGAAAACTCATGTAAATGAGTCAGTGTGTTCATAGGAAAATAGGGATCAGTTGGTGGCCCAGGAAAACTCTGAGCAAAGATTTGTAGGGAGAATGTCTCTCTGAGCTCAGAGAAACCCAGGGTTAACATCTGATAGTGGAGTGCATAACCCCAGTTTTCAACAGTAAGAAATCTGCCACTGCCCATGGAGATATCCTGTAAAACAACAGGACGTGCAATGGTACTGCATATTCATAGTCAAACTCATAGAAACAGAACAGATAATGGTGGTTGCCTGAGGTTTCAGTTCTGCAAGAGGAGTAAGTTCTAGAGATCTGCTGGACAACATTGTGCCTATAGTTAACAAAACTGTATTGTGCACTTACAAATTTGTTAAAAGAGTAGATAGATCTCATGTTTAGTGTTCTTACCACAATAAAATATGATGTGCATTGCTGTGTATGAATGTTGTGTGTTTTGATTAATTTTACTGATTTATATACAATGTACAATTTATATACAATAAAACCTACCCATTTTATGTAAATAGTTAAATGAATACAGTCATGTAACTGCCACAACTGAGCGAACATTTCCATCTCTCATGCCACTTTGCAATCACCTGTTTTCCACCCCTTAACAACCACTGGTTAACCTTTATTATAATTTCCTATGTGCTATGTAGCATTTTGAGTTTGACTTCTTTCACTTAGCATGAAGCTTTTGAGATATATCCTTGTTGTATCAGGACCTTGTTTCTTTTTATTGCTGAAAAAGTATTGTAGGATATTCCACAATTTATTTACTCCTTTACTTGTTGATGGACACTTAGGTTGTTTCCACTATATCATGCCTATTATGAATAAAACTGCTATGAATATTCACATAAAGGCTTTGGATGAACATGTTTTCACTACTCTTTGGTACAAGCACCTAGGAGTGGGATTGCCAAGCTCTGATAAGTGTGTATGTCATAAGAACAGCCAAATTGCTTTCCAAATGCCTATTTTACATTTCTGCCAGCAACTCTTTACCTAGTTGTTTGTACAGTGCTGCCAACATAAGCTCAGAGGCAAGTTCATGAACTTAATTGTCAGATTTGGGGTATGACGACAGCTCTGATGGCCATTCCAGAAAAAGAGTTCCAAAATTGCTTTGAAGGGTGGACTAGGTGCTGGTGTTGGTGCATGGCTTCCCAAGGGGAGTACTTCGAATATAACCATAGTGATATTCAGCAATGAGGCCTTTTTTTTTTTTTTTTTTTTCTTTTTGGTATGTGGGTAGCTCCCTGGCTGGGAATCGAACCCAGGCCGCAGCACTGACAGCGCCAGTGCCAAAGCCTTAAGCCACTACGCCATCAGGGAACTCCCAATGAGGCCTTTTTTTTCTAGGACAGGGTTGCAAAATTAATTGTTCGACCTCCTGTGTATCCATAAATAATATAGTATGGCTTTGTCTTATGCACAAGTGTACTGTACTACAACTTGCATTTTTTTTATTCAACATTTTAAGATCTGTCCATGTTGATAATCTAGAACTGATTTAATTTTGTATAATGTTCCATTAACTGTCACAATTTTTAATCCATTCTTTTATCAATTGACCATTTGTTTTCAGTTCTGTGAATTGCCTGTTCATATCCTTTGCCTATATATTGGATCACTTGTTCTTTCATTTCTATGATTTCTTTATATAGTTTGTATATTTATTTGTTGGCTACATTAGGTTACAGATAAATTCTCCTAATCTGTGGCTTACCTTTTAGTTTTATTTATGCTGTCTTATATTATACAAAAGTTTTCAATTTGATGCAAATATTTCTTTTATTACGTTTTTTTTTGCTTTCTGTATTTTAAGAAATTCTTTTCTACATTGAGGTTACAAAGATAGTCTACATTTTCTTCCAAAAATCCGATGTTTCGTTTTTCATATTTACATTTTAAATTTATCTGGAATGTAGTTTTTTAATGGTGTACCTTGATGTTTTTTCCAATTGGAAAAGTGAGTTGTCCATGACCACTTTTGAAGGTCTGTGTATTAGTTTCCTAGGGCTGCTGTAACAAAGTACCACAAACTTGGTGGAACAGTAGATAGCTATTCTTTCACAGTTCTGGTGGCTAGAAATCTGAAATCAAGGTGTCATAAGGATCATGTGCTCTTTGAAGTCTCTAGGGAGAATCTGTTCCAAGCCTTTCTGTTAGCTTCTGGTGGTAACTGTTGATCATTGGTATTCCTTGGCTTGCAGCTGCATAACAATGTCTTTCTTCATTGTTCTCCCTTTGTGTGTCTGGGTCTCTATGTTTCTTCTTCTTTGGAGCTAGCTCATCCATAGACCTTCCTGGTCCTGCTCTGTCTTCAGACCCAGCCTAGTTGCCCAAAATCCAGTGCAGGCTGGGCATGGTGCATGCTGGGACTCCCAACCAGTTCCCTATCCTTTTGTTTTTATTGTCTTGTTGCATGACTAGAGCATCTGGGATATATTTATTAGAATTGGTGAGTAGACATCTTTGCCTCCTTCCCAATCTTAGGAAGAAGGTGCTTCTTATTTCACCAGAAAGTATGTCAGGTGTAGGTTCTTTCAGAGATGCCCTTTATTAGATTGAGTGAGGATGGTCCCTTTAATGCCTAGTCATTTGAGAGTTTTTAATTATGAATGAGTGATTTTTTTCGCAATGCTTTTCCTACATTGAAAAATTGTATTCTAAAATAAAACAAAAGACAAGAAAAAACCAAAACCAAAAAGTATTATATGGTTTTTTCTTTTATAGTATGTTAATATGATGAAATACATTGATTTTGAATGCTAAAGCATTTCTAGAAACCCTACTTGATCATGATGTTACCTGTTATAAATTGTTTCAATTTGCTATTCTTAAAAATAATTTTTCCATCTATGTTTATGAGAGATCTTGATCTATGATTTTCCTTTCTTGTGATTGCATCCCACAAATTTCAATATATTCATTTAGTTCAAAGTATTTTCAAAATTTCCTCATTACTTTCTCTTTAATCCATGGCTCATTTAGGAGTGTATTGTTTGATTTTCAAATATTTAGGGATTGTTCAGATTTGTTAGTGATTTCTAATTTATTCTGCACTAAGGATAGAACTTACCTTGTATGACTTTTATTCTTTTAAATCTTTTGAAACTGTTTTATAGCCCCAAAACATGTGAATTTGAAAAGAATGTGTTGCTGTTGCTGGGTGTTCTGTAACATCAGTTACTCAACTGAAAATCTTATATATCCTTACCTATCTTCTATCCACTGTGATATGGATTACACAGGTGTTGAAATATCTAATTGAAAATTTGTCTATTGTCTATTTCAATTTTACCTGCTTTTATTTCATGAACTTTGAACCTCTGTTCTAAGTGTACTGGAGCTAGAAGATACTTGCTTTACTCTTGGATTCCCAGATGCCGGGATGCAGAGGTCTCTCCCTTGGGGCCGATTTCTGGAAAGAAACTTCCCATCTCTAGTTAGAAGGCACATTCCTGGTTGACAATGCAGGGGGTTTGGGGAAGAGGGTACGTGTATATGGGATGAGGGGAATGTTCCATATATAGCTGGTCATTAATTTCCCTCCATGTCACACTCTTCATCCTCGTTAGGCATTTCTGAGCCTGCAGCCAAACTGGTTCCTTCTTATCCATATGTAAGCAATATAAATGGTGCCTGCTTTTGCTGATAGCATACTATCCTCCTGTCTTTCAAATTTTTGTTGAGATCTTTTTAGCTAATGGCCTTTCTCTTACTCTCTTTACTGCTGTGGTTTTATAAATTAAAATTTATTTCCCAACATTTTAATTGCTGTCCAGGGAGATCAGACATTTTAACAGAAGCACATTTCCTAGTCCTTTCTCTAATAGCCATTTTGCTTAGTTGACCAAACCCTGACATTTCTGTAGCCCCAGCTGATTAGTTGCCACATGTTCCCTATATATTAGCTTTCCCCAGCTCTACCTCTTGTACCTACTTGTTGGTATCACCTGCTGTCAGATACCAACCTAATGCCAATTTTATTCTGGGCATGATTCTTTGAACTTCCTCTTGCTTTCATTACCTAGGGTTCAGCTTTGCACTCCATGTTCAGTTATGACTCTTTCTCACCAATCCAAGTACAATGAGAACAGCTATGGAAACTATGAAAGTGAACGTCTATGTTTCTGTCCCCTAACTGGCTGTCAGGCTGGGGAATGGGGAAGGAAGAATTAAAAAGATTTGGAACTGTGACTACAAGGAGTGGTCACATATTCACTAGCATTTTGACCTGAAGATGTTAAGCAATTGATGATATAGAAAGCAAATATTACCACTGAAAAAGAATTTTTTTTTCTTTTATGTGGGTAGTTCCCTGGCGGGGAAACGAACCCAGGCTGCAGCACTGACAGCGCCCAAACCTTAGCCACTACACCACTAGGGAACTCCAAGAATTTTAAGAATTGTAGGAGTTTGTCTGAAGTACTCAACAAATAATATCTGTAAATTAGATCCTTTGCTAAGTTAGCGATATTCTAGAATTATCAATTGACTATAATGATTACTGAGACAACCCAAAGGTCCTTATTCAACTCTACAAGTATTGGTAAAGCATCCCGCCTGGGCAACCCCTGAATTTTGAAAAGGAATGAGTTTTCAGCAATCCTAATACACATCTTTCCCCCCCTATATCTCTGAAATTGGGATGTGTCTTAAAAAATCAACCAGAAGTGTTTTTTTCACAGTCCATGGCATAAAAATGTGACTTGTCCTGTTCTTCCTGCACAAGCCCCTTTTTCTAATTTATTGATTTCGCTAAACTTCCTTCTGTAATCAGTGAAATGCTCCCCAAGGACTCTGATCACATTTCAAATATATTAAGGAAGGTAATGCTTAAAAGAGAACAGTAAAAACTAAGCATCGTTAAAAACACTGATAACTTAAGTGTATATGAAAAGGAAATCTGGAAAAACAGGCTTTTTTTTCCGGTTGGTTCCCTGACTGGGAATTGAGCCCGGGCCGGTGCAGTGAGAGCACTGAATCCTAGCCTAGGCCACCAGGGAACCTCCTGAAACAGGCTATTTTTTTTACCCATTTGAGACTTTGGGTATAACAGCTCGTCACTACCTTAATCTTTCTATGTAGAGTGCTTCATTTTGGAGTCAAATATTCTGATCTCTTGAAGGAGGACAAATATCTTAATCTGTCACTCTGTGTTACTCATTATTAAAGATTAGCTGTTTTCCAGAAATTAATGTATACCTTCTCTGTTATAACATCTTTGTCCAGTTAACTATATCAGGTTAGCTTTGGTCTGGATACATCAGTTACAACCCCACCATCTCAAGCTAACAAATCATCCATATTTTTCCTATCTAGTATTCTTCATATATGGATATTAGTCATTGGGGGAAAAACAAATATAGAACACTGGGTAGCCTTCTGAGCACTGCTTGGGTTTATCATTAACCATCTTTTAGAAATTCAGGGCTGCAATTAAGAGCTCTTTGTATAGTAACTTCTCATTTAGTTATGTATTTGCAATCACTTTTTTACTCTCAGCTGTTGTACAAGCTTGTATTAATTCCTGGAGGATGAATGCCTAACTTTTTCAGGTTCCCTAGCTCTATACCCAATCCCACCCACACCCCAAGTGAATTATATATGATGCAATGCACATTTTAGACTTTATCTCCCTAAACATACTCTCTAAATGTAGTTTAAATTTTTTTATATTGTGATTTTTATATGAAGTACTTTTAGCCAAATATAATTTTATGAATTAGATGTCTATAATGAGGTCTAAAGAGGCTGGGATGCTACAAAAAATGAGTTTTTAGGGTACTTCAAATATTAAAACAGAGAGAAGCCTGAAGCGACAAATATCATAAACCTTCTCTCCTGACCCCCTTGTTATGCTTAGTATAGATAAGTTTGTCCAACCCACGGCCCGCAGGCCACATGTGGCCCAGGACGGCTTTGAATACAACCCAACACAAATTCGTGAACTTTCTTAAAACACCGTGAGCTTTTTTTTGATGACTTTTTTTGTTTTTTTTAGCTCATCAGCTATCATTAGTGTATTTGATGTGTGATCAAAGACAATTCTTCCAGTGTGGCCCAGGGAAGCCAAAAGATTGGATACTCCTGGTATAGAACATGGGTGGTGAAGGAAATTAGGGAAATGAGAGGAAAGTATTGAGAGAGGAATTGAATTCACTTAAAATTTAAATTTTTAACATTTAAAAATGTAATGTTAAATATTTTTAAGATAAAAAAATTAAATTTTCAGTGTTTCAACTGTATTTGAAATGTTTTAACACTGTGTAGGTAAGCTACTTGGCTTTAGTTTGGGTTAGATGGTAATACCGGCAATTACCCCAATAGACTAGCTGTATCTAGGAGAAAGAACTATAGCACTTACGTTCCTGACCATTTGCTTTGGGAGGAGGGGGTTCAACATCCTGTAAAGTGGTGTATGGGGTGTGCAACTTGAGTAGCTCTTTTCCACCTTCTTGCTGTGTATGGCCATTGTTGTACATTTTTGCAATAAAAACAACAAATTTCTATGTGCATTATATTTCCAACCACCCCGTCTAAACCACCATACTTTAGACCAGGCTACTCAGGGCTGGAAGGAAATATGAAAAACACAAAGCACATGATTTGAAGAGAAAGCAGAGTTGTGATTTATCAGATTGTGAACACAGGGAAACATGTTCTACTTGAACAAATACAGGTACTCCTCACTTAATGACCAAATTCCATTCCTATGACTAGGTCATTAAAAGAATTGGTTGATAAGCAAGGAGCTTAAAGGTGATGTCTTGTGGTGTGTCATGGTGTTATAGGTTATATATTTTTCAATAGATATCATGCAACAACTCACAAACGAAATATGTAGTCTTGTGTGACTGTGAACGCTTTGTGTAGTGAATACTAACTGATTGTGGGAAGGAGACAAAGACTGAGAAAGGGGATTCCTCATACTAGAGAACTGGTTGTAACTCTGAGGGGTCGTTAAACAGGTAGGTCATTAAGTGAGGAGTGGCCGTATAAAGTTTTTGCCATTACAGATACTAGGAATTGCAGTTGTGGCAATCTTGGCTGAACTCAAGAGTACAGATTTTTATACTCTATGCAATTAAGGAACTAGAACAATCAATTCATTGTGTAGGATAAGTCAGTTCTTGGTATTATTAATAAAATCCTTGAAGTGAATGAATATTTTCAGTGATGGAGTATATCTAACTCTTACTGCCTCTCTCCTGCCTGGAAATAAATTTAAGGGTGATGTCCAGAATACTGATGTCTTCAGGGTCCAAGTGTGTGACTGGAGAGCATGCTAATGGGGGTCTTTCCTGTGCACCCGCTGGTGGATGTGCAGGTTGGAGCTCTGGCTGAAGCCCTTCCCACACTCGCCACATTCATAGGGCTTCTCACCGGTGTGTACTCGCTGGTGGATGAGGAGTTTGGAGCTCTGGCTGAAGCCTTTCCCACACTTGCCACAGTGATAGGGCTTCTCCCCAGTGTGCACTCTGAGATGGATGCGGAGATCTGAGCTCTGGCTGAAGCCCTTCCCACATTCATAGCACTGGTATGGCTTCTCCCCTGTGTGTGTGCACCGGTGGATGTGCAGGTTGGAGCTCTGGCTGAAGCCCTTCCCACACTCCCCACATCTGTAGGGCCGCTCCCCTGTGTGCACCCGTTGGTGGATGTGCAGGTTGGAGCGCTGGCTGAAGCTCATCCCACACTCACTGCACTCATAGGGCTTCTCACCAGTGTGCACTCGTTGGTGGATATGCAGTTTGGAGCTCTGGCTGAAGCCCTTCCCACATCTGTCACATTTATAAGGTTTCTCACCTGTATGGACGGCATGATGAATGAGCAGACTCGAACTCCTTGTGAAGCCCTTCCCACACTTGTCACACTTATAAGGTTTCTCATCTGTGTGGATTGCTCGATGAATGAGGAGACTTGAGCTCCTTGTGAAGCCCTTCCCACACTGTTCACACTTGTAGGGCTTTGCTTTTCTGTGGTCTCTCTGATGAAGTGGCAGTTCTGAGCTCTCACTAAAGTCCTTACCAGAGTGACTACATTGGTACTGTTTCTCTGCAGTGTGGGTTTTCTCACATGGATGATTGCTTGAGCGGATGTTCGGTATCTTCCCACAATCATAATGGGTACAGGGATGATCTTCTGTATGAACTCTCTGAGGACTGCCTGCCTGTAATTTCCAACCATAAATATCTTTGTGGTTACAGTTAAAGGGATCTAAGGATTCTTTTGGTTGGCCATTTTGGCAGATTGCCTCACCACTAATTAATGGAGAGACCAGTTCTGTTACATCAGGCGTATGTTTGATATGATGGATCTCTGAACAATGGTCTATGGGAGGACTTTTTCCTGCTATCAATTTTCTTTCTGTGTATTCTTCAGTTACAAACAAACTTTTGTTTTCCTGAGGATCCTGGGGTTCATTCTTACAGAATGTCACTGAGGAGTCCTGTGTGGCCACATGGCTTGGAACTTTCAAAGACAAATTATCTTCACTTTGCATGTTTATGAAATCATCACTTTGAAGGGTTACCACACTGCTCTTGTTTCTGGAAATGTGAGAAGATGCTTCTCTCCACTTTTGACAAGGGGAAAGATCTACTTCAGGGTTCCTGTACACTTCCCCTTGAAGATTCACAATATAATATTGACTCCTAGTTACTGTACTGGTCATCTCTTCCAAAGTTACCCAGCAGGAAAGCTCGTCATGTAACAGGTCCCTAAGTCTTTTCTTTTGAAGAGTCTCCGCAGAATGCTCATTCAAGTCTCCTAGGCAACAAACAGAATTCAGTGATAAGAACAAACAAAGCATAGATTTCAAGATTTCAGTACTGGAATACCTAAGTCCTAAAGACTCAGTAACTAGGAAAAAGTTCAGTCTTGTCATTATAGTCATGTCCTTTGGGTTAATGTCAGAAATAGTGAAGGCTTGGGTACTCCTAGCATAAATCTTGTGTCTGCCTTTAAGCATTACCAATAAAAGTATTCCTCCCCTAACTCTGCAGAAGGCTCTGAAGCTCACATCCTTACCACAAATTACATTTCATTTCATTTTATTTCATTTTAATTAAATTTGCATTTAATTGGTAATCCACTTTAATAGATACTGAGGATATAAGGAAGAAAACAAATCCTTTTGCTTAACAAGCTAGAGCCTACTTGGAAGAAAGACAAATATATCAACAATGATAACACCATATTAAGGCTACAGTAGATGCAGGTACAACCAGGCATGGGAGCACAGAGTAGGGACATTTGACTCAAACCTGGGGGCAAATGTAAGGGAAAAAAAGTGAAATGTGGAGAAAAAAATAAGACATTTTCAGAAAAGTATAAACAGCATCTTGTGAAGGATATAGAGCAGGTAATGGAGGTAAAAAGTACACCTGAGAGAGGAAGGCAGGAGTCAGAATAAAGGGCTTGGGGTGTACTACCAAAGAGTTGGGGTTAAAGCCCTCAGGGATTTAAAGCTATTAAAGGATTTCAATTGGGAGTGCAATGACTGATTTGTAGAGCAATAACTGCTATAGCAAATCAGAAGAAAAGTGGTAATGACGATAGTTGTGGACAGAATGGGAGAGAGACATTCTAAATCATGTGACAACTAACTAAACATAGAAGGAAAAGGAGACACCAACTATGATCCCCTAGTTTCTTTCTTGAGTGATTAGGGTGTTGTATAATAATTGTCAGAAATGTGAGAGGAAAAGGCTGGAGTGAAGAAAGACAGATGACAAACTCTAAGTCTGATGTCTGATATGTGGTGCTGGTGGAACTTTCTTGCACTGTTCAGTAAGCAGTGAGATATATGTGTCTGGAACTCCTGAGAGAGAACTGTCCTAGGGATACAGGTTTTAGACTTAACTAGCATATGTATATGTTGGTCAAAACAATTAGAGTGAATATTCTAATATACTGAAATGAAAAAAAAAGAAATCTGTAATAGTCTTTGAAAAAATGGTTGTCATCACCAAAATAAAAATGTTGAGGAACTCCTAGATGATGAAGAACAGATGGATTACGAACTAGAAGAAAAAAACAAAACAAGTACAGCTCAAATCATGCACAGGAAAAAACTTCTGAAGGAGAAAGAGATCTCAAAAAGTCCTAGAAATTCAAATTCCAAACTGAGTCAACAATTATAATGTAAGAGAGTTTTAACAGGTTAATTCACATTAGGTATTTCTGATGGCAGGAATAGTCGTTGCCATTAAGCAGCACCACTCTTCCAACCACCTTTCTTCCCCACAAAAATTGAAATATTGGATGGTTAATTGAAGTGGCCCCATAAAAAGTCTCAAGGACAAGATAAATGATCTGCTAAAGAAAGACTCATAATAGTATTAGTTGGGTTTAAAACAGAAGCAGAAGTTGAGATAATGCTGAACCTGCATGATAACAGGGTTGATTAAGGTACAGAAGCACTGACTCCATATTTGTCCAGGACAAAGCCTCAAGGTAACCCCTAAAGTGGAGGATTCTGACAAGGAAGATACCCCAGAGCTGGAGATCATGCCCTAGATAACTTAGTATATATGTTGCTCAAAACAATTAGAGTGTATATTTAATATTATACTGAAATGACAAAAAAGAAATCTATAAGAAAGTCTTAGAAAAAAAGAAAGGTTGTCAGCACTAGAATAAAAATGTACAGGAGAAGACTTCTGAAGGAGTAAGAGACCTCAAGAAGTCCTAGAAATTCAAATTACAAACTGAGTCAACAGTGATAAAGTGAGAAATATTTATCCTGAAAATTCAGGTTTGTTAATTCATGGTAGGCATTTCTGATGGCTTCTCTTCAGGCAACCTCAAAAAAGAGGTCTAACCACTCACCATCTGGATTCTTATTACATCCACCCCAAGCACAGTGAGCAGAGGTGTCGCCTGTAAGTAGAACCTGCATGCACCAAAGAGGGTTGGGTATCAGCTGAGGATGTACACTCCATTATCATACTGTGATCATAAGGCATTTGAAAAAAAAATAATAAAAAAATGTAAGCAGACAAAAATATAGAAATTAATTTCAATGAAGAGTGGCACAAATTCAAGAAACAGTGAACAGAGGAAACAATTTAAAAGGTACATAACTAAAATCCCAGAGAAATCTGAGAAAATATCATATCTAGAAAAACAACACAATCTAATGATATAAGTATGTTGCCATGAAAAATAATGAGAATTCTTCTAAGTTAATAAAATGACTTAAAAGATAATTATAATAATTAAGAAATACTGTGCATATTTGAAGCACTTGGGCACTACACAATCTTATGTGAGAGGAACTATTAGGACACCCATTCTAAACACAATGAAACTAAGGTTGTAATGGTTAAATAACCAAGTGTCAGGCAGTTTGATTCTAAATGGGCTGAAAAGCAAAATGAAATCTAGATGGGCTGGATAGCAAAATGAACATATGGCTAAGATGGACATATGAAGGGTTTTCCTAGAATGCAGAGTAAAAATGTAGATGGAAAGAAAATGGAAACACCTGTCTTGTAGTTCTATTAATGCAGTGGAGATAGAATTAAAGGAAAGAAATGATAAAAGAAATGACAACAACAAAAAAAATGTTTCCTAGAACTTAAGATTCAGGGCCCACTAAATGCTAAAAGTGGATGTGAAACCTCAGGACTTCAAGGGATAAAGAAATTCCAGAAGATGCTAAAAGCATCCAGACAGAAAAGCCAGGTTATATGCAAATAAATGAGAATTACATTGACAATGACCTACTAAGCAGCAGTACTAGACACCTGAAGATCATTGAGAAATACCTCCTTATTTTGGAGGAAAAATTATTGTAAAGTTAGTATTCTATATCCAGCCAATCAACCAGTTGGAGGAGTAAGTAGACACTTTTTCAGACAAGAAATGATTTAAACAATTACTGAAATAATTATAGGAATGTACTATAGCAAAACACTTTAAAAATTACTTTAAGAAAAAGATGATACTGATACAAGAAATAACAATGAGCAAAGTTAATAAAACAAAAAATTAAGTTAAATCCATTCCTGATACATAAAAGAACCAATAAACCAAATTAACCAAAACCCTGTAAAACAATATGGAAAAAAAATCCCCCCAAATAATACATATTTTAAAAAGCAAGTATTAGATTTAGGAAAGAAAAAACCTTTGTTCATAATATACTACTTGACTCTGCAGGGAAAAAGAATTACAGTCCCAGCAATGTAAGCATTAATCACTGATGTGATTCTGAGAAGTTCTTGGGAAGGGCATCTTGAGGGAGGTCATGTAAAAGAGCTAAATCCTCATCTATGATATAAAGAAGTAAATAGAAAATATCAATTTGAATTAAAACTATACTCAGGTACCAATTTCTACCTGTTACACTGGCAAAACCCCAAAGCCTGAAGACATACTACTTATGAGTGAAAATTGGTGTCACCTTCCAAGAAGGACATTTTGACAATTATTGATCAAAAGCACAAATGGATGCACTTAGCATTCTGGCTTGGGGGTTTTATTCTTCAGGTTTCCAGGCACAGTTGTGAAAATGATATTGCAAAAGATTTACTTACTGCAGACAGTCTGTGATGCAGTCAATTAAAACATGGGTAGAGTGGAACTGGGGACATGAAAGGAAGTTCTCACTGTATACCTTTTTATTTTTGCAGTATAACTTTAATAATTTAAAAACATTTAGTACACTTGGGGATTTTACTTTACTTTGCTACTCATGCATAATTTATTTTCCACCTTTCTCGAGCATGTCAAAAATCTTCACTGTACTTTTCTATTCAGCTTTATTTAGATATAATTGAGAAATAACATTGTACACCTTTTCAAGAATAGCTGAAAGCATTAAAACTGAGTGCATCTGAGAAGCCAAGTTGTGGCACATGGAACAGCAAAGCAGGGAGGCTGGTATTTATTATGAGCCTTTCCATAGTTTACTTTATCTAGGTGAATACATTACTTTGTTTACAAAGTTTAAAAGTAATGGCAAAACGCAAAAGGAAAATATGATAAAACAGTGCAATCTGGAGAAGTTAAATCATGAGGTGGGCCAAAATTACTAAACGGTCAAAGGATACTGCTTCAACATTTTTGCTATGCAATACTTAGGAATAGCTGCAGAAATGACAGGTCAATGAAAATCAGTGTGCAGGAATTTTACAAAAAAAAATTATATAATTTTTTTTTTTTGGTTGGTTCCCTGAGTGGGGATTGAACCCAGGCCATGGTGGTGAGAGCACCGAAGCCTAGCCACTATACCACCAGGGAACCCTCTGGAATTATATTAATGGTAGGTTTTATAAGAAGTAATAAAACCTTATAATAGTTTAAAAAATATTTAAATGAAGAATGAATATATAATATTAGAAGAAAATGCTGACATGAGAAAAGAGGTCCTTTTACAGGGAGTTAATAAGACAATAAAGATCTCTAAGATAAAATGCATAAAATAGCCAGTTGAAAAATACATACAGTATAATCTCATAAAATTGTGACATATATTTGTAACATACACATGTATGTATGGAGTATTAATACATAGAAAAAACAGGATAAACAATTATTAGTGATTGATTTCATTTCATATTATACTTCTGTGTTCTTTGAATTTTTGAGATTTTAAAAAAATCTTGCATTAAAAAATGAACAACTATGTTCAATTTTATATCAATTAAAAAGGAAAGCTTAGAGTAGAGCTTGAAACTGGAGGCATATAGCTTACCTCACTTTTGCTTCTCTGCAAACCACTCTCTACAAAGCAGTCCCAGTGATACTGGGTAAATCATACCACTCCATTGTTCCACTGGTTTCCAACTGAACTTAGCATGAATCCACACTTTTTACCAATGCCTTCAATGTCACGAATGAGCCAGGACCTGCCCATTTCCTCTTGCCACTCTAATTCTTCCCAAGTATTCCCTGTATTCTAACGATACTGCTTCTTCCAGGTCTTCAGGTCTTCTGCCTGGAATATTCTTCCCCTGGCCAGTAACCTATTTAATATCTATTAATCCTTTGGATCTCAGTTTAAATGTCCCTTCAAGGCGTTCCCTGAAACTGAATAATATACACATCACTCTTGTCCCATCCAGTGCCTTCATACTCAGAGTGCACTATCCTTCATAGAATTTACCAATTGATAGTAATATACTGTGTTTATTATACTGTCTCTTTCATGAGACTGTAAGAAATATTTCTTCCCTGCTAAGCACAGCAGTCAATTTTTAAAATTTGACTATGTATACACAGAAACTTGGCTGGAAACAAGAAAAATAAATCAGACTTGTAGATTCAACAGTTAAAATGACAGCATACAAAAGAATGTGTAATTAGGTCTGAGATATGAGATAAATTTAAAGTTTGAGATGAGGAGGGTCAAGTGGAAGGAGTGATTAAAGGTTTGACACAAGCAATGGAGTTTGAATAAAATCTTAAAGGACAAAATTAATCAGGAACCCAAGCATGGCATAATCAAAGGTTCCAAAGCAAGGAAGCATGGAGGACCTTAGGAAAACAGGCTTAGCTGGAAGGAGGGTACACTTGGGACATCAGAGAAAAATGGTGTATAGCATCAGTTCCGCTCAACCATTCAGGAGTATGTGAAAAATAATCAGTAATGGTGAAAAAAATAAGTTAAAAAAATGCAAAAAGTTACTTATGGAGCAATAAATGTTGTTTGAATCATTGTTAATGGAGACACTTAAAAATTAGATCACATTAGAGAATGATGACTGGTGAGGGTGTGGCTATGAACCCTTCCCCCCAAACTGCTCTTCTACCAATCATTACGTACAGTTTCAGAACAATCCATTTGTGACATTTCTAGAATTTCCCCAAATACATCTGTAGCCAGAATGATCAGTGTAGTTGTTGTCTTTAATCGTGATTCTTTTCAAGTAGTTTTTAATTTAATGTTTAACATAGTTTCAGTTATTATTGTCAGTGATTTTTAAGCATGTCAGTTATGGATCAGTGGTTGAAACCAGAAACAGTTCAAAAACCAAAACTTGATGTGGATTATAAGCTGTCGCCAAGTACTTCTAAACACATGTCTGCAGCTACAAGTACACCTACACTGGAAGATAGCATAAAGGTGCGTGCCTCAGATACTCCACAGAAGAAAAGGAAATACTCTGAGGAGTATATTAAATACGAGTTTTCATTTGTAGGACATGATGACTGTCCTAAGCCTCTGTGTGTTATGTGTGGGGAAATATTATTTAATGGTTGCATGGAACCCTCTCTACTCATGCTACATGTAGAAACATCCTATGTATAAAAACAAAGAAATACATTATTGCTGGTGCTTCGAAAAGTGTCCAACTGTTACTTCATACATGCTGTCTGGTGAGGAAGACAATGAGAATGCAGTTGAGGCTCCATACTGTATTGCTTAATCACATAGCCATTAATAAATGTGGTGAAAACTGCATCATATCTGAAGATTTAATTTCTCCTTGTATTAAAGATACCTTTTTTTTTTCTGTATGTTTGGGGAAGAACATGTCCACAAAATTAATACTATCTGTTTTTCAAACAATACAATGTCTCGATAAATTCAGGAAATGTCTGACGATGTTGAAGCTGTAGTAGTAGGTAGAATTAGAAAAAGTAAATTATTTTCCATCTAGGCTGATGAAAATGTAGATGTTGCTGATTTATCTGTTTTGCTCATTTGAGGTACTCAATGGAAATGAAATTGAGGAAAACCTGTTGCTTTGTTAACCACTGACAGGGTGTACCACAGGTGAAGATTTTTTAATGCAATCAATGGCTATTTCATTAAAAAGGACATTAGTTGGTTAAATTGTTATGGTATTTGCACTGATGGAGGCAAGCCTATGTCAGATTGTTTTATAGGCCTACATGGCTGAATTAAAGTAGCTCCCCATGTACCATGGAGTCACTGCTGCATTCATAGACAGTCCCTGCATCCTATGCCTAGTAAACTGAAAGATGTTCCTGATGAGGCTGTAAAAATTGTAAATTTTATTAAGTAACAACCACAAAACTCCAGATTGTTTAAAGTGCTGTGTGAAGAAATGAACAGCATTCACAGCACATTACTTTTGTTTACAGAGATAAGGTGATTATTTCATGGCAAAGTACTTACACAGATGTTTGAACTTAGGCATGAAGTCCACGTATTTTTTGAAGACCATCATTTCCCTCTTGCTCCAAAGTTTCAGGACACTGATGGGTTTCAAAGTCTTGCATATTTATTAGATATTTTTCTAGAAAAAAAACAAACTCAACTTGAGACTTCAAAACAGCTCAGTCACTATATTCAAAATAACTGACAAAAGTGAGTCAATGCTTAAAAAGCTGGACTTCTGGAAAGTGTGTATTGAAAGAGGTCAGCCTGAAGTTTTTGAAACTCTGCACAACTTATCTGAGAATGACTTACACCTATCCCAAAATGTGAAAGAGAATATTATAAGTCACTTGGAAGGCCTTAAAGTGTCCTTTTTAATACTTCCCTCAGTGTGGAAAAGGAAACAACTGGACTGCAGATCCCTTCAATGAAGAATTCTTCAAAGAAATTTAAACTATCAATCAGCGAAAAAGAGCAGTTAGTCGAACTTTCAACTGATCCTTCTTTAAATTCTGATTTTAAAAGAAAGCATCTTATTACCTTCTGGGTAGATGTCAGTGGGGAATATGAACTGCTCAGTGAGAAGGCACTCAAATACCTCTTGCCATTTACTAATACTGAACTAGTGGAGACAGCTTTTTCTTCTTACACTTTCATAAAAAAATAAGTACCACAACAATCTTAATGCAAGTCCACATTTAAGACTGTATTTTGCATCTTTTGAGCCCGATTTCAAGAAACTAAGTGCATCAAAGCAGGCTTAGTGATCTCACTAACAATGTTTCAATCGGCTAGTGATCTGCAAAACAATTATTACAGACTTTTTGGATAACAATTATTAATAATAAAGTCTGTTAAATACTTGACCATCATTATCAATATTGAACTGTGTTATGAATATTATAAAATTAAATCTGTAGTAAATTTTCTTCTAACTTATTCCTCATTTTCACTATTTTACATTAAGATAGGCACTGAACAAAAGTGTCAGTCAGTATTTAAAAATAGCTGTTTTAAAAACAAGGGGTACAATTTATAGAAATATATAGAAATAGGTTTAAGGGGTACACAAGTGGGAAGAGGTTGGGAACCATACTGGTCTGTAGGTAAGAACAGGGCCCAAAGGGCCTCAAAAGCCAGGTGGGGCGGCGGTACAGGCTTTACTAGCAATTAAAGGTAATTCTAGTTTTTTAATCCAAAGAGTGACATGAAAAAGGATATGCTTAGTGGGGAAAAGTCTACTTGAAACATCTAACTTGAACTTGAGGAATGAAATCCACAATCTGGGTAATTAATACCATATTGCAAGAATTAAATAGAGCCATTATAAGGGTGATATCTATGGGATTTGAGGTGTTAATAAACTTAAGAGAATTTATACTACAAAAGAATTGGTAACAGAATTGCTGAGGACAGGGAGGGAGAAACTTTTAATAAGGGCCTATTTCTAAACTAGGGGACTGGAAGAATGTTAATATTGACAAAAGTTGAAATATTAGAAGGGAAATTAAAAAGGAAATTTGAAAATTCTCAGTACGCTGAATTTGAAGTGACACTGTATATTCGAGTATAGATATCCCATAGCCAGGAAAATACCTGGGAATAGATTTTCATATAAGGATAGGATATAATGACAATAGTGTTATCAAGTAGAAAGGATAGCTGAAATCATTTAAATGTTATACAGCTCTTTGAGGGACACAGATAAGCATACACACACAGCCTGCATTCACAATAGGGGCACTACTGCTCCAGAGGGAGTGAGAATTGGTTCTTGGAGGGTGCAGTGATAAAAAAAAAAAGTGGTTGAGAAACACTGATATACTGTGATCAAAAAGCAAAGGGACTTTGGGGATTTCCAACGTCAGAGGAAAAGCAGAGAAGCTAGTGAATATGCAGAATAAAAGGAATAAGAGAGGCAGGAGGAAACGATGTATAATTTCATACAAGCCCCAAAATTTTAAGATTAAGGTGAACACTAAACCATTAGAAAAACTGCTAATAGTAAATAATACAAAAGAAAACTTTAAAAAGGAAAAGTTCTGAAAGGGACAGAAGTTTATAGTGACTTCCAAGTGAGTAATTTTGGTACAAGACAGAGCACAGGCACTAGGTTTATAGAAAGAAAAGGGAAATGCATGACTCTCTCCACCTGCAGAGACCACCGTGGCCCTTGCCTGACCCCCAGATTTACTTGAAAATAATGGTTCACGAGCCACAGTTAAAGGGAAGAGAACCATGTGGACTAAAGCAGAAAAAAACCCTAAGAGCCACCATTACAGGATACTTTTTTCAGATGTTTTTGCAGAAATCTGTTTTAACTACAAAATGGCAGTTTCACATGGTTCAACCTAGTAGGTAGTAGGTGGACATGTATCTTCCTATTTAATTAAAAAGTCTTTATCAGTATATTTTTTAATAGCTACATAATTTTCTCTTGTATGATCCACTATAATTTGTATCACCAAGCCTCTCTAATATATTTGGTGAGTATTTTTTCTACTATTTTAAATAAATCTATAATGACTTATCTTTCTTCACAATAAGTTGGAATTACTATATCCTTAGGATAGATACCTAAAAATGAATTACTACATCAAAAATGTTTAAGGCTCTTTGCTTCAAGCAGTCAAAATGTTTTTGAGAAAAACTATTGCTGGGGTATTGGATTTTGTCTCAGCACAACACTGTCTCAGATTCAGAAGGGGAGATGGATGAATCTCTGAATGTGTAAGAAAAGAAGCAGTGGAGACTAGATATTGCAGGGCAGGGGAATTTTTAATAAAAATAAGGTCCAAGCAAGATGGTACGAGACCAATGTGGGGAAAATGGGAGGAAAGACGAGTACAGATCAGGAGGCCATGTGAATGAGAATAAGACCACAACCTTTTAAAAAGGTAGAAGGGAGAGTAAGTAAATATTATAGTTAAAGGCAGATCAGTTTGTGGCAAGTGTCCTTTAAGCCTCAGCTTTCTCCATAGACCAGAGAACTTCAGAGAGAACTCCTGGAACTTCTCTTTGATGGATTAGCCTGGGTTTATAACTTTCACGATGCCTAGCTGATTCCTTTCATACATTCTCCATTATATAATTATCTTCAACTTGCTCTGACAGATTACGTCTGGGAAACACACAAGGATTGGTAACTATAGAGCAAAATCATTCCCAAACTCTGGCTTATCAGGAATGGACCAGCTACGGTTTCTCAGACAACTCAGTGAAGCTACCATTCTCCTAATTCTTACCAAGTAAAGTTCTTTAGCTGCTTAGAATAATCAGAAACAGCCTTTAGTGCCAAAAGGAAATTAGGAAACTCTGATTCCTGAACTGTAAATCCTGGGGCCCCATCACTATTTAAAATTGAAGGAACAAAGACGGGCAGGTGTGCAGGCTCATATTCTTAAGCACTGAGACCAAGTGGCTGCAGTTCTCCAACATCACAGCTTTGCAGCTTCCTCTGAGCATGGTTCAGGTGACCTCACTCCTCCTCAGTGAAGTCCACAGAGAAATCCTTGAATGTTACTGGTTCCTGAAATATTAACTAATAGCCATCTGCACAAATGCTCTGGAAGGAAGGTGAGGATGGCAGCATTGGAAAAGGTGAGAAGGTATAGAATAAGTGTGTGCAGTCCAGGGATCTGATGGATCTATATCAAGTTTTGTTGGAAAACTCTTTACTTTCTCATCAACTTTTCTACTTTCCAAATCCTTCCCCTTCTGCCCACAACTCACTCAAGCTCAAGCTATCCAGCTACTGAATCTTTCTTTGTCATTGATATCTCATGGTCATTGCTGAGTTGTCCTTTTCACCCCATTCCTACTATTATCCTGACAACCTCAACAATCATGAGAACAATTTACCCAACACTCTAACACCACATTTTCTAATCTCTCCAGTGCCAGTAATCTCTTTCTCATTTCACACTCAATAACCACAATCATTTCACTATTTGGACTACTCTGCTTTTGAAATATTAATATCTTAATATCCACACCTTAAAAACATCTTTCAATTCTTTCTGCTCTTCCTTTTCTATCACACCTGCTTTATCAAGATCACCATACTTTAACCCTTCCTCTTTTTTTCTTCTCAGCTAAATTATACTTTAGATCTCAAATTTTACCCTAGTCATATCAATCATATGTCCTTTCTTCTTCTAAATTTAGTAGTTGAATATTACTGGAAAAAAAAATAAAATAGCACATATACACACAACCATAACACACTCTCCTTAGGTATTTGTAAATACCTATCTCCAGACCTAACCCTTCCCCTAAACTCCAGGCTCCAACTTTCTACTCAACACCTATCTATAGTTGGATGTCTAAAAGGCACTTTAAACTTAATAGGCCCCAATGAAACTCTTTCTCCCAACAATCTCCATCAATATTTGCTCTTCCCTAGTTATCCCTATTTTAGTTAATAGTCACATGACCCACCCAATTGCTCAAGCCAAAATCCTAAAGTCATTTTGATTCCTTTCTCTCTTCCTCACATGTTATCCATCACCAAGTGCTATCAAATCTGAATCTCCCCTTTCTAGCTTGCATTATTATGAGTCTCAGCTGTCATTAACTCTCTACCTAATTTGTCTCTCTTGCTCCCCCACACAATGAATTTTTCACATAGTAGCCAGCATAAAAATTTAAAACACACATCATGCCAGGCAAGAAACTCTCCAAAAGCTTTTCAATGGACACTGAGTAAAATCTAGACTCTTTATGCTGGCATACAGGCTTTACAGACTGGGATACTGTCAGTTCTCCAACTTTGAGTCACTCCTCCCTTATGGGTAACACTCAGCACATCCTTGATCACATCAAACACCCCAACTTACGGCATTTGTACTAGTTGTCCTCTCTGCCCAGATATTCTTTTTTCACATCTTCACATGCCTGGTTCTTTTCAGGTCTCAGCCAAACTGCCATCTTCTCAGATAATCATTTCATTGACAGCAGCACCGAAAAAAATGGTTCTAGGCACTTTTGCTGTAGCATCTTTGCCACAGCATTTTTGTCTAATAGCCAGCTGCGCAACCTCAACAATCACGTGAACAATTTTATCATAAAAAAAGATAAAATAATGGTTGACTGTTTTTTCTTTGGTTGGTTGGTTTCATTTCTCTATTGACAAATCAATCACATTTATTAATAGCAGACTTAATGAATTTAAGCTAGTTGTCAGTTGATTTCACTTCTCCATTGATGAAATTCTTTCAGTTACTCCCATTTTTATATTATATATCAGCCTCAGCTAGTCCTCTAATGGTCTACACCAAACCTGTCCAATCCAATCCACAGCCTGTGGGCTGCATGCAACCCAGGACGGCTCCGAATGCAGCCCAACACAAATTTGTAAACTTTTTTAAAACATTCAGATTTTTTTGAGAATTTTTTTTTTTTTTTAGCTCATCAGTTATCGTTAGTGTTAGTGTATTTTATATGTGGCCCAACAATTCTTCTAATGTGGCCCAGGGAAGCCAAAAGATTGGACACCTGGTCTATACAATGACAACTAGATGTGGTGGTGGTGGTCTTAAAATAGCGAGCATTTCTATCAGATGACGATGATTTACCCCAAGAGTTAGTTTCTTATTTTTGAACACACTATAAAGAGAAGTGAAAGGCCAAGGGCCCTCACTGAGGGTGCAGTGTT
The DNA here is from genome assembly GCA_004026885.1 of Lyroderma lyra. Lineage (NCBI taxonomy): Eukaryota > Metazoa > Chordata > Mammalia > Chiroptera > Megadermatidae > Lyroderma > Lyroderma lyra. Next base: position 35,505 of record PVJL010002070.1, read on the forward strand.
GAACCCACATTTCCCATAGAACAAAGACAAGTACTCAGGTACAATCCACAAAATCCAGTCAGTTATTTGAGTAGTATTGCCATGAATCTACACAAATTTTAAATGTATTCAAATATTTTGTATTTTACAAAAGTCTTTTTAATTTTATGTCCTTTTTAATGTCCATCCTTTATTTGTTTTATATCTTTTTTACAGAAAAATTGCTTTACAGCCAATTAGTTATGCATGAAAATGTGTGTGGTAAAAATGCCTGTGGCAAAAATGTCTATGATGAAATACCAGACACAACCAAAACTATCACCTTTCTCTGTTTTAATTTCTTCATACTACTTATGCCTTATCTCATTTTCTTATTTATTCATTTGGTTTCTTATTTGCTGCCTGTCTTTTCTCACTAAGATATAAATTCCCTAAGAACAGAGAGGCTGACCAATTTGTTCATGGCTGCATCCTAAGGCCTCACACAGGGTCTGGCACCCAAGAGGAGCCCAGATATTTAGTTAACTTCACAATAAATCTGCTTCCACCAGGGTTCTGTTGATGGAGCACCATTTTTCAAACTGCCTCTGGTGAAAGACTACTTTCTTTAAAAAAAATTTCTAGTATGTCACAGACCAATACTTTTGTAAAATATAATAAAAAAGACATGAAATACCAACACCAATTTTCAAAATTATCAGATTCAAAAGATATAAAAGTTTTAAACACTCTTGATTTCTGTCCTTTGCAGACTGATGACAAGTTATTTGTGGGCTGGCACCAGTCTACAGGCTGGACGCTGAAAAGTGGAGGACAGAAACATGCAACTGAACTCTGAGCCAGGTAAGTGCCTAGTAACCTTCAGAAGGGCTTATACCTTAGGCCTGATGCTGAAGGGGCACTACTCACTCCCTTCTCAGGAAATTGAGGACAACCAGCCCTCCCCACCACAGGAATGACTTGGATCTACAGGTGTCACCAATGGAGAAGGTGATAATGAGGCAAGTGGCAGTTTCCCCTCAAGGTCACAGGTCTCCACTGTGTCTAAGGAAGCGGGATGAGATTGAGCTAGGAGAAGCCTACCAAGTCCCTGCACAAAAGTAGGACAAAGTAGAAGTGGAGGCTGCTGCCTTAGAATGACATAAAAGTACCCATTAGTATAAAAGGGCCCAGTGAATATCAAATAGTTGGATTAACCATTCCTCTCAACCAGACTTTTTCTTCTCCACCTCGGAGAAAAAGGTTTCTTTCTGTCCAAAGCTAACCTCTCCCTACACATTCTAGATCGAATCCTTCCCTCCCTTCTCGGGTTCAAGTCCACCAGCTATCTTTTTTACCTTTTATTTATTTTTTTATCCATCTTCTACCCCATTGTCTGGATTGTCTAAGACTCCTTCCTTACCTCAATAATATTCAGATCATTTCAGGTCTTGTCACTGCTGTCTCCTAAATATCCCTCCAATGTGATACCTCTTCTTTATTCCCATTGCCACTGTCCTAGGTAAGGCCTTCATTTCTTATCTAGACCACAATAACTCCTTATTAGGTCTTCAAAATACAAGTTTTGTCATCTTTCAATCCATAAGTTGGATAGTCAGTAATTTTTTTTACATCCCACAGATAAAGTGGAGGGGAGAATTCTGTGTTGAGAATGGAAAAGTTATGTTGATGGACTACAAACTTTGTAGCAGTTTGAAAACTCCAAGATGAGAAATGGTTTGACAGTGGACCAAATGAAAAGGATCAGTGCAACAGAGGAAAGGAAAAAGAGGAGGAAAATAGTGGTCCTGCTAAAGCAAGACAAAGTTGTGACTAACAGACTGAATAATGAATAGTCTCTCCTGGTATCAGTGGAGCTGATCCAAGGTGGAACTCATGCTTTCTCTGGGAAAGGTGACTCAGTATCCTGAAGGCCAATCAAAGCGGAAGGGGATGGCACCAGTAGTTTCCTGGTCCTCCCTGGCGCCCAACAAATGTCAAACTCTTCCAAACCACATACATCATGTGCCATTCCATTTCCTTTTCAGAGCCCATCTCTGCTGGGTCCCATGATTTACTTAGGACAGGCAACAATAATAGAGAAAAGCAGGAGGTGGACAGGAGCTGTAGTCACACCGGATTACCTCCAGTTATCCAAATACCATGCTCTAGTCTAAAATAGCCCTTTACACATTGCTTCTGCCCTGACTTACATGTCTCCCATCCATTTTGGAACTCCATTTGGTTTTAGGACAATCAATAACCTCCTTTCTGAAGTATGAGGATTAGTTAGATGCTTTCTCCTTCTTCATCTCATAGTATCTTTCATATACCTTTACCGTAGCTATTAAATCTGTCTCCCAGATTAGCTATAGGATTCTAAAGGCTGGGGGCCATGCTCAACTAATCTTTAAATCCTTAGCAACTAGCACAACTGACTAAGAATCTAAATGGTAAAGATTTAGAAATTCACATTCGATTTACAAGCATAATCAAATGCTACAAATTAAAGAGAATCTCAAGGTCATCAAACTCAATACTCTCATTTTCAGAAAACTAAGGTTTGTAATGGTGAAGTAGCTTACCCAAGGCAAAGAGAGATGGAGGGATTAAGTTGGGACTCCTGCCTTTCAGTCGACTCGCAAACCATTATTACAAGTATTGGTTGGAGAAGTCCATTCTTTAAATTCAAAAAGTTATTAATGTACAAGGGCTGTCTGGAAAAAATCCACCAAGCCATAAATGCCTCTATTCTTCATTATTACATGGCTGGATACTTTCGGGACAGCCCTCATATTCCAGACTCTCAAAATTTATTATAGTGGCAACCCACAACTTAATCAGTGTGAATAAATAATCTTCATTAGGAAAGAGGTAAAAAGAAGAAAAACAAAGAGCACAGAGTCTTACTCATGTTAATCTCCCTTGAAGTCCTCAGTTACTTTTCAAGACAGAGATGGCATACTCTCAGTACCTCAAGGCCTTCTCTTCCTTTGTATGTGAGGACTGTATTCACCAAGCAAAAAATGGTCTTGGTGGTGGGTAAGAACCAATTATTTTTTCCTTAAAAATCCAGCCTGATATTTTGTCAAATAATTTCTGGTGTGATGACATGTTTAGTTATGGAGAAGGAACAGCGTGGAGATAGAAAACATGGGGTTTACTTCTGACTCTGCTGCTCTACAATAAAGGACATGGTGCTTCTCTTCAGCTCCCTCAGAATCAGAGCTATCCTCTGTAAAGTCATGGCACCAAGGCAGAGAAGGGGCTAGTTGACCCCTTACATTTCAAATAGTCTATGATTCTGTTAATAAGTGCCAATCTTGAGTAACTTTCTAGAAATGGTTTTATGAAAACAAATGAGAAATCAGTTTTTTAAAAAGTGCTAGTTGGTAATTTAACAATTTATTGTACCAAGTAAACATGCAGATATGTTGGTAAAAGAAACAAGAATATAAAAGATGAACAAAATATCTTATCTACCTTAGAGATGCTCACATAAAGCATGCAGAGAAATATATGACAATAAATGCAACAAATCTATGGATGTACAAAGGTCAATAGGATAAAAAATGAGTAAAATTCTCTTTTTAGTAGGTTTGGGAGTGGTGGTGGTACCTAGGAACCTTAATTCTTAAAAACCACCACAGATAATTTTGATGCATAGCCTGGCTAAGCATCTTTTCTGGAAGTCATTTGGTAATTTCTGTGCTGCTATTTCACAAATTTTCTCATGTCTGCAATGCTGCAAGTTTAATAATGATTATCATAATGTGCATAATTGTTTTTGTACACATAATCAGCTTATGTAGAAAAGCACTGTAGCTTATAATGCTATTTGTTTTCCTGAGACCACTAAGCACTGGACTGAGTATGTAGAGTGAAATGTATGGCAACAAAGGCATGCTTAATTTAAGTGAGAGAGGCAATGATGCTGCGTGGAGTCTTTCAAGAAAAGAGCCTAGCCCAGTGCTCTGGAGAATGGGCCAAGTTCATGGAGGTAGGGTGGTTCAATGAAAACCGTGGAACTTAAAGCCAGCGGAGACTTGTGAAGACACTGGCAACATCATTTCCTAGCTATATGCCCTTAGTATATTAATGTTCTTACACTCATATTTATAAAATACTATATGCCTCACACTGTAGTCTGACAATAAAGAGAAAAACAACACGAAGAGCAAAGGACCACATTAGATAGGCACTCAATTAATGTTGATGTCCTTCCTCTGTCCTAAGAAAAAAAGTTACGTCCATTCTCAGGGAGAGGGCATTTTCGGAGAAGAAACCTCAACTCGCATGGAACTTGGTTAACTTCCTCCTCTCAGGACAGAGTCCCTGGAAAAGTAGAGTTAGGGAAAGAGAAAAAGCCATGAAAATCAAGTCCAGCTTTCAGGACAGCAAGACTGTAGAAAAAGTTACTCTGCTCCTGCTACTAAGCTCTTTTCAGCCAACCCTGAGGTTCCATGTCCTGTCTCTCCTCACTCTGCATCGCTCACCTGTCTCCACTGGGCTTCGGATCAAATAGGCCAATTTCCCTGCTCCCCCAACCCATGAGGGTACACGCTGCTCCTAAAAGCTCTAAGATGTGCCCATTTCACCAGGCTTTCCGATTTCTGCCCTCAAGTTCTAGTTAGAGCAGTAAGAGCTCTTAGGTTGAATGCGTCGCCTCTCGGGATGAATTTTGGGTGCCTGCGATGCCTTCCCCGACCTGACTCGTTTCAGGGAGTGTCGGGGCTCAGATGCAACCTTTTAGCGAGGACAGAAACCTTAGTCCCTCACAAGCGCCCCTTTAGGTCACCTACCGTCTACTTAAAACCTTGGAATATGGTCACTCACCGGTGCGGAAAAGGCTAACTACGAAGCCGCCAGGCCGGCCAAAGCCGGAGCTCTGCCAGGAGAAACGAGGGCTCCTCGGAGCCTGCCAACTCAGCGCTAGGGGCCGCTTACTCTCAGGTGACCGCAGCCCAGTCTCGGGGACGCAGCAGCGGTAGCTGCGTCCGGACACGTGCGGCCCTTGACCGCACCTCCGCCAGGTCGCGTGTCCTCCCACACCCAGCCCGCCAGGCTTTCGTATCTCGGTGGCCCAGTGCCTCTCCTGCGGCACTCCCACATCCCCACCGCCGGACGCCACTCTGCGGACAGCGCCAGCAGCCGCACGCCTCTCACCTCCCAAGTGAATCCGACACCTGGAAGCGTAGGATTCCAGATTGTGACCAGCGCCCGCGCCAAGGGCCACGGACTACGAGTCCCAGAAAGCTGCGGGTGGGTCACGCCCACTTCCTTTTAACACTTCCGGTCTGGGGCCTGGGGCTTTGAGCAACGCTACCCCTAGGGCAGCTTCCTGGTGACTGTGGGCTGGGGCTTTTCACTGTTGTTTGAGGTCAACGACTTGTTCATTCACGTGACAACTTTTTTTTTTTTTTTTTATTACCAACAGGTACGAATTATTATAAGAATGCCCATTGAAGTGTTTTTCATTTTGTTAAAGTGCTACTGAGGGAAAAGCATAAATATCACCCGTAATTTCGTCTTTATACCTTTAAAAATAATTCTGAACCGCATATATGCCACTGGGCATCTTCATCTCGCCTCTGAAGTTCATTCATTTAGCAAAAATTTGAGGGCCTGCTCTGTTCCAGGAACTGTTAAAGACGCTTAAACAAAAATCATTTTGGATGTTAAATTCCAGTGGGGGAAACAATACATATTTATTATAAATAAATGTTATCTTGTATTACAAGGTATCGTGTTATGGAAAAAGTAGATCTGAGTCAGGAGGTTGAAGGATGCTTGGGGGTTTGGGGGGTTGGGGTGTGCTTTGCAATTTTAAATAGGGAATATTGGAGCAAAGACTGAAGAGACGAGACAGTCGTGTGCCACTCAGCAGTCAGAACTTTTTCCAGGATTTTTTAGTTATAGGAGAGAGTACTTGGGAGAAATGTGGCTATTCCATTTTGGCTGAAACCAGAAGTCCGTGTTTTAATTTTTTACCTATTCCTATTTTTTTTCCATATGGATATATATTTATTTTATTAGAGGAAGAATGCAATTCTAGGCCCATTGATGTTGACTTGGCAATGCCATTAGCACTGATTAATAGAATGTTGGTAGAGGTAGTGTAAACAGATATTTTTTAAATGCTTGTGAATTGGCCTTGTTCTATTGCACTTCTGCTATTGCCATGAGAAGAACAGTCCACTTGCCCCAGAAAAATAAGAGATGTGGAGCAGACCTGAACCCAACTTGTGGCCTGAGGCCAAGCTTAACTATGCCTAGCCCAGAACATCCAGACCCTGACTGGCTTGTAGATTCATAAGTGTGAAACGAATGATTTTTTTTTTTTTTTTTTGTTGGTCACTGCATTTTGGGATATTTTGTTATATAACATTATTATGAAAATAGCTGACTGGTACATTGTTGCATCCTGTTTTACAAACTTACCTTAACACATTTATTCACACATTGTGCTGTCTGTCCCTCTATATGCATGCATCCTCCACACATATATGACAGTTGTCTTGAAAAAATCCAGCCATAAATGCCTCTCTTTTTCATATTACATGACTGGATACTTTCTGTACAGCCCTCATACACTTCTTATAGTCATACTTCATATTTGCCCTCTTGCTCATATACTATACCCACCATATTCCCAGGTCTCAGGTTTTGTTTCTCACTCTTGTGTCACTCATGGAGATGCATGCACTTGGTTCTCCCACACATATTCAGTAGTGGCACACATACCTGTCTTAACTGTGATCAGTTATACAAAGACATGGACAACTTTATATTGGTATGTTCATTATATGCTGTATCCACTCCATGAGGGGATCACTGGGGATCACATGGGAGTTGTGCAAACTGGAGTGGTACAAACCCAGATTTTATAAGGAAGCCTCATCATTTTAGAAACAATTGCTATGAAAAACTCAGCATCCTGGGATCATGGTAAAGAAATCAGACAGCTAGCCTTAATAATATGGGGCCAGGGTACAAGTGGGAGGTGAGGTAGAGGAAATCAGCAGAAGAGGCCATGATTTCAGTTGTCCTTGGCTATTGCAGGCAGGCTCATGTCAAGCTGAACTGTTAATTGGTAAACATGGAGCTGCTCTGTTGTTGCCTGAAGACTGTCATGTATAAGTTGAGAACCCAAGTCCTGAAACACTGGCTGGGCAAGAGGTCAGGGATGAGAGGTGGAGTGCTTCACTGGTCATGGTGGAGGAATTACTCTTGATGCTTGGTAGGCCCTCTTTGGCTTTGTTTGAGGGAGCTCACAATATGGCAAAAATCTTTTAACCAAAATAATGGTACTGAGGTTTATAGGAATGAGATTTATATCTGTTTTTCAAGACAGGCGATCTGTGTGGATGATCTAACTGCTTTTTCTCTTCAATCCTATCCTAGTCTTCAATCCTATCCTCTTCCCCATCTAGTAACAGTATCTCTCCATAGCTGATTCCAACCTTGAACCCAGAACAGGGCAAAAGAGGTGTAGCCTCCTGGGGCCATGGAACCCCAGTCAATCTCTTTGCATCCAGAGGGCTCTCCATGTTGCCAGGGTCAGATGCTCTAAGAGGAAGCTTGGGAAATCTTCATTTAGGGTCTACATCAGGGGTATCCAACCTTTTGGCTTCCCTGGGCCACATTGGAAGAAGAATTGTCTTGGACCACATATAAAATACATGAACACTAACAATAGGAGACATTCTTGGAACTCAGGGGGATATGGGAGAAGGGAACTCTGTATTCCCCTACTTCAGCCAGGAGCCAGCTTGGACACAGAAAGGGTTCAAATCCAGATAGGGGCCCCGGCCTCCCTTTTCTAGCTCCTCCTCTAATTTCTTCAGCTTTCCTATGAGTCCATTGTGGCCAGACCTGCACCTCCCACCATCTTGCTTGGCCTAGTGAATTTTTGTGTTGGAGTGATCCCCCAGCAGGCTGGACTGAGAGGTGGAGCCCAAGGGGTCCAGCAGAAAGCTACTTTGCTCGTGTCCTGTTCTATTTGTGATCCTCTAAGAAGATGAAGTGACAGAGGAATGTGCTATAGTGAAGGTGCTCTCAATTCAGTATCCAAGGTGCTGATATTTACCAGCAGCAGACTTGGGGGTAAGTTACAGCCTCTCTTTCCCTCTCATCTTCTGTGCCTTCACTTTAAGAAAAGTAAGGAGTAACTCTTACTCCATAGCACGGTTAACAGGCAAGGATGAACACTGTGCCTTGATACCCAGGAAGAAATTATTAAATGAAAGTCCCTCCATCTATCTCCCCAGGTCTCCCCAGCTAAGGCCTAAAGACCCAGGTGCTCCCTTACAAGTGCTCTTCCAGGCCCCACGACCTCAATAGGCAGAAGATGTAGACCAAGCTTGTCCAACCTGTCAGAGCAGCACCAGGAGCCTTTCATTATCAGGCAACACTTACTTCTCTCTCCCTACCTCCCTGCTTGCCTGTGGGTACTTGAACACATTTTTAAAAAGTTTGTGAATTTGTGTTGGGCAGCATTCAAAGCTGTCCTGGGCTGCATGCAGCCCATGGGCTGTGGGTTGGAAAAGCTTGCTTTAAACCAAGCCTATCCAGCCTGCAGCTCAGGATGGCTTTGAATGTGGCCCAGCACAAATTCTTAAAACATGAGATTGTTTTGTGTGAACTTTTTTTTTTTTTTTAAAGCTCAGCAGCTATCATTAGTGTTAGTGTATTTCATGTGTTGCCCAAGACAATTCTTCTTCCACTGTGGCCCAGGGAAGCCAAAAAGTTGGACACTGCTGCTTTAAACCAAAGAACTGTGGCTCTTTTGATGTTGTATCAGGATAATGGAAATGTAAACAAAACAAAACAAAACAAAACAAAAACTCTATGGAGTAGGGAGGGTTACCAGTGTTAGCAAATAAAAATATAGGATTCCCAGCTACATTGGAATTTCAGATAAACAATGAATAATTTCTTAGAAAATGTGTATCCCCGACAATGTTTGTCTGAACTTCAAATGCCACTGGGCATCTGGAATTTTATCTGGCAACCCTAGAAGAGGGGCATGCTTCCAAGAGCTCCGTGAAAGTTGCTGAGGGATAACTTGCAGACTCAAAAGTTGTGCTAAGCTCTGCCTTCAAATCAGTCACCTACCACAGAGAAAGAGGGCACTGAGACTAGCTGCCCAAAGCCTTTCAGTACATAGTGTCCTAAGCAGTGCCCCCCCGGTTCACCTTCTCTTGCCTTCATCTTCAGTGAAACTCACACCTCCATTCCAGAAGCCTAAGCAGAACTAAAAGCATGGGCTGTAGAGTGGGATAACCTGGGTTTAAATACAGGCTCTGCTGCAGAAAATTGCCACCTTGAGCAAGTTTATCTTTGTCATTAAACACTGATTTTCTGTTAAGGAAAGAGGCTGATATTACCTACTGCTTCAAGTTGCTGTGAGGAGGACATGAGATAACTATGGATGGGGTTTACCACAGTACCTGGCAGTAAAAATTAGCTGTTATCATTGTCATTGTTGACCTTAGGGTGGCGGCCACTAGAGACATGCCCTTGGAGACCAAGGTGCAAGGAGAGCATGTTCTGTGCTAGCTCCCAGTGCATCTGCCCTTGTGCTTGCCCTCTGTGGCATCTCTCTGAATGTGAGTTTTCATTTATGTTACCTCAGTTCATTCTCACAACAGCCCTGGGAGGTAGGCAAGCAGAAATTGTTGACTGTTTTGCAGATGAGCAGACTGAGGATGTGTCACTTACTCTCTCTAAATCTTTCTCATCTGCTAAAATAAATGGGGAGCCAGATAAGATCCCAGTGGCATCCATTTTTGTATCTCCTCAAATTGCTTATAAAAATAGACCAAGTTGCTAGGTTGTCAGGGGAAACATTCTGCTTGACAACACCTCCATCAAAACCAGGAACAGGATATCCAATCCTCCTATTCCAGATGCCCAGTGACATTTGAATTCCAGACAAACATTGTAGGGGATACACATTTTCTAAGAAATTATTCATTGTTTATCTGAAATTCAAATGTAGCTGGGCATCCTGTATTTTTATTTGCTAACTCTGGTAACCCTCCTTACTGGCGTCAACTCCCAGGATTGATGGGGTCAAACCACCCCAAGGCTTCAGCTGTACCTGAGTACTCAAATCCAGAACACAGAAACTGCCTGGGTCCTTGAAACCAGAACACAGAAACACAGCCTGCAAAGAAGAGAGCCCCCCCACTCTGAGCAGACTTGTCAGCAAGAACCTGAGAATACCATTGAAACTGGGCCAAGTTTCCACACATTCTCCACAAGCTGCAGATCATAGGCAAATCCACAAGACAGTAGGAAATGGCAGAAGCCAGAGCTCTTGGGAGGAATGGCTAATTCCCGGTAAAACATAGCATCAGCCTGGGACAACTTGTCTGCCAGAGAGCAAGGAGGCACCAAACACAAATAACATTATGTCTTAATGACCCAGCGCCAACTTGAAGGGCTCCTCTATTTGATTCAAGCAAACCAGGTATAAAAGAAGTCTTTGAGGCACTTAGGGAGATTTGAATATGGAATGGATATTCAATATTAATGAATTTGTGGAAATAAGTGAAGACCAATCAAATGGGAATAAGCAAGGGGTATTTATTCAGAGCTTGCTGTGGCAAGAGAGTCAACCATCATCACTTGCATCATCACTTGGCAGAGGCAGAGGGTGGAAAAGTTTGGTATTGGGAAAAAGGGAAGGCCTCAGATGTGCCCTGAATAGAGGCTATTGGCAAGGGGAAAAGATGCAGCTTGAAGAGGGTATCCTACGTGATTGGTCAGGGGATTATAATTTGCTTTCTCTGGTTGGTCCTAAATTGGAAGTAGAGACAAAGGTAGGGGGGCTGTCGGTTATTAATCAAGGCCTCACTGTTTGGAGTGGGGGATGATTGTGATGGGAGTTATTATTTGGTCTCCTGGGATGGTTGCTAGAGATTTGGTTTGAATTCCTACAAGTTTGATTTATAGCAGGCTGGCTTCCTGGGCTGGTTACCATAGATCATGGTTTGGTTTCCTGGGTTGGTTGGTCCGGATTTTTTTTTTATGGCCTTGCATACTCAGTCTCTCAAATTATTTATTTTTTTTTAAAAGCATGACAGTGATACAATGTAAAAAATGCCATTAGGTAAAGTTTATAGAGTAATCCCCCTCATCTGTGATTTCCCCCAGTCTGTGATTTTGCTTTTATGGCTTCAGTTATCTGAGGTCAACAGCTGTCTGAAAATATTAAGTGGAAAATTTAAGAAATAAACAATTCACCAATTTTAAATTGTACACCATTCTGAGTCATGTGGTGAAATCTTGCATCATCCTCCTCCATCCCACTTTAGACATAAATCATACTGTTGTACAGTGTAGCCATGTTGTACACACTCCCTGCCTTGTTAGTCACTTAGTAGCCATCTCAGTTATCAGATCAACTGTCTTAGTATCACACTGCTTGTGTTCAAGTAACCCTTATTTTACTTAATACAGCCACTCCTCACTTAATGATGTACGTGTTTAACTGCTGCTTGGATCTATGACCAGATCTCCAGTGTGGGGAATCCCCTTTCTCAGTCCTTGTCTCATTTCCACAGTTGTGAAAAGTTTGCAATCATGCAATACTACATATTTTGTATATAAATATGGTGTCACATGATATTTATTGAAAAATACATATCCTATGGTACCATGACACACCACAAGACATCTGTTTTTAAGTTCTTTGCTTATTGACAAATTCTCTTAACAACTTGGTGGTAGGAAATCGGTTGTTAAGTGAGGAGTGCCTGTAATGGCCCCAAAGTGCAACAGTAGTGATGGCAGCAATTTGCTTATGCCAAGGAGAAGCCAGAAAGTGCTTCTTTTAAGAGAAAAGGTGTATAGGAAAAACAGTATAGTTAGGGTTTGGTACTATCCTTGTTTTCAGGCATCCACTGAGGGTTGTGGAATGTATCTCCTGTGGATACTGTCCCTAATTATTTACAGATTAAATAATCCAAAAAACAAAGGGAAGAGGAAATTGATAGATAAAAGAAAATTAGCACAATTTTTCTATATTGTGTATATTTTGAAGTTTCTATATCAAAACATTTTTGCTATTGGGGATATTAATAGTACCTACCTCACAGAGTTGCTTTCATGATTAAATGAGATAATTCAAATAGAAGGCTTAGCACAGGGCTTGGCATAAGATGAGTCATATTTTGCAGTAGGCTTTCTGAGCACCTTTCTGGTATTATGTCATTATTATGTGGGATAATATGTAAAATTATGCTCCAAAGGCTCTTTTGGACACTGATTTTTTTCAACAATATTTTGTTAGCACATTTATGTAACATATCTCTATATATGCATTGATAATTTTAATTGCTGCATTCTGTCACATGGATTTACCATAATTTATTTAATCAATGCCTTATTAATAGTGAGGATGTTGAACTTTAGCTGAGCTCCATGCTTCTGGAAAACAGTACAGGCTAAGAAATCCCCCAGACTTTTGTTTTCTAAAATCCCCCCACTCTTTTGTGTTTCAGAAAATGACTGACTGCAGAAAACCACACTTCCCCGGGTGTCTCAGATATGACCCACCTCCACTCTTCCTACCACTCTTCTTACTTACCTTTCTAGAGCCTCAGTCCCCCTTCATATTCTTCGAGACCTTCATCATAAATGTTCTCCCTACTGCAATAAATAGCCTGAATAAAAGTCAGCTCCCTAATTGTCTGGTGCATTTTGTCTTTCACAATACACATACTGTTTTTGATTTTTTATTTTTACATATAGCACTACAATAAACATTGTCCCACATGCACTTTTGAATACTTGACTAATTATCTCCTTAGAATCAACTCCCTGAAGTGAAATCACTGTGTCACAAAATGTGTTTACAATATGCTCTTCTTTTCTTGCTTCCAGTCCCCTCACTACCCCAGATATCCCAGAGCGATCTTTTGAGAAACAAGGTTGGTCACGGCTCATGATGTGTAAAAGCTTCAGACACTCCCCATTGCCTGTGGAGAAAGGTCCAAACTTTTCATTCTGGCCCTCTGGGCCTTCACCACTTGGCCCAGCATGTTTTCAGCCTTGGTGTTGCTTGCCAGCTGGCAGGCCCTGAGTTCATTTGAAAGATGAAGAGAAAAACACCATCTACCTCATATCGATAAGTGACTAAAAAATGAAGACTTTAACTTTTAGCAGAGCCTGCCTCTCTGTAAATCTTCGGTAGTAACTGAAATAGCTTCCTATTTTGAGTACTTAATCTTTATTATCAGTAAATGAAATAACTCTCTTTTCAAATGATTTGGTTACTGCTTGCAAGCTCCATCCTTATCTACCTGCTGGTATCTGATACTTTGTCCAAGCCTGACAGGGGAGCAGTTCCTGTGGAATATGCTAAGAGAGGGTTATTTTTAGAGATCTTGGGTCACAGAATGCCAATTGATATTTCACTTCAGACAGGAAGGATGAGAAGAGTTGGCCAGGAAAAGGATAGGATTTAGGGTGGGCCAGGCAGAAGGAAGACCTTGGGCCAGATACCCAGGTGAGAGGAAGCTCAGGTGAATAAGAGGCTAAAAGAAGCCACTGTGGCTGAAGTACACAAGCAGGGCAGCTTGGGGAGAGAGTAAGATGGTGAAGTAGGCTGAGAAAGGTCATACAGAATCCTGCAAATTAGGCAAGGAGTTTAGACTGGTTGAAGAATGATGGGAAGCCAATGGGGCAGTTTTGCTTTGGGGTCCAACAATAAGTGTATCCCAGATTTGCTGTTTATTAGGTGAGGGTTCAAATACAAGTTCAATTATGTGAGTGCATCCTCCTCTGCAAAGTGAGAATAATAATTGCATCTCCATTGGTAGTGGTGAGGATTCAGTGCAATGATGTATGTTAGGGTCTTTGCATACCCTTAGTAAATATTAGCCATACATAAATAATCTTAGGGTCTGAACCAGGTCTCCAAAGTAAGGAAAGTCTGGTCCTTAGATACTCTTACTGGAAAGAGAGGGATGGTTCAATGATGTGGTCTATTTGGGAACTGGTAAAATAACAGTAATAGTAATCATTACTATCATAATCATGTTCACAGGCCCACTTTAGACTCAGGCCTCATCATTTCTTGATGGTGGGCATCTTAATCTGTTTGGGCTACTATAACAAAATACCACAGACTGGGTGGCTTAAACAACAGACATCAATTTTGCACATTTCTGGAGGCTGGGAAGTCCAAGATCAAAGGGCTGGCAGATTCACTGTCTCCTAAGGGGTCTCTTACTGGCTTGTAGAGAGCTGTCTTCTCAGCCTGACCTTACATGATGGAGACAGATGGAGAGTAAGCTCTCTTGTATCTTTTGTTTATAAGGGAACTAATCCCATCATGAGGGGTCCCATCCTCATGATCTCATCTAAACTGATTACCTCCCAAAGGTCCCATCTTCAAAACCATTACATTGGGGGTTAGAATTTCAACATTAAGAATTTTGGGAGTGATTCAAAAACATTCGGTCCACAGCAGTGAGTTTTCTAACCATGTTTTTGGCTACATGGCCTCCTATTTCAGAACACACCAGGCCACTGACTTACTTCCTCAGCATATATCACTCCCTACCCTCACTCGCCCTCTTGAGACCTTCTCCACATTGGCTGGGAGAGGACCTCACAGGTCTTACAGCTGGGGCATGGACAAGGCCAGTGTGAAGTAGGTGCTCAGAGAACTTGATCAGTAGTAACTCTGTGTCTGTTGAGGAACGTGCTTTTTTATTGCTTAAAATAAAAACAGGAGTACTTAGAAACAAACAAAAACAAAAACAAGCAAAACATAAACCGCTGCCCCAAAGTAACATAAGCTATGTCTGCCAGATCCTCATCAATTTCTAGCATAAGGTGCTAATCTTGACTGCACATTGGAATAACTTGGGAGCTTTAAAACATTCTGATGCCAAGACCACATCCACAACATTAACTTAGACTCTCTAGACCAGAGACCTAGGCACCATTACTTTTCACAGTTTCGCAAGTGACATCAACCTACACGTGGCTGGGATGGAGAACCAGACGCAGGACTGTATCCTAGACTACATTTCCCAGAGGCCTCCGTGATCACTTCCGTTTCGGGCCCTTCCCACCTCCGGGAGAGTGGAGCGAATGCTGATTGGTGTGGCGTCTAGGCGGTCCTGACGCTTCCGGTAGTAAATGTCTTCCTGTTTGCGACCCATCCCATCTTAATCGGTCTGGGAATAGCCATTGCCCGGCTGGGGCACTGAAGCCTGGTACGCCCCTCCTTTACCTTGAGGCAGGAAGAAGAAGGAGCTGATTGGGGGACATGGGCAGATACGGTCCTGGGAGCGGAGCGGTGTTGAGTGACCGCCTGAGTCTGTTGCATCACAGGAAGGTTAGAGGCCTGTGTTGACGCCCAGAGATTGAATCGCCTGCGAAACTTAACACTCGCCTTGGCGAGATGCCTCGAGATGCCAGACTGACTCACAGCCAGAGTTTCACTAGGAGCTTGCTGCGAGGCTAGGATACTGGGAGCGGTTCCATCCATGGCCTTTCTGACCTTAACCACCTGCACCTGTCTACCTTTGCTGGGCGTAGGAAGCGTGGCGGACTGATACCCAGCTTGCAGAGATCAAGTTCTAGGTAGTGTAGGACGTGGGACATGGAGGCACCTACTCATATTTCCTTTATTCTTTACTAGATTGGCTTACTAAGGCTCTTTGCCCCTCCCTGGGAGGACAGTTCAGGAAACAAATAGCCCCCAGACTATCAAGAGTCCAGATCAAGGCAAGTTTGATTTTTCCTTTTCCTGAGAAATAACCCTCATTTCAAAGTAAAGTTGGCTTTATGCCTCTTGCCTAGAAGATGCTCTTGGTATGTGCCAAGCTGCCCTAGGCAATCCTGTATGGGTGCCCCTCTACAGAGAGGGGACCCTTTTCCCACTCCCTTTGTGCCATCTCTACCCATTACAGTCATTCCCCAAATAAATTATTGCTGTCCATGCCTTCTAGAGTGCTAGAAACTGAAAACATACTTCATATTTAGGGCATAGTTGTTAACTCGGAGACATTGCAAACTCACAGAAGATGAAAATGATACTTAGCATATAAAGATACAGTCTAAAGCAGTGGTTCTCAACCTTCCTAATGCTGCCACCCTTTAATACCATTCCTCATGTTGGGGTGAACCCCATAAAATCATTTTTTTTTTCTTTTTGGTATGTGGGTAGCTCCCTGACTGGGAATCGAACCCAGGCCGCAGCTCTGACGGCGCCAGTGCCAAAGCCTTAAGCCATTACACCATCAGGGAACTCCCCCCCCCCCCAATAAAATCATTTTTGTTGCTAGTTCATAACTATAATTTTGCTACTGTTATGAATCATAATGTAAATATCTGATATGTGTTTTCTGACGGTCTTAGGCGACCCCTGTGAAAGGGTCGTTTGACCCCCAAAGGGGTTGCAACCCACAGATTGAGAACCGCTGGTCTAAAGTATCAGTGAATGATAACCATGCCAAGAGAGTTCTTGACCTTCAGGGGTCAAATGAGTCTTTGGGTGGTGGTGATTCTGGTTCTTCCTGAAGAATAAGTGAAAGTTGTGTAATTGTAGAGGATAGGGTGAGTGCAGGAAGGTCTTGCAACATGAGTGAAGCCATTACATCTGAACCATGAACAAACTGGCCCCAGAGAAAGTTGGAAACATTCAGGGTTTAGAATGCCAGTCTGGAGTTTGCCTTTTTCCTGGAGGAAACTGGGTTTTGACAGATTTTGAGACATTGACAGGAAGCAATAAGCATTTTGAAAGGACATAATAAGTATTTAAATATTCATATACAAACTAAGTGTAACAGAAGAAAATTTAAAGATTACTCACATGACTACTATGCTAACGAATCAAATTATTTAATTTGAAACACCTTTGTATATGTAGTTCTTAGGCTTACTCATTTTTTCTTTTTAATATCACAGCCATTTCTTCCAATTTGCTGCATAGTCTTGTTATCTTTTTATAGTTGCTTTTTATACTGTATCTCCAACCAGTCCTGTGACCTTGAATAAATTCTTTCAACTCTCTGAGCCTTAGTATCCTTAGCTATAGAAAGATACTGATTTTTTATAATTGTGGAAATTTAGAGAGGTGATGTATATCTTAGGGCTTAACACTGTGCTTGGTACCCATTAAGTTCTAGTGCTATGAAAGGCAATTAAAAAATGTTTTTTAATATTATGCCCTAGAGTCAGACTATAGTCCCCATAAATTCTAGGATAAAGCCAGTATCATTTTGAATATCTTTCAGAGTTTCTGTTATTTGTTGATTGACAAATCCTTGAACACTTCATGAGTGACACAGTGTTTTAGACTGGGGAAACAGCAGTGACTCCATGGGGTCCCTGCCCTCCTGGAGCTTATATTATAGAGCAGGCATCTCCAACCTATGGCCCAGGATGGCTTTTAATGTGGACCAACACAAATTCTTAAAACGCTATGAGATATTTTTGTGACTTCTTTTTTCTTTTTCTTTCTTTTCTTTTCTTATTTTTTTTTTAAAGCTTATCAGCTATTGTTAGTGTATTTTATGTGTGGCCCCAAACAATTCTACTTCCATAGTGACCCAGGTACACCAAAAGTTTGGACAGTCCTGCTGTAGTGGATACTGACAGTAAGTATAAACCTCTCTTGCTAGGTAGTGACAAATCTGTGAAGAAAAATAAAATGGGTAATGGAATAGAGAGTTGACATTTAAGCAAATACTGAGCAAGTAAGTGATGTGCAAATGCCAGGCCTGTAGGAGGAAGTGTGATAAGCATGTTGGCAGAACACGAGGAGGGTAGTGTGGCTGAAGTGAGGGGTCACAATCTTCCCACACCCAATTGTTGAATTTTCCAGCTTTTAATTCCTTATTTCCATGAAACAGTTCTGTTCTTTGAGCATGTCATATACTTTCCCTCTGTAGACCTTTTGTTAACTGTGTCCCACTTCCCTCTCTGTAATCTGAACTCTCAGAAGCTGGCCTTGAATGTCTTACTTCCTTCTCCAGCAAGACCTTCCTGGCTCCCTACCTCAGGGTAAAGATTGTAAATGGTTCCTGGATGAGCAGAATTGGGTTTGATTTTTGCAAGGATCACTGACCTTTGGGAATGTGACTGTAGCCTTTACCCAGATTGAATGGACACACCTGGGTGCTGTTCATTGGGCCTGCACAGGGATGTGATATGCTGGAAAATTTGGAATCTGTTGTCTGTGGATAAGGATGTCTTTCTCTTTGACTCAGAATTGGTCTGCTGGGCAACTCTGCACATCTTCACAGAGTAAATAATTTGGGGTATTTAAAAATCTTAAATGAGTTTTTGGTATTTTAGCATGGGCTTAGAGGCTGGAGTTTATGTTCCTTCTACCTCAGAAATACCAGAGCCATATAGTTTAAGAAGGGCAGTTTTGTGTGTAGCCTAGTTCAGTTCTCTAAACTTTCCATAGTAGAAAGTCACCAAGGAGGCCAGTTTTCTAAATGACTTTCCCTCCTGCATTTCTATAATTATATGATTTGGGCATCCTTGACAACCACCCTCTAGACCTCTGACATATCCTTGTTGCTTGTAGACCGGAAGTTGAGACTAAGGGCTGGGATGACTGTGCTCATAACTGCAATCACATCCTTATTCTTTCTCTATGAACAGGGCTTCTCTTTTCCAAACCCAAACTAATCACCCAGATGGAGTAATATGCAGAGCTGTGGATGGAAGTTCCATCAGATACTTGTGCAGGTAAATGGAGTGGGAACCATTTCAAGCAGCAGTTCAGCACTCAGAGTAATGAGCAGGGATATCTTGGTCAAAAGCTTGTCTTAGAGTGCCCATGTCTGTGCAGAAGGATCATAGTACTTTACATTAGTTTCCTTTTAAATGTCACCCTCATGTCACATGACTTGCCATTTTTCTCTTCATTGTTTCCACTCCTGTAGCAAGTGCTCCCTTCACCAGGGTCTCAGGCTCATGACTTCTGCCCAGAGGTCCTCAGTCTCTTTCCTTTTTTGAATATATAAAAATATTTTTTTGTTAGACTTATTGGGGTGACATTAGATATCTAGAATTATATAGGTTTCAGGTATACAATTCTACACTGCATTGTCTATTTGTTGCATTGTATGTTCACCACCCAGTGTGAATTCTTTCCATCACTATGTATTTGGCTCCACCTCCCTTGTCTCCCATCCCCTAGATCTTCTCCCACCCGCTTCTCCCTTACCCCCCAAATAACCCTTAAACTATTGATTGTATCCCAGAGTTTTTTGTTTGTTTGTTTGTTTGTTTTTTTCTTTGTGCTTTCAGTTTTATATTCCGCATAAGAGTGTAGTCATATGGTCTTGGTTTTTTCAGGCTGGCTTATTTCGCATAGCACGGTCATCTCTAGGTCCATTCATTTTATCACAAATGGCAGTATTTCATCTTTTCTTAAAGCTGAGTAATATTCCATTGTGTATATGTACCACAGCTTCTTTATCCAGCCGCCTATCGAAGGGCACTTCGGTTGTTTCCATGTCTTGGCCACTGTGAACAGCGCTGTAATGAACATTGGGGTACATAAGTCTTTGCGGACAAAGGTTTTCAAGTTTTTTGGGTAGATCCCCAAGAAGGGGGATTGCTGGGTCAAATGGTAACTCCATTCCCAATTTTCTGAGGAACCTCCACACTGTCTTCCATAACGGTTATACCAACTTGCATTCCTACTAGCAGTGTGTGAGAGTTCCTTTTTCTCCACAGCCTCTCCAGCACTTGTTATTCCTTGTCTTGTTGATAATAGCCATTCTCACAGGTGTGAGGTGGTATCTCATTGTGGTTTTGATTTGCATTTCCCTGATAGCTAATGAGGATGAGCATTTTTTCATATGTCTGTTGGCAATTTGTATTTCCTCATGGGAGAAGTGTCTGTTTAGTTCTTCTTCCCACTTTTTATTTGGGTTGTTTATTTTTTTGTGGTTAAGTCTTATTAGTTCTTTATATATTTTAGATATTAGACCCTTATCTGATGCGTTATTGGCAACTATTTTATCCCATTCAGTTGGCTGTCTCTTTGCCTTGTTGATGGTTTCTTTTGCTGTGCAGAAGGTTTTTAGTTTGATATAGTCCCATTCACTTATTTTTGCTTTTACTTCCCTTGCCTTCGAGGTCAGGTTCATGAAGTCTTCCTTGTGCCCTATGTCTAAAAGTTTAGTACAAATGTTTTCTTTATATAGTTATTGCTTCAGGTCTTATATAGAGCTCTCTAATTTATTTTGAGTTATTTTTAGTATATGGTGAGAATTCACAGCTTAGATTCATTCTTTTGCATGTGTGTTTCCAGTTTTCCCAGCACCATCTACTAAAGTGGTTGTCTTTTCCCCATTGCATAGTTTTTGCTCCTTTATCAAAAATGGTTTGTCCATAAATTTGTGGATTTATTTCCGGGTCTTTAATTCTGTTTCATTGGTCTGTGTGTCTGTTTTTCTGCCAATACAATCTGTTTTGATTATTAATGCTTTGCAGTGTAAATTGAAATCATAGAGTGTAATACCACTAGCCTTACTCTTTTTATGTAGTATTGCCTTGGCAATTCAAGGTCTTTTGTGGTTCCATACAAATCTGACAATTTTTAAATCTATTCCATGAAAGTATGATTGTGTGATTTTGATGGGAATTGCATTTAATTTGTAAATTGCTTTGGGGAATATGGCCATTTTAACATTGGTAAGTCTTCCTATTCATGAACGCAAAATATCATTCCATTTCTTTTTGTCCACTTCAATTTCTTTAAAAAGTGTCTTATAGTTTTCTGTGTATAAGTCTGTCATGTTCTTTGTCAATTCCCAAGTAGTTCATTCTTTTGTTGCGATAGCAAAAGGTATTGACTCTCTCATTTCTTTTTCTGAACATTCATTGTTTGTATATGGGAATGCTGTTGATTTTTGTATGTTGATTTTGTATCCTGTGACTTTACTGTATTCGTTTATTGTTTCTAATAGTTTTTTGGTGGAGTCTTTGGAATTTTCTATATAAAGGATCATGTCATCTGCGAATAGTGACAATTTGACCTCTTCTTTCCCCATTTGGATACCTTTTATTTCTTTCTCTTGCCTAATTGCTGTGGCTAAAAGTTCCAGTACTATATTGAATAGCAGTGGTGACAGAGGTGTCCTGTCTTGTTCCTGATTATAGGGGAATGGGCTTCAGCTTTTCCCTATTCAGTACAATATTAGCTGAGGGTTTACATATATGGCCTTTATTATGTTTAGATACTTTCCTTCTATACCTATATTTTTTTCCATATTTGGATCATAAATGGATGTTTATCTTGTTGAATGGTTTTTTTGCATCAATTGATCTGATCATGTGGTCTTTATCTTTTATTTTGTTTATGTGGTTTATCACATTGATTGATTTTCATATGTTGAACCATCCTTGCGCTCCTGGGATGAATCTCACTTGATCATGATGTATGATCTTTCTAATGCATTGTTGTATTCTATTTGCTAATATTTTTTTAGAATTTTAGCATCTGTGTTGATCAGAGATATTGGTCTATAGCTTTCTTTTTTTGTGTTGTCTTTACCAGGCTTTGGTATTAGGGTAATGTTGGCCTCATAGAATGAGTTAGGAAGTATTGCCTCATCTTCAATGTTTTGGAAGGGTCTGAGGAGGATAGGTGTTAATTCTTCTTTGAATGCTTGGTAAAATTCATTGGTAAAAACATCTGGTCCGGGGATTTTGCCTCTAGGGAGGTTGTGGATGGTCATTTCAATTTCTTTACTATTGATTGGTCTATTTAGATTATCCAGTTCTTCTTGGTTCAATCTAGGTAGGCTATAGGTTTCTAAGAACTTGTTAAATTTAGTGGCATAAAGCCCTTCATAATATTTTCGTATGATCCTTAGCATTAATTTTTTCTGTTGTCTTTCTGTTCTCTATTTCATTTAGCTTTGCTTTAATTTTTATTATATCTTTCTTTCTGTTGACCTGGGGTGTTTTCTGTTCTTTTTCTAGTTCGTTAAGATGGGATGTTAGGATGTTTACTTGTAATTTTTCTTGTTTTTTAGGATAGTCCTGTAATGATATAAATTTCCCTCTTATTACTGCTTTCACTGTGTCCCAATAATTTTGATATGTTGTATTTTCACTGTCATTAGTTTCTATGTATTTTTAATCTCTTATTTGTTCTTTGATCTAGTCATTTTTTAAATAAGCTGTTGTTTAGTCTCCATTGTATACGTGGTGTTTTCTGCTTTTCTTTTATAGTTGATCTCCAATTTCAGAGCATTCTGGGCTGAGAATACACTTGGTATGATTTCAATCTTCTTGAATTTGCTGAGGCTACTTTTGTGTCCAGCATATGTTCTATCTTTGAGAATGTTCCATGTGCACTAGAAAAGAAGGTATAGTCTCTTTTTGTTGGATGAAGTGTTCTGTAAATGTCAATTATGTCCAGTTACTGTGGTGTGTCATTTAGAACTGATATTTTCTTTTTTTTTTTCTTTTTCTTTTTAGATGATCTGTCCATGGTTGTTAAGGGGGTGTTTAGGTCTCCTACAAGGATTGTACTTTTGTCAGTTTCTCCTTTCAGATCTGTGAGTAGTTGCATTATATATTTTGGTGCTTCCTAATTGGAAGCATATATATTAATTAGAGTCAAGTCTTCTTGTTGTATTGTGCTTTTTATCTCTGTGTAGCACCCATCTTTGTATCTTGTTTTCTTTTTAAACATGAAGTTTGTTTCATCAGCTATTACTATGGTAACTCATGCTTTCCTCTGATTACCATTTGCTTCCAGTATTATTTTCCATCCTTTCACTCTGCATCTATGTATATGTGGTGTTTTCCTTTCACAAGTTATGGCTGAGGTGTGTCTTTTGGAGACAGCTTATGGATGGGTCTTGTTTTTAATCTCATCTGCTACAATATCTTCTTGTTGGTGAGTTCAGTCCATTAACATTTAGAGTGATGTTTGATATATGAGGATTTCCTATGACCATTACTTACTTTTTAAAATTTATTTTGTCTTATTTTTGTTCCTTTTTTATTGTTTCAATTTTATTCCATTTATTCTGATGTTTTGGTTCAGGTCAAAGATCCTCCTTCAGTATTTCTTGAAGTGCCAGTTTTGTCCTGGTGAATTCCCTTAGCTTCTGTGTCTGAGAAGGTCCTTATTCCTCCTTCATATCTGAAGGGTAATTTTGCTGGATAATTTATTCTTGGCTGGAAGTTTTTCTCCTTTAATATTTTGCATATTTGATTCCACTCCCTCCTGGCTTGTAGTTTCTACTTAGAAGTCTGATGCCAGGCTGATGAGTTTACCTCTAAATGTTATAATTCTTTTTTCTCTAGCTGCCTTGAGAAGTGTCTCTTTGTCTTTGGTTTTTGACATCTTAAGTACCATGTGTCTTGGAGAAGATCTGCTAGGGTCCTGGTATCTAGGGCATGTATTTTCTTCTTCACTTTGGGGTTCCAGATCTTTCCATAGGTTTGGAAAATTCTTATCTACTATTTGTTTGAGTATGCACTCTGTAGAGTGCTTGCTCCTTTTTGAATCCTATTATCCTAATATTGTTTTGTCTCTTAGAGTCAGATAGTTCCTGCAGAGTTCTTTCAATCCTTTTGGTTCTGTATTCCCTCTCTTCCTCTTACTGAGATGTTTCCATGTTCTGATCTTCAGTATCACTAACTTCTTCCTCTGTCTGGTTGGCCCTGTTTTTTTATGGCAGTTTTTTCATTTCTCAGTTCTTTTATTGTATTATTTATCTCTCAAATTTCCATCTCATTCTTACTTATTGTTTGAATTTCTTTGTTAAACTGTTCCTTTTGTTCATGGATTTCTTTTCTGAGATCATTTATTTCAGATAAGGTGTTATGCCAGTATGTTTTCATTTCTCTGAGAGCCTTTTAGAATGGCTATTTTATATCCTGTCAGTTAGTTCATAAATTTCTAGATCTATAAGATCCTTTTCTGGAGATTTTTCATCTTCTTTCTAAGCAGCTTTGAATTCTAAGGCCCTCACATTGTCTGTTGTGTTCTTCTAAGGCATGAGGGTTCTTTTGCTCCAGCAGAGCTTAGGAGATCACTTTATTTGTCTGATTAGTATTTTTGTGGTGTCTTGCTATAGGGGAGACACTTGATCTTGCTGTGGGGCAAGTTTGGGGAGAGAGGGGAGGTGTTTAAGCTGTATCCCCAGTCTCCACCAGCTTTTGGAGGTGGGGAATGGGGGTCTGCAGTCTCTCCACTCCCTGCAGTTTGTTTGGGAAACTTTGAGGTCAGGGGGAAGCCAATGAAATTCAAGCTGCGTCTGCTCCACTATGTGCATTTTGCTGGGGAAGCTGGGGGAGACAGGGGAGGCTGAAGGGATGCAGGCTGAGCCCTTTCACATTGGTTGGGTTGAATTCTGTCAAATCGACCTTTGTCCTTTTCCCATCATTTTACCCCTGGCTGTGTTTGAGTGATTTGTTTCCACAGATACCTCTCTGGACAGCGTTTGCAAGTGCTAGTGCCTAGCAGCATGCAAGCCCCAGGAGTACCGTGTGCTGAGTGGGGTGCTGCGTGATGTGGGGGAACCATGAAGGTGCCGCGAAGGCTTAAAGGCACAGTCCCCACCAGCTGAGGGGAGGCTGCGTGAGGGCACTGCACACGCATGACTTAAGCTGCTAGGATGCTGGGAGCTGCGATGCTGTATCTGGGGCCCTAATCCTGTCTAGGGCAGTTCAGTGCCTTGTTTGGCTTCCTTGGTACTTAGAGCCTCAAAGCTGTCTCCAACGTGTTCCTGCTGCTCAGTCCTCCACTCTTGTCACCATTTGGCCTCCCTTCTCCCCTATATGGTGCTGCACCCTGATTTCTTTCTAGTTCCTTTAGTTAGCTACGGTGGTGTCAGGTCGCAATCCATCTCTGCTCCCTTCCTTCTTTCCTGCTTGCCCTTCTTTCTATAATCTTCAGGTGTTTTCTTGCGATGCATGGAATTCTCAGTTGTCTCTGTGCCACTCAGGGTTTCCTCTGTTGGATCCTGGGCAGTTATTTAATTGTATTTTCCAGGAGAGGTTTTACAGACCTCCTCTCTCATTGCCATCTTGCCAATACTCCTCCATTTTGATCCAATTCCTAAATTTTTAAGTGATGACAACTTAATGCCACTATTGGGTTTCTTAACTGTGCATGTGCATTGTGTAGAGGACCCTTGGTTGAGATATAGGTATTTTATTAGTTGTAATCTCCAGAGGAGTTTTTCGCAGGTCCCTGTCATGCTGCCATTTTGTTGCATCTCCCTCAGTCTCTTTATGTGTTGTTTCCCTCCCCATTTTCAGGCGATTGTCAGGCTATCCTTTGTTTCTATCTTCTGTTAATTCTTGATTCCTTCCAAGCACTCTCATGGTCGGTTAGCTTGTTAAATGACTATGTATAACCTTTATAGTTATTATTAATATTCATATCCCTGATTGTATAGTGACAAATCGTATAGAGTCCAAGCACAAGCATAGTTTCCTAACTGTCAGATAATTACTATTTTTAGCAAAAAATGATGGGAAATCATTTTCTTCCCTTTTCTCATGTGTCATTTATTTCTCTTTGTTATCCTTGCTCCTGACCCTCCTTTTTTTTCTATGTAGACTTTGCATAAAATCTCTGTACCTTACTTTCTCTATATCATAGTTTATTTCTGAATCTTCAGACATGGAAGTCTGTGTCATCTAAATATTTATTCTCCCAGTATCCTTCTTTTAAAACTAATGGTTGGGGAGTTCCCTGATGGTGTAGTGGCTTAAGGCTTTGGCGCTGGCGCTGTCAGTGCTGCGGCCTGGGTTCGATTCCCAGTCAGGGAGCTACCCATATACCAAAAAGCAAAAAAACAAAACAAAATAAAAAAAAATAAAACTAATGGTCTTTTTGTATATATCATCTTCAGGGAAACTTTTATAATTGTATTTCACAAAAAATCCAATAATACTTAATCTTAACCTAGGTTTTTTTTTTCTTAATACTTTTCAGTAATTCTTTATGTTCTTACTATGTTTGACTTTTTTTTCCATCTAAATTCTTGTGTACATGCAGCTTTTTATAGAGTAACAATAATAATGGAGTCTTCCTTATTCTTTGTTCTTTCTGTTTAGTTTTGGTATTTTTTTATATAGGATATTAAAATTTAGATGTAGTAAAAACTAACACTGTTTTCTTTGATATTTCTTTAACTGTTTAGAGTTCTAATAAGTTTTTATGCAGAAATTTTACAACCATTCAATGTTTTATGCTTCCCTCCCTGCTTTGTTGCATATTTGTTTTTATTTTTAATTCATTTTTATTGTTAGACTTTTTGGGGTGACATCTGTTAGCAAGAATTACATAGGTTTCAGGCATACAGTTCTATAGTGCATTGTCAACTGTTGCGTATTTGTTTTTAGGAAAATGCATATGGTGTAAAATTCATGTGGTTCAAATGGTATGTGGCTTCCTTCACATACCTTTCCTAATCACCTAATTCTTCTCCCAGAGACATGCTTGTATACATTTCTTGTGGAAATTTCCAGATATAATGTATGCTTTGCAAAAGTATACATGTATTCTTTTTAAAAATCATATGGCAGTACAACATTCTGTATCTTTCTTTTTTCACCTATATCTTGAAAATAATTTCATGTGGCTACATTATTTAGAGCCACTATTTTTTTAAATGCCTACATAATGTTCCATTTTATGGATGTGCTATAATATATGTAATCAATTCCCTATTAATGCACATAATAACTATGACCAATGTTGCTGTGATTATCTTCATACACATATCAATTCTCTCCAGTACAAGTAAATTCCTAGAAGAAGAATTGCTAGGTGAAAGGGTAAGTATACTTTAAAATTAAGTGGGCATTACCAATATCCCTAGAGATTATGTGTATGTGTACTCCTAATGACAATGTATGAGTGCCAGTCTGTCAACAGGTCATACTTTTTGAAAATTGATAATCTGATAGTTTTTATTTTATTGTATTTTTAAATTACATTTTTCTTATCAGGCTTATAGTAGAACATACTTTTTTTTTAAAGTTGGTTTTGTAGTGATGTTTTTTGTATTGTTAACAATAATGGTAATAATGTTAGATATGCTTGACTCTTGTGTCTTTAATTGGATTGTGCCTAGGGTTCTCCCATTTAGCTGATTGTTTGGTTGGTATACATATGTTATTATATAAATCAAGTATTTAATTTGCCTCTTTTATTAAGAAATTTTTGTTTTTTTAAATTAAGCATGGATGTTGAATTTTATCAAATGCCTTTTTGGTATATATTGCAATGGTATCTGTCTTTTCCCTTTTGATCTATTAATATGGTAAATTTTATTCTCAGTTACTAAATGACTGCATTCTCATAGAATCTCACTTGGTTATGCCATATTATATTGTTCCTTTATCTTTTTATTAAATTTATTGGGGTGACATTGATTAGTAAAATTATGTACATCATCTGTATATTGCATGGTGTGCTCACTGCCCAGAATCAGTTCTTTCATCACCATAATTTGACACCCCTCCCTACTTTATCACTCCCCTACCTCCTAAACCTCTGATAACTACTAAACTGTTGCTGTGTCTATGAGTTTTTGTTTCTTTCTTTTTTTTTTTTTTTTACTTCTCAATTCATTTTATTAAGTCACATATCCTGATGCCAAAACAAATAAGGATGTTACAACAGAAGAATATTACAAACCAACATCTTTTATGATTATATAATATTAGCAAATCAAATCTAACAACATATAAAAGGATAAACACTGGGATCAAGTGGGTATTACCCTAGGAATTTTCAAAGTTGGTTTATATATGCAAGTAAATATGTTTTATTCACATTTGTAAGAGATTAAAATAGGAAAACTCATATAATTGTAAAATCTTCAGAGAAAGCATTTGGCAAGAAACAACACAGTAAACTTGAATAGAAAAAAACTTCTATCTGATAAATGGTATATATGGGAAAACCTAAAGCTGATATCGGAGACTGTCATGAAGTATTGAATGTTTTATTTCTAAATTGTGGAAAAGATAAAAATAAGATCTAAATATAAACTGTGAGATATGCAGTAGACCATTGGTCAGAATATTCAGTGTGATGAAAGGTAAAATTTTCTCAAATTCATGTATAATTCAGTGCAAGTATTTTATAGAAATTTTTAAGTTCATTTGGAGAGGCAAAGAACCTTGACTAGCTATAATAATCTTAAAAATAAAAATGAAATGTTTATAGGAGTTACCCTAACTGGTGTCAAGAATTATTATTATTATTATTATTATTATTATTGCTTTTTAATTTTTATTGTTAGACTTATTGGGGTGACATTTGTTAGCAAAGATTACATAGGTTTTAGGCATACAATTCTACAGTGCATTGTCAACTTGCTGTATAATAAGTTCATCACCTAATGTGACTTCTCTTTCCATCACCTTATATTTAGCTTCCCCCCTCCTTTCCCACCCCCTCCCCTTTCTCCCCTCCCTAACCCACTTGTCCCCAAATAAACATTAAACTATTGATTGTGTCCATGGATTCTTTGTTCATTTCATTTTTTCTTTGTTGCTTTCAGTTTTATATTCTGCATATGAGTGAAGTCATACAGTTTATGATTTTTTTCTTTTAATCTTTTTTTTTTGGTTTTTATTTATTTATTTTAAAAATTAATTTTTTAATTTTATTTTAATTCATTTTTTTGTTAGACTTTTTGGGGTGACATCTGTTAGCAAGAATAACATAGGTTTCAGGCATACAATTCTACAGTACATTGTCAACTTGTTGTATAATAAGTTCACCACTAATGTAACTTCTCTTTCCATCACCTTATATTTAACTTCCCCTCCCTCCTTTCCCACCCCCCCTTTCTCCCCTCCCTAACCCACTTGTCCCCAGATAAACATTAAACTACATTGTGTCCATGGGTTATTTGTTTGTTTGTTCATTTCTTTTTTCTTTGTTGCTTACAGTTTTATATTCCGCATATAAGTGATGTCATACAGTTCTTTGTTTTTTCTGTCTGGCTTATTTCACTAAGCATGATGATTTCTAAGTCCATCTATTTTGTTGTAAATGGCAATATTTCATCTTTTCTTATAGCTGAGTAATATTCCATTGTATATATGTACCACAGCTTCTTTATCCAGTCATCGGTTGCAGGGCACTTTGGTTGTTTTCCATGTTTTGGCCATTGTGAACAGCGCTGTGATGAACATTGGGGTACATAAGTCTTTGCGGACAAAGGTTTTCAAGTTTTTTGTGTAGATCCCCAGAAGGGGAATTGCTGGGTCATATGGTAACTCATTCCCAATTTTCTGAGGAATCTCCACACCATCTTCAACAGTGGTTGTACCAATTTGCATTCCCACCAACAGTGTGCGAGAGTTCCTTTTTCTCCACATCCTCTCTAGCACTTGTTATTCCTTGTCTTGTTGATAATAGCCATTCTCACAGGTGTGAGGTGGTATCTTGTTGTGGTTTTGATTTGCATTTCCCTGATAGCTAATGAGGATGAGCACTTTTTAATATGTCTGCTGGCAATTTGTATTTCCTCATGGGAGAAGTGTATGTTTAGTTCTTCTGCCTACTTTTTAATTGGGTTGTATGTTTTTTTTTGTTGTTAAGTCTTATTAGTTCTTTATATATTTTAGATATTAGACCCTTATCTGATGCATTATTTGCAAACATTTTCTCCCATTCAGTTGGCTGTCTCTTTGCTTTGTTGATGGTTTCTTTTGCTTTGCAGAAGCTTTTTAATTTGATATAGTCCCATTCATTTATTTTTGCTTTTACTTCCCTTGCCTTTGAGGTAAGATTCATGAAGCCTTCCTTGAGTTCTAGGTCTATAAGTTTAGTACCAATGTTTTCCTCTATACAGTTTATTGTTGCAGGTCTTATATGAAAGTCTTTAATCCATTTTGAGTTAATTTTTGTATATGGAGAGAGTTCACAGCTCAGGTTCATTCTTTTGCATATGTTTTTCCAGTTTTGCAAGTACCACCTACTAAAGAGGCTGTCTTTCTCCCCATTGTATGTTTTTTGCTTTTTTATTGAAAATTATTTGTCCATAAATTTGTGGATTTATTTCTGGGTTTTTAATTCTATCCCATTGGTCTATATTTCTGTTTTTCTGCCAGTACTAAGCTGTTTTGACTATTGCTGCTTTGTAATATAAATTGAAGTCAGGGAGTGTAATGCTACCAGCCTTATTCCTTTTATGTAGTATTGCTTTGGCAATTCAAGGTCTTTTATTGTTCCATATAAATCTGATAATTCTTTTATCTATTTTGTGAAAGTATGATTGTGGGATTTTGATGGGTATTGCATTAAATCTGTAGATTGCTTTGGGCAGAATGGCCATTTTAACAATGTTAAGTCTTCCTATCTATGAACAGCAGATATTTTTCCATCTCTGTTTAATGTCTGTTTCAATGTCTTTCAAAAGTGTCTTATAGTTTTCTGTGTATAAGTCTGTCATGTTCTTTGTTAAGTTAATTCCCAGGTATTTCATTCTTTTTGTTGTGATAGCAAAAATAATTGACTCTCTCATTTCTTTTTCTGAGGATTCATTGTTTGTATATAGGAATGCTGTTGATTTTTCTACAATGATTTTGTATCTTGTGACTTTACTGTATTCATTTATTGTTTCTATTATTTTCCTGATGGGATCTTTGGCATTTTTTACATAAAGGATTATGTCATCTGCAAACAGACAGTTTGACCTCTTCTTTCCCAATTTACATACCTTTCTCTTGCCTGATTGCTGTGACTAGAACTTCCAGTACTGTATTAAATAACCGTGGTGACATGGGGCATCTCTGACTTTAGGGGAATAGGCTTCAGCTTTTCCCCATTCTGTATGATGTTAGCCGAGTGTTTGTCATATATGGCCTTTATTATGTTGAGATACTTTCCTTCTATACCTATTTTATTTAGTGTTTTGATCATAAACGGATGTTGTAGCTTGTCGAAAGCTTTTTCTGCATCAATTGATATGACCATATGGTCTTTATCTTTGATTTTGTTTATGTGGTGTATCACATTGATTGATTTTCATATGTTGAATCATCCTGGTGCTCCCAGGATGAATTCCACTTGATTATGGTGTATGATCTTTTTGATGCATTGTGTATTCTATTTGCTAATATTTTGTTTAGGATTTTTGCATCTGTGTTCATCAGAGATATTGGTCTATAAGTTTTCTTTTTTTGTGTTGTCTTTACCAGGCTTTGGTATTAAGCTAATGTTGGCCTCATAGAATGAATTAGGAAGTATTGCTTCCTCTTCAATTTTTTGGAAGAGTCTGAGGAAAATAGGCGTTAATTCTTCTTTGAATGTTTCGTAGAACTTGTTGCTGAGACCAACTGGTCCAGTGCATTTGCCTTTACGGAGATTATGAATAGTCATTTCAATCTCTTTGATATTGAGTGGCATATTTAGATTATCCAGTTCTTCTTGGTTCCATCTGGGTAGGCTATAAGTTTCTAGAAACTTGTCCATTTCTTCTAGGTTGTTAAATTTAGTGGCATAAAGTCCTTCATAATATTTTCTTATAATCCTTTGTAGTTCTGTGGTATCAGTGGTAATTTCTCCCCTTTCATTTCTAATTTTGGATATTTGTGTCCTTTCCTTTCATCCTTTGATTAATTTAGCCAGGAGTTTGTCAATTTTGTTGACTTTTTTAAAGAACCAGCTCTTTGTAATATTAGTTTTTTTTCTATTGTCCTTCTATTCTCTAATTGATTTAGCTCTGCTTTAATTTTTATTATTTCTTTCCTTCTGCTGACTTTGGGTTTTGTCTGCTCTTCTTTTTCTAGTTCTTTTAGATGGGATGCTAAGTTGTTTACTTGTGATTTTTCTTGTTTCTTAAGATAGGCCTGTAGTGATATAAATTTCCCTCTTATTACCGGTTTTGCTATGTCCCAATAATTCTGATATGTTTTATTTTCATTGTCATTAGTTTCTATATATTTTTTAATCTCGTCTTTTATTTGTTTGTTTGTTTGTTTGTTTGCTTGTTTGTTTGTTTGTTTTTTGCTTTTTGGTATGTGGTTAGCTCCCTGGCTGGGAATTGAACTCAGGCCGCAGCACTGACAGCCCCAGCGCTGAAGCCTTAAGCCACTACACCATCAGGGCTCTCCCTTTATTTGTTCTTTTACCCAGTCATTTTTTTGATAAGATGTTGTTTAATCTCCATTTATGCCATTTTTTCTGCTTTCCTTTTAAAGTTGATCTCCAATTTCAAAGCTTTGTGGTCTGAGAATACATTTGGTATGATTTCGATTTTCTTGAATTTGCTGAGGCTACTTTTGTGTCCCAGCATTTGGTCCATTCTTGAGAATGTTCCATGTGCACTAGAAAAGAAGATATAGTCTCTTTTTGTTGGATGAAGTATCCTGTAAATGTCAATTATGTCCTATTGCTGTAATGTGTCGTTTAATGCTGATATTTCCTTATTTATTTTCTCTTTGGATGATCTGTCCATGGCTGTTAGTGGGGTGTTTAAGTCCTCTATGATGATTGTGCATTTATCAGTTTCTCCTTTCATATCTGTTAGTAGTTTCCTTGTATATTTTGGTTCTTCCTCATTGGGAGCATATATATTAATTAGTGTAAAATCTTCTCTTTGTTGCATTGTGCCTTTTATCATTATGTAATATCCATCTTTGTCTTTTACTCTTTTTTAACCTGAAGTTTATTTCATCAGATACTAGTATGGCAACTCCTGCTTTCTCTGGTTACCATTTGCTTGGAGTATTGTTTTCCATGCTTTCACTCTGAGTCTGTGTTTGTCCTTATGGGTGAGGTGTGTCTCTTGGAGACAGCATATGGATGGATTCTGTTTTTTAATCCAGTCTGCTACACTGTGTCTTTTTATTGGTGAGTTCAGTCCATTAACATTTAGATTGATGATCGATATGTGAGGATTTCCTGTGGCCATTACTTACTTTTTTGTTTGTTTTTGTTTTATTTTTTGTTTCTTTCTTGTTGCCCCAACTTTATTCCATTTTTTCCTGATGTTTTGTTTCTGGTCTAAGAACCTCCTTCAGTATTTCTTGAAGTGCCGGCCTTGTGCTGGCAAATTCCCTTAGCTTTTGTTTGTCTGAGAAGGTCTTTATTCCACCTTCATATCTGAAAGATAATTTTGCTTGATAGTTTATTCTTGACTGGAACCTTTTCTCTTTTAAAGTTTTGAATATTGGATTCCACTCCCTCCTGGTTTGCAGAGTTTCTCCTGAGAAATCTGATGCCAGGCTGATGGGTTTTCCTGTAAAGGTTATACTTCTTTTTTCCCTGGCTGCCTTGAGAATTATCTTGTCTTTAGTTTTGGACATTTTTAGTACCATGTGTCTTGGAGAAGATCTGCTAGCGTCCTGGTATCTAGGAACCCTGTTTTCTTCTTGAACTTGTGATTCCAGATCTTTCCATAGATTTGGAAAGTTCTCATCTACTATTTGTCTGAGTGTGCTCTCTGTAGTATGCTCTGCCCCTTCTTCTATTCCTATTATCTGATGTTATTTTTTTTCATGTAGTCAGATAGTTCTTGCAGAGTTCTTTCAATCCTTTTGGTTCTGTATTCCCTATCTTCTTTCTGAGCTGTTTCCATATTCTGATCTTCAATATCACTAATTCTTTCCTCCATCTGGTTTTCCCTGTTTCCTATCGCAGTTATTTCGTTTCTCAGTTCATTTATTGTATTGTTTATCTCTCGCATTTCCATCTCGATCTTTTTTATGTTTTGAATTTCTTTGCTAAATTGGTCCTTTTGTTCACAGAGTACCTTTTTTATGTCATTCATCTCAGCCATGGTGTTTTGCTAGTATGTTTTCATTTCTCTCAGAGTCTTTAGTATGGCTACTTTAAAGTCTCTGTCTCTTAATTTTGAATTTTCTTGGTCTAGGAAGCTATCTTCTAGATAAATTTCATGTTGCTTCTGAGTAGTTTTAGTTTTCAAGGAATTCATTTTGTCTGCTTGGTTCTTCCTCTTTAATATGAGGATATTATATCTGGTCAGCAGAGCCCAGGAGTCCTGATTAGTACTTTTGTGGTGTCTTGCTGTAGGGGAAACACTAGGTGGCTATGGGGTCCAAGCTTTGGGAGAGAGGGAGGTTGCTTATTTTTTATTTCTTGTCTCCTGCCGTGTTTGGAGGTGGTGCGCATCTATCCGAGGTTTCTCTGCTTCCTGTAGTTGGTTGGTTGGGGAGGCTGTAGGAGAGGGGAGAAGCCAACAAAATGTGTGCTGGGGCAGCTCCACCTCCTGCTCTATACTAGGGAAACTGGGTGATGTGACCCAAGACTGCTCTTGCTGGCTGGGGCGAATGCTATCAAATCCGCCTTTCTTACCGGGCTTGCTTTAGCAACCAGCCGTTGGGGCGGAGTCTGCAGCCTCACACTGCTTGTAGGCCTCAGGGGCACACTTGCAGGCGCGCTCACCACAAGTCCAAAGCTGTGGGCCTGACCTCAGGCAGTATGAAGGCAGCCGGCTCGCCTCCACAGCGGGCCAGGAACAGAAACCACAGCCATGTGTAGGAGCCGTGCATGCTTGTGCTGTGGGTCACGAGGGCGCCCGGAGCCGAGGTGTCATCTCTGGGGTTCACAGTCCTCACTCAGCCCCCCTGCCACTCAAAAGTTCCAGAGGCTGGCTCCCAAGCGCTATCCCCAACACACCGCTTCAAGGCCCAGCACTCACTCCCATGGTCTCCCACCATTCTGCCACTTTGCTGGCTTTTACTCTTGTTGCCTCTTGTCCTTCCCCCTCCCATGCACTGTGCTGCTCCTAGGTAGCAGCGATTGGGTCCTGTTGTGATCCATCTCTGCTCCCTCCCCTCTCTCCCACTAGCCCCTTTCTTTCCAACCTTCAGGTGTTTACTTGCAATGCGTGGACTTCTCAGCTACCATTGTGTCACTCAGGGTCCTCTTTCTTGGCTCCTTGATGGCTGTTCAGTTGTGTTTTCTGGGAGAGACTTTAGGGACATCCTCTCCAGTCGCCATCTTGCCCCTCCCTTGAGTTTTTATTTCTTGTCTTGTACCTTTGTTGTTTTCAGTTTTTTTATTTTACTATTTTTTTATATCCCACATATGAGTGAAGTGATATGGGTGACTTTTTCTGTCCGACTTATTTTGCTTAGCATGATAACTTCAAGATTCATTCATGTTGTTGTAGGTAACAGTATTTCATCTTTTCTTATGGGTGAGTAATATTACATTGTGTATATGTACCACATCTTCTTTATTAAGTTACGTATCGAAGGGCACTTTGATTGTTTCCATGTCTTGGCCACCGTGAATAATCTTGCAATGAACATCGAGATACATATATCTTTGGGGGAAAAATTTTTCAGGTATTTTGAGTAGATACCCAGAAGAGGGATTGTGTGTCATATGGTAACTCTATTCTTAATTTTTTGAAGAATCTGTATGCTTTTTTTTTTTAATAGTGGCTGTACCAATATACGTTCCCACCAGCAATGTATGAGGGTTTTTATTTCTCCACAGCCTCTCCAACACTTGTTGTTATTTGTCTTGTTGATGATAGCCATTCTTACAGTTGTGAGGTGATATCTGATTGTGATTTTGATTTGCACTTCCCTAATAGATAGTGAAGTGGAGCATTTTTTTCATATATCTATTGGGCGTTTTTATGTCTGCTAGGGAGAAGTGTCGTTTCAGTTCCTCTGCCCATTTTTAAATTGGATTGTTCAGTTCTTTTTGTTGTTGAGTTCTATGAGTTCTTTATATATTTTGGATATTAGGCCCTTATTGGAGGTGATGTTTGCAAATATCTTCCCCTATTCAGTTGGTTGCCTGTTTGTTTTGTTAATGGTTTCTTTTGCTGTGCATAAGCTTTTTAGTTTGATACAGTGCCATTCATTTATTTTTGCTTTAAATTCCATTGCCTGTGAGGTCAAATTCATCAATTCGTTCCTGAACCTTAGGTCCATAAGTTTAGTATTGATGTTTTCTCCTATGTAATTTATTGTTTTAAGCCTTATGTTTTGGTATTTGATCCATTTTGAGTTAATTTTTATATATTGTGACAAATTGCAGTCTAGATTCCTTCTTTTGCACATAGCTTTCCAATTTTCCCAGCACCATTTATTGAAGAGGCTCTATTTTCTCCATTTTACGTTTTTGACTCCTTTTTAGAAAATTATCTGCCCATATACTGTGGGTTTATTTCTGGGTTTCTGATTCTATTCCAATGGTCTGTGTGTCCATTTTTCTGCCAATACCATGTTTTTAAAATTATTGTTGCTTTGTGGTATAACTTGAAGTCAGGGAGTGTGATGCCTTCAGCCTTGTTTGTTTTTTATAGTATAGCTGTGGCTATTTAGGGTCTTTGTGATTTTATACAAAACCGATGATTTTTAAAAATCGATTTCTTTAAAAAATCTTGCTGGGATTTTGAAGAGGATTGCATTAAATCTGTATATTGCTTTAGGTAATATGGCCATTTTAACTATGTTGATTATTCTAATCCATGAATGTGGACTACCTTTCCATTTTTTGTGTGTCTTCTTCAATTTCTTTTAATTGTGTGTTATGGTTTTCAGTGTGTAAGTCCTTCACATCCTGTGTTAAGTTTATTCCTAGGCATTTTATTCTTTTTATGGTAGTTGCAAAAGGAATTGTTCTTTTTCATTTCTTTTTCTGAAGTTTCATTGTTAGTATTTAGAAATGCAGTGGATTTTTGTACATTGATTTTGTGTCCTGCAACTTTACTGTATTCTTTTATTATGTCTAATAGTTTTTTGGTGGAGTCTTGAGGGTTTTCTCTATAAAGAATCATGTCATCTGCAAAAAGGTATAATTTGATGGCTTCATTCCCAATTTGGATGCCTTTTATTTTTTTCTCTTACCTGATTGCTCTTTCTAGGACTTTTAGTCCTATGTTGAATAACAATGATGACAGGGGAAATACCTGTCTTGTTCCTGATTTTAGAAGAACATGTTTCAGTTTATTAGATGAGGGTTTGTCATATATGTCCTTTATTATGTTGAGGTACTTTCCTTGTATACCCATTTTAATAAGTGTTTTGATCATAAATGGGTGTTGTATCTTGTGAAATGCTTTCTCTGCATCAATTGATATAATTATGTGGTTTTTAATTTTTATTTTATGTATATGGTGTATCACATTGATTTGTGTATGGTGAACCATCCTTATGGCACTAGAATGAACCCTACTTGATTGTGGTGCATAATCTTTTTAATGTATTTTATTTGCTACTGTTTTGTTTAGGATTTTTACATCTGTATTTATTAAAGATTTTGGTCTGTAGTTTTCTTTTTTTGGGGTTATCCTTACCAGGTTTTGGTATCAGGGTAATATTGGCCTTGTAAAATGAGTTGGGAAGTATTGCCTCTTCTTCAATTTTTTGGAAGAGTTTGAGGAGGACAAGTATTAAAAAACCTCTTTGACTGTTCAGTAGAATTCATTAGTGAAGCTGTATGATCGTGGACTTTGCTTTTGAGGAGGTTTTGGATGATTTTTTTCAATTTCCTTATTATTGATTGGCCTATTTAGATTTTCCAGTTCTTCTTGATTCCATCTATGTAGGCTATATGTTTCTAAAAACTTGTCCATTCTTCTAGGTTATTGAGTTTGGTGGCATGTAGCTCTTCATAGTATTCTTTGTATTTCTTGGTGTCTGTTGTAATTTCTCCTTTTTCATTTCTTCTTTTGGTTATTTGTGTCTTTTCTTTTTTTACCTTAGTAATTATAGCCATGAGTTTGTCGATTTTATTAATCTTTTCCAAGAACCAACTCTGTAGGATTAATTTTTCTATCTTCTTTTTCTTCTCTATTTTATTTAGTTGTGCTATAATTTTTATTATTTTCTTCCTTCTGCTGACTCTGGGTTTTATTTGTTTTTCTTTTTCTAGTTCTTTAAGATATAATATTAAGTTGTTTATTTGGATTTTTCTTGTTTCTTGTGATAAGCCTGTAATGACATAAATTTCCCTCTTAATACTGCTTTTACCTCATCCCAATAATTTTAATAGGGTGTGTTTTCATTCTCATTTGTTTCTATGTATTTTTTGATCTTTTCTTTTATTTATTCTTTGACACAGTCATACTTTAACAGCATGTTATTTAATCTCGATGTATATGTGGTTCTTCCTGCTTTTTCTTTTTTTGCAGTTTTTCTCTAATTTCAAAGCCTTGTGGTCAGAGTATATCCTTGGCATGATTTCATTCTTCTTAAATTTGCTGAGGCTAGTTTGTGTCCCAGCATATGATATGTCCGTGATAATGTTGCATGTGCATTTGAAAAGAAGATATAGTCTTGTGTTTTAGGACAAAGTGTTTTATAAATGTCAATTATGTCCATTGGATGAAATGTATCATTTAAGGCTGATATTTTCTTATTGATTTTTTTTTTGATGACTTATTCATTGCTGTCAATGGGGTGTTTAGTTCTAATACTATATAATAGTGTTTTTGTCAATTTCTCCCTTTAGTTCTGTTAGTACTTGCTTTGTATATTTTGGTGCTTCCTGATTGGGGGCATATATATTAGTAAGTGTCATGTCTTGTGGTTGTATTGTCTTCTTAATCATTATAAAGTATTCATCTTTGTTTCCTGTTCCATTTTTGTTTCATTAGATAAAAGTATGGCTATACCTGCTTTTCTCTGGATGCCACTTGTTTGGAGTATTGTTTTCCACCCTGTTTCACTTTGAGTCTATGTTTGTCTCTGTCACTGAGATGTGTCTTTTAGAGGCAGCATATGGCTGTGTTTGTTTGTTGATGCTGTCTGCTACTCTGTGCCTCTGTATTGGCGAGTTCAGGTCATTTACATTTAGGGTGATTATTGATATGTGAGGATTTCTTAAACATTTGATCTTTTGTTTTCTGATATCTCAGTGTCTCCACTATTTCTTTGCCTTTTCTTTGTGTCTGTTATTTTAGTTGGTGGTATTCTATGATTTTTTTCCTCTTTCCTATTTTTTTTTTGGTTATGTGTTTCAGTTCTGGATTTGTTTTGAGTGGTTATCATTAAGTTTTACATTATTCTTTTAATATGCCAATAAATGATTCTATTTGCTAGCCTTTATGTAATTTTTTGTGCTTATAGTTAGTTAGAATAAATTTGCTTTCATTTTTCCTTTTTTCCTTTTTATTGGGTTTTGATTTCAGTTTTTTAATACTTCTTAAAAAAATTTTGAACTCTTTCTGTTTCCATCCTCTGGTATTGTTTTATTCATATGACAACTGATTCCCTGAAGGTTTTGTTTTATTTTTACTTATTTATTGTGTCAGGGAGCAGGGGACAGGATGAAGGATAGTTCTTAGAAAATATTCTCTCTTATAAGTAACTTGTCCAGGTAGATTTTCTCTCTTGAAACAGTTTTGGCACTTTACAATTTCCAAAAACGTATCTGGTAATTCATGTTCTCAAATTTATCTGCATAGTTTTGAACAAAGTAGACTTTTATGATTTTTAAAATAATGTCTTTGACCTTTATGGCTACTTTCTCATGATTTCTTACATTATTTACTTGTCTTCCCCATTTTTATCACTTATTAGTTTAATTTTAATTTTAATTTTAATTTTTTTAAAAAATTTTTAAATTCATTTTTAGTGTTAGACTTATTGGGGTGACACCTGTTAGCAAGTATTATATAGGTTTCAGGCATACAATTCTATAGTGCATTGTCAACTTGTTATATAAGATCACCACCTAATGTGACTGCTGTTTCCATCACCTTATATTTAGCTTCCCCTCTTCCCTCCAACCCCCCATCCTTTCCCCCCTACCTAACCCACTCGTCCCCAAATAAAGATTAAACTATTGATTGTGTCCATGGGTTATGTGTTTGTTTGTTCATTTCTTTTTTCTTTGTTGCTTTCAGTTTTATATTCCGCATAAAAGTGATGTCATACAGTTCTTTGTTTTTTCTGTCTGGCTTATTTCACTAAGCATAATTATCTCCAGGTCCATCCATTTTGTTGCAAATGGCAATATTTCATCTTTTCTTATAGCTGAGTAATATTCCATTGTGTATATGTACCACAGCTTCTTTATCCAGTCCTCTGTCGCAGGACACTTTGGTTGTTTCCATGTTTTGGCCACTGTGAACAGCACTGCGATGAACATTGGAGTACATAAGTCTTTGTGGACAAAGGTTTTCAAGTTTTGGGGGTAGACCCCCAGAAGCGGGATTGCTGGGTCATATGGTAACTCCATTCCCAATTTTCTGAGGAACCAACACACTGTCTTCGACAGTGGTTGTACCAATTTGCATTCCCACCAGAAGTGTACCAGAGTTCTTTTTTCTCCGCATCCTCTCCAGCACTTGTTATCCCTTGTCTCGTCGATAGTAGCCATTCTAAGAGGTGTGAGGTGGTATCTCATTGTGGTTTTGATTTGTATTTCCCTGATAGCTAATGAGGATGAGCTTTTTTTCATATGTCTGTTGGCCATTTGTATTTCTTCATGGGAGAATTGTCTGTTTAGTTCTTCTGCCTACTTTTTAATTGGGATTTTGTTGTTGTTAAGCCTTATTAGTTCTTTATATATTTTAGATATTAGACCCTTATCTGATGCATTATTTGCAAATATTTTCTCCCATTCAGTTGGCTGTCTCTTTGCCTTGTTGATGGTTTCTTTTGCTGTGCAGAAGGTTTTTAGTTTGATATAGTCCCATTCATTTATGTTTGCTTTTACTTCTCTTGCTATTGAGGTCAGGTTCATGAAGTCTTCCTTGAGTCCTAGGTCTATAAGTTCAGTACCAATGTTTTCTTCTATCCAGTTTATTGTTGCAGGTCTGATATGAAGGTCTTTAATCCATTTTGAGTTAATTTTTGTATATGGAGAGAGTTCACAGCTCAGGTACATTCTTTTGCATATGTTTTTCCAGTTTTCCCAGCACCACCTACTAAAGAGGCTGTTTTTTCCCCATTGTATGTTTTTTGCTCCTTTATCAAAAATTATTTGTCCATAAATTTGTGGGTTTATTTCTGGGCTTTCAGTTCTGTTCCATTGGTCTATATTTCTGTTCTTCTGCCAGTACCAAGCTGTTTTGACTATTGCTGCTTTGTAATATAAATTGAAGTCAGTGAATGTAATGCCACCAGCCTTATTCTTTTTATGTAGTATTGCTTTGGCAATTCGAGGTCTTTTATTGTTCCGTATCAATCTGATAATTGTTTTATCTATTTCACTAAAGTATGATTGTGGGATTTTAATGGGTATTGCATTAAATCTGTAGATTGCTTTAGGCAGAATGGACATTTTAGCAATGTTAAGTCTTCCTATCCATGAACAGGAGATATTTGTCCACCTGTAAAAATCTGTTGCAATTTCTTTCCAAAGTGTCTTATAGTTTTCCGTGTGTAAGTCTGTCATGTTCTTTGTTAAGTTAATTTCCAGGTATTTCATTCTTTTTGTTGTGATCGCAAAAGGAATTGACTCCCTCATTTCTTTTTCTGAGGATTTGTTGTTTGTATGTAGGAATGCTGTTGATTTTTGTGCATTGGTTTAGTATCCTGCAACTTTACTGTATTTATTTATTGTTTGTAGTAGTTTCCTGGTGGAATCTTTGGAATTTTTTATATAAAGGATCATGTCATCTGCAAATAGTGACAATTTGACCCCTTCCTTCCCAATTTGGATAACTTTTATTCCTTTCTCTTGCCTGATAGCAGTGGCTAGAACTTCCAGTACTATATTAAATAGCAGTGGTGACAGGGAGCATCCCTGTCTTGTTCCTGATTTTAGGGGAATAGGCTTCAGCTTTTCCCCATTCAATATGATGTTAGCCGAGGGTCTGTCATATATGGCCTTTATTATGTTGAGATACTTTCCTTCTATACCTATTTTATTTAGTGTTTTGATCATAAATCGATGTTGTATCTTGTCAAAAGCTTTTTCTGCATCAATTGATATGACCATATGGTCTTTATCTTTGATTTTGTTTATGTGGTGTATCACATTGATTGATTTTCAAATGTTGAATCATCCTTGCGCTCCCGGGATGAATCCCATGTGATCATGGTGTATGATCTTTTTGATGCATTCTTGCATTCTATTTGCTAATATTTTGTTTAGGATTTTTCCATCTGTGTTCATCAGAGACATTGATCTATAGTTTTTTTTTTATGTGTGTTGTCTTT
This sequence comes from Lyroderma lyra, assembly GCA_004026885.1. Lineage (NCBI taxonomy): Eukaryota > Metazoa > Chordata > Mammalia > Chiroptera > Megadermatidae > Lyroderma > Lyroderma lyra. The sequence continues at coordinate 77,556 of PVJL010002070.1, forward strand.
GCCTGGCTTTGCTATTAGGGTAATGTTGACCTCATAGAATGAGTTAGGAAGTATTGCTTCCTCTTCAATTTTTTGGAAGAGTCTGAGGAGAATAGGTGTTAATTCTTTTTTGAATGCTTGGTAGAACTCGTTGGTGAAACCACCTGGACCAGGCTTTTTCCTTTACGGAGATTATGGATAGTCATTTCAATCTCTTTGCTATTGAGTGGTCTATTTAGATTATCCAGTTCTTCTTGGTTCCATCTGGGTAGGCTATAGAAACTTGTCCTTTTCTTCTAGGTTGTTAAATTTAGTGGTATAAAGTCCTTCATAATATCTTATTTTAACCCTATGTATTTCTGTGGTATCAGTGGTAATTTCTCCCCTTTCATTTCTAATTTTGGATATTTGTGTCCTTTCCTTTTGTCCTTTCATTAGTCTAGCTAGGGGTTTGTCAATTTTCTTGACTTTTCAAAGAACCAGCTCTTCGTAATATTAATTTTTTCTATTGTCCTTCTGTTCTCTAATTGGTTTAGCTCTGCTTTAATTTTTATTATTTCTTTCCTTCTGCTGACTTTGGGTTTTGTCTGCTCTTCTTTTTCTACTTCTTTAAGATGGGCTGTTGAGATGTTTACTTGTGATTTTTCTTGTTTCTTAAGATAGGCCTGTAGTGATATAAATTTCCCTCTTATTACCGCTTTCTCTGTGTTCCAATTATTCTGATATGTTTTATTTTCCTTGTCATTAGTTTCTATATATATATATATATATATTTGTTGTTGTTGTTGTTGTTTGTTTGTTTGGTTGTTTTTTTTTGTTTTGTTTTTATTTGTATGTGGATAGTTCCGTGGCCGGGAATCGAACCTAGGCCGCAGTGCTGACAGAGCCAGCAACAAAGCCTTAAGCCACTACACCACCAGGGAACTCCTCTATATATTTTTAAATCTTGTCTTTTATTTGTTCTTTTACCCAGTCATTTTTGATAAGATGTTGTTTAATCTCCATGTATATGTCATTTTTTCTTTTTGCTTTCCTTTGAAATTTGATCTCCAATTTCAAAGCTTTGTGGTCTGAGAATACACTTGGTATGATTTCGATCTTCTTGAATTTGCTGAGGCTACTTTTGTGTCCCAGCATGTGGTCTATCCTTGAGAATGTTCCATGTGCACTAGAAAAGAAGGTGTAGTTTCTTTGTGCTGGATGAAGTGACTTGTAAATGTTGATTATGTCCCATTGCTGTAATGTGTCATTTTGAGCTGATACTTTCTTATTTATTTTCTGTTTGAATGATCTGTCCATGATTGTTAGCAGGGTGTTTAAGTCTCCCACAATGATTGTGTATTTATCAGTTTCTCCTTTCAAATTTGTTAGTAGTATCTTTTTATGTTTTGGTGCTTCCTGGTTGGGAGCATATATATTGATTAGTGTCAAATGTTCTTTTTGATGTATTGTGCCTTTTATCATTATGTAATGTTCATCTTTGTCTTTTACTCTTCTTTAACCTGTAGTTTATTTCATCAGATACCAGTATGGCAACTCCTGCTTTTCTCTGGTTACCATTTGCTTGGAGTATTGTTTCCCATCCTTTCACTCTGTGTTTGTCCTTATGGGTGAGGTGTGTCTCTTGGAGACAGCATATGGATGGGTTCTGTTTTTTAATCCAGTCTGCTACTCTGTGTGTTTTTATTGATGAGTTCAGTCCATTTACATTTAGAGTGATGATCAATATGTGAGGATTTCCTGTGGCCATGACTTTTTTCTTTGTTTTTATTTTACTTTTGTTTCTTTCTTGTTGCCCCAACTTTGTTCCATTTTTTATGATGGTTTGTTTCAGGTCTAAGAACCTCCTTCAGTATTTCTTGAAGTACTGGCCTTGTGCTGGAAAATTTCCTCAGCTTCTGTGTGTCTGAGAAGGTTTTTGTTCCACCTTCATATCTGAAAGATAATTTTGCTGGATAACTTTTTCTGGGCTGTAATTTCTCTCTTTTAATGTTTTGAATATTGGATTCCACTCCCTCCTGGCTTGCAGAGTTTGTGCTGAGAAAACTGATGCCAGCCTGATGGGTTTTCCTGTAAAGATTATAGTTTGTTTTTACCTGGCTGTCTTAAGAATTATCTCTTTGTCTTTAGTTTTGGACATCTTTAGTATCATGTGTCTTGGAGAAGATCTGCTAAGGTCCAGGTATCTAGGGAATCTGTTTTCTTCTTGAACTTGGGGTTCCAGATCTTTCCATAGGTTTAGAAAGTTCTCATCTACTATTTGTTTGAGTATGCTCTCTGTAGAATGCTCTGCCCCTTCTTCTATTCCTATAATTCTGATGTTGATTTGTCTCATGGAGTCAGATAATTCTTGCAGAGTTCTTTCAATCCTTTTAGTTCTGTATTCCCTCTCTTCCTCTTTCTGAGCTGTTTGCATGTTCTGATCTTCGATATCACTAATTCTTTTCTCCATCTGGTTGGCCCTGTTTCCTATGGCAGTTATTTCGTTTCTCACTTAATTTATTGTATTATTTATCTCTTGTATTTCCATCTCGATCTTCCTTATATTTTGCATTTCTTTGTTAAATTGTTCCTTTTGTTCTCAGAGTTCCTTTTTAATGTCATTCATCTCATTTTTTATGTTGTTCATCTCAGCCATGGTATTCTGCTAGTATGTTTTCATTTGTCTCAGAGTCTTTAGAATGGGTACTTTAAATTCTCTGTCACTTAGTTCAGAAACTTCTAGGTCTAAGAAGCTGCCTTCTGGATAAATTACATGTTCTTTCTGAGGAGTTTTAGTTTCTAAGGGATTCATCCTGTTTGCTGGGTTCTTCCTCGTAGACATGAGGGTGTTATGTTCATTAGTATTTTCAAAAGCCCATATTGGTACTTTTGTGGTGTCTTGATTTAGTGCAGACACGAGGTGGCACTGGTGGCCAAGATTTGGGAGAGAGAGTGTTTGTTTATTTATTATTTCTGGTCTCCTGCTACATTTGGAGCCAGTGCGCATCTATCGTGGTCCCTCCGCTTCCTGTAGTTAGTTGGTTGAGAGGCTGTAGGAAAGCGGATAGGCCAACAAAACGCACTCCGGGGCAGCTCCACCTTCTGCCCTATGCTAGGGAATCTGGGTGATGTGAGCTGAGACTGCTCCTGCTGGCTGCAGCGAATGCTATCAAATCCACCTTTCTTCCTGGGCCTGCTTCTGCGGCCAAACCTTGGGCTGAGTCTGCCGGCTTGCACTGCTGTTAGGACCCAGGGCTCATGAGCAGGTGTGCACACAAGTTCGAAGCTGTGCGTCTGACCCGGCAGTAGGAAGGCAGCTAGCTCACCTCTGCAGCGGACCCAGAACGGGAGCCGCAGCCCCGTACAGGTGCCGTGCTTGCCTGCACGGAGGCAGCTCACCTTCATAGCAGGCCGGGACTGGGAACTGCAGCCCTGTGCAGGAGTCGCATGTGTCTGCGCTGTGGTTCCCAAGGGAGCCAAGAGCTGAGGTGTCATCTGTGCAGTTCAGAGTCTTTGCTCAGCCCTGCTATCACTCAAAAGTTCCAGAGGCTGGGTCCCAAGCTTTGTCCCCAACTCACTGCTCCAAATTCCAGTTCCCCAGCATAGGTCCCCCATGGTCTCCCACTGTTCTGCTACTTTGCTAGGACTTTTCCTCTTGTCGCTTCTTTGCCTTCCCACCCCCATGCACTGTGCTTCTCCCAGATAGTCAGCCCCGATTGGGTTCTGTGGCAATTCGTCTCTGCTCTCTTCCCTCTCTCCCACTCGCCACCTTCTCTCCTACCTTCAGGTGTTTACTTGCGATGTGTGGATTTCTCATCTGTCGTTTTGTCACCCAGGGTTGTCTGTCTTGGCTCCTGTGTGACCATTCAATTGTGTTTTCTGAGAGGCTTTGCAGATTTCCTCTCCAGTTGCCATCTTGCCCTCCTCTCCTTTATTTTAATTTTTAAACAGTGTTTAGATGTATTAGTATTACGGGATCTCCTCAACTTATGATGGGTTTATGTCCCCAAAATCAGTAGTAAGTTGAAGATACTGTGAATCAACAATGCATTTAATACACCTAAGTTACTCATCATCATAGCTTAGTCTAGCCTATCTTAATCATGCTCAGAACACTTGAATTAGCCTCCATTTGGGCAAAATCATCTCAAAGCTGCTGCCCAGCACATGAAGAGTATTATACTGCATATTGGTAGCCCAGGAAAAGATAAAAATTTAAAGTCAAAGTACAGTTTCTACTGAAAGTATATTGCTTTTGCACTGTTGTAAACTTGAAAAATTGTAAGTTGAACCATCATTATTTGGGAATCAACTATTATAGTCTGTTTTTTAATCTTTCTTTCTTTATTATTCTGTTTTTTAATCTTTGATTTATTTTCCCTTTTGCTTTCTTTACTTTTTCTACCTTTTTTAGTTGTTTACTTAATTCATTGCTTTTTCCTTTTTGTTTATATCATATAAATATTTAAATTTTTGATTATATAGTGTTTTAGTTATTTTCAATAGGTTCTAATATTTATTTGTCATTATCATTTTTAGATATTTTAAAATTTGTATTTTAGTTTATCTGATGAAAGTGTTAAGAGACCATAAGCTAGCCTTCCTTTTTCTTTTCTCAAAGCCTTTTAAAAATTTAATATATATACACATTTCCCCCACAATTTGAAAGTACGGTGTTCTTATGAAATCTTTTATAAGCCTAAGTGATGTAAAGGGAAAAAACAGTTACCATTAATTTATATGGACAAGTTTTTGAACTTTCACAATCTCCAAAATAACCTACCAAATCATACCAAGTAAGACATAAAATCCAAAATGACAATAACATTTAGTAAAAGCAAGAATGATATAAATACACACCATGCTTTGTACACTCACCAACCTAACTCTACAGTAGACTCCATTTTATCCATTACTGGATGCTGACTAAAAAGAGAGCACTTTGCTACTAGCAGAAACAATAGTAATTCTGGCAGCCTTCAAGATTCTTTCTTTCTTCATGTAAAGAATACTAATGGTGGAAATAGCCAAATTCAGTGTACTTATAACATCTTTATTTCATCTACCATGATCAAAACCCTTAATTATGTCTAGTTCCATGCTAAGCGTAACAACATTCTTATGAGCTCTCTTAGACTATTTTAACACCTAGGACACATCTTGCTAACATGCACAGAATAAATTGAGATGAGGCACAGAAGCTCACAGACACAGTTCAAAGCTATGGCAATTTGTTGCTGAGATGCTGAGTTGCACCATGACCAGCGCGGGGAGAACAGAACTGGAGGGGAGGTGATGGGGAATTAAGAAAAACACAGACACAGACACACAGACATAACAAATAGCAAATCTGGGACTAGATGGTTTCCTGTGCTCTGATGGAGACGTAGAGACCCTTCAGGTCTGCAGCGGGTTTATTTTATATCCCAAGGACAACAGGGGGTGTAAGTTCTTAATTGCAAAACAATGTTGCCAACCCCCATCCTTTCATCCTGTTTACAATTCCTCTACCTTGCTGGCAATGTTGCTTGCCTCCTTCCCCTTAGCCAGCCAGAAACCACATCCTGAGTTGTGTCCTTGTTCACCAGGTTCTGGGCAGCCCTGCAAGAACCCCAAACCTTGGATTCCAAATACATAGGTAGACTTGCTAAACCCACTTTCCCTCAATAGACCTGGCCTCTGGCTCAAACGCTGCCCACATATCCCCCTTTTTTGTTTTTTAAAAAGAGGTGGTGATATCAAGACTGTGAGTATTCCAGCAGGGCAAGTCTCATGGGAGAGGTCCCAAGATCCCCTATTCTATCTGCCTTCTTCACGTTCTCTTGAGAGCCATGATTCCCCACAAATCTCTATGGGAAGCTGAGGGGCTGGAAGTCTCATCTTCTATATCTGCTTCCTGCTGCAGATGTTCGTTGCTTCTACCTATTGGGGATCCACGGACCTCTCACCCTATCTGATCTATAAGGGAAAAGTGGTCTCCAGATCCACCATGTTGACTCCTTTGGTTGAGATGGGCTGGAAGCCTTCCCAGGTGACATCTGCATTCCAATGGTCCCTAGATAAGGAGAACCAGACCTGGTTAGTACATTCAAAAACATTGGTCTGAAAAGCAGGCCTCAAAACTATTGCTATAGGATGGAGTCTGCATCACCTAGGTATTAACTGCCTATCCAGGAATGGCCCAGGTATGATATAGTTAACAAGCATAGATTTACTTCCACTAGGATAATTAGCTAAAGTCTAGCAAATCCAACTAAGTAAAGTTTTGTTATCACACATCACAAATTTTAGGATGACTATCAAGGCTACAGATGGGACATTTTAGGAATACAATCAGCAGACACAGGTTACAAGTTTTTCTCTAAATGATTAACTCAAACTGGGTCAAAGGGTATCTGGGAGTCACAGGCTCTGTCAGATGCATTCTCCTCAAAGGTGGGATGAGCTTCTTGGAGTCCATGCTTAACCAATCTTTGTGGTACCCACCTGGGTTGTAAATCTCCTTCTGGAAAAACACACTCTCTTCCCCATATTAGTACTGGATCTGGTCCCTGCCAATGACTGGGAGCCAGATCTTTCCACAGTATTTTGCTTCTCTGTAAAGGGGGAGCCCCTTGAAAGTGCCTGTGCACAGGGGAAATCCCTTTCTCATCACAATCCAAAAAATTTAGAACAAAAAGAGAATGGCTTATATAATTCTGAGGGGTAGGGGAATACTCTATAGTCCCCTCCTTAATTTTTTGTAATTGTATTTTTAAGGTTTTATGAGCTCTTGCAATGATAGCCTGTCCCTGGGGATTATAAGGAATGCCGGTCTTAAGGCAAATGTCCATATGGAGGGTGAATTGTTGAAAGCTCTGAGAAATATAGGCTGGACCATTGTCAGTTTTGATTTGTTGAGGCTTGTCCATAGCTGCAAAAGCAGCAAGACAATGATTAACGACATGTCTAGCATTTTCCCCTGTCTGAGCTGATGCAAAGATGAAATGTGAATAGGTATCTATATTGACATGAACATATTTAGGTCATCCAAATTTGAGGACATGCATAACATCCATTTGCCAAATTTGATTAGGTTTTAAACCCTGAGGATTCACTCCAGTAGGTAAAACAGTGATATGAATAAGGCATTGGGGACAAGACTTTACAATTTGTCGTGCTTGTTCCCTCATGATTTTGAATTCTTTACTAAGGGAAGTTGCATTCTGATTATGGGTTGCATGCACTTGACAAGCCTCATCTCTAGAAATAATTGTTTTTTGTTTTTTGGGTAGTTCCCTGGCTAGGAATTGACCCCAGGCCATGGCGTTGAGAGCACCGAAACCTAGCCACTACACCACCAGGGAACTCCCCTAGAAGATAAATTTAGAGCTGTTGACACAATAAGTCAGCATTAGCATTTCCTTCTGTCAAAGCACCAGGCAAGTTAGTATGTGCTCATAAATGAGCAATACAATAGGGCTGTGTTCGTGATCTAAGAAGGTGTTTTAATTAAATAAAAAGATGAAACAAATGTTCACTATTAGTATGTCCTATAGTCACAGTCTCAATTAATTTTATAATATGCACAACATAACTACTATCACTATAAATATTAAGAACCTGGTTGGGATAGTCAGTGAGAACTATAAGAACAGCCCAGAGTTCAGCTCATTGTGCAGATCTATACTGAATATGTTCAACTCTATTGACAGTCTGTGAATAATATTCAGTATACTCTGAGCTTGATCCATCAGTAAATACTGTGTGGGCATCCAAAATGAACACAGCCAAAATAACTTTTGGAAAAATAAAACCATGTCAGTTAGTAAATTCAATAAGCTTATTAGATGAATAATGCACTGAAATTTCACCAGGGGAATCAACTAGAGCTACCTGCCAATTATCTGTTGCTTGCCATAACCATTGCTGTTGTTGAATGGAGAAAGGAACAGTGATAACAGATGGCTCAGACCCTATAAGCTCACGGAGATGCTGTTACCCCTTAATGATTAAGGATGCAACAAGATCATAAAATAGTGTAATGACCTTAGCAGGCAAGTGAGCCAGATGAATGCATTCTATAACTCCATGTTCTTGCCATAAGGCAGCTGTGGGAGTGTAAGGATTGTCAAAGACAATTAAATAAATTAAGCTGTCAGGATTTATTCATGTTAATTGAGAAGTGTTAATGGCTTGCTCAACTCGCTGTAATACCTTTCTTCCTTGTGTCAATGTTTGAGGGGAAGCAGGAGCTCAGTTACCTTGCAGTATTTCAAATAAAGGACTAAGTTCTGCAGTGGTTAATTTTAATGAAGGTTGCAGCCAATTAATATCTCCCAACAATTTTTGAAAATCATTCAAAGTATTAAGATGACCTCGTCTTATTTCTACTTTTTGTGGAATAATCTTTTTTCCTTCAATTATTGACCAAGGTATTAAATGGAGTCGTTTTTTGAACCTTTTCAGGGACTATACAAAAACCTGCAGATTTTAGTGCAATTTCAAGGTCTGAAAATATTTTATACGAAGTGTTGATATTAGTATGGCTGATAAGAGTATCGTCCATATAATGGGTGCAGTAATCCTCAGGATATTTGTCTCAAACAGGAGGAATAGTTTGTGTAACAAATTTTTGGTCAATGTAGGACTATTAGCCATGCCCTGTGGCAAAACCTTCCAACAATATCTTTTCATAGGCTCCTTTTGATTTAAAGAAGGAACACTAAAGACAAACTGTTTAGTCTTCAGGATGCAAAGGGATAGTAGAAAAGCAGTCTTTCAAATCAATCACTATTAATTGAAGATTTAAGTGTATGGCTGAAGGAGATTGAAGTCCTGGTTGTAAAAGCCCTATTATCTCCATAGTTTTATTAATGGCTCTAAGATCTTGTAATAACCACCATTTTCCTGATTTTTTCTTAATAACAAAAATTGGGGTATTCCACAGACTATTGGTGGGCTCAATATGTCCTTCCTTTAACTGTTCATCAACTAATTTTTCTGTAACATATAATTTCTCCCTAGTTAGGGGCCATTGTTCCACCCACACTGGATCATCAGAAAGGCATTTAATTTTAGAGGCGCATTTATGGGTGGAAGACATGACCAAGGCCCCTGCTAAAATTTTTCTGAGGGATAGCTTAAACCTTCTTTACCTTGTTTTTGATTAGGGATAATGGGTTTGGTGATGCCCTGTTGATATTTTCCTAAACCTTTATTGGGATTATACCCTTGTTGAAACATTTGGTGAGTAACTATGTTTTTAGGGCTTTGTAAGATTACCCCCATCTGAAATAGGATATCCTGGCCCCACGGATTAACTGGCAATCCACGCAGCTCCCTGACTGACCATCTTCACCTTCCCAGGTTAGGATTTGCACACTTTGCAAGGGAGCTATTACATCCCCCATACCCTGTAATTCAGTGTTAGATTGAGAGGCCAGGACTGGGACCAGTGTCTCAGCGCAATAACTAATGTATCTGTTCCAGTGTCTAGAAGCCCTAGAAAAGATTTACCTTTTATTTTTATTTGTAACTCAGACCTTTCCCAACCAATTGTTTGAGACCAATATATTTGGTCTGAGGATCCAAATCCTTTTGCTTCTCAAGGTGACGTGGTCAGCACTTTGCCTGATTGGACATTAGGGAGTAATATAAGCTGTGCAATCCGGTCTGAGGATAGAATTTGCAGAATAGTTTGAGTAGTTTTTGCCATAACCTTAATTTCTCCAGTGTAATCTGCATCAATAACTCCTGGATGGATCTGTAATCTTCTTCTTCCTAAAACCAACTGTTCCTTGAGGTAGAGGGCCATAAACTCCTGTCAGTATAGCTTGGGGCCCAGTCTCTGGTGGTAATATGAATCTGGAGGTAGGGCTGAGGTCTACTTCCTGGGGTGGCCCAGAAAAGGTCTGTAACTGTTCTCATCCCGATGTCAGAGGAAAAGTGGTCCCCGTTGTTTGACGGAGCCAGGGCTGGCCCCTGCTCAAGTTTCCCTGTGGCCTCAATGATTGTCCACTGGCATGAGTTTTAGATCTACACTCACTAATCCAATGTCTACCCCACTGAAAACACGGGCACAACCCAGGTAATGTAGCTTCTTTATTTCCTCCCTGTCCTCCCGAGCCCCTTTTTTGTTTACAATCCCTAGCAAAATGACCTTGTTGTCCACAATTAAAACAGCTTCTATCTTTCCATTCAGTTCCATGGAACACCTCTTTAAGAGCAGCAGCAATAGCAAGACCCTGGACATGAGTTGGCCTAATATCTGAGCAAATACGGATCATATCACTGAGTGTAGCCTTTTTCCTATATGGGAGTAAGGCTTGCCAGCAGGCTTTGTTAGCATTTTCAAAAGCCAATTGACTAGTATTTGTCTGGCATCAGGGTCAGCTATAACCTGTCCCACTCCTGTTAAGAGACAGGAAACAAAATCTGAAAAAGGCTCATCGTGCCCTTGCCGAATACCTGTTAAGTCCAATTGTTGTTCTCCCTTTGCAGGCAGTTCACATTATGCCCAGTGGCTGCTATCTGTTGATATACTTGTAAAGTATATCCCATCTGAGTCTGTACATGAGTATGTGGCCCAATACCTAATAATTGCTGCAAAGTAATGGCTACCCCCGTGCTATGATTGTGCTAAGTGCAAGCCTCACATAACTCATGAAACCCTGTTTTCCATAACAGATAATCCCCTCCATTAAGGCAGGCTCTAGCTATAATATTCCAATCATGAGGGGTTAAAGGATTATCTTGCAAGGATTCTACCAAGCTTAGTACAAAAGGAGATGTGGGTCTATACATAGAAATCGCATTTTTCAGTCCCATTAAAGTTTCAAAAGGGATAGGTTCATAACATCTCATTAATTGTCCTGGGTTATTAGGATCTGGTCTTTCAAAAACAGGAAAAGCTCATTTGAAACTAGATATATCCTTCCCCACTACTGTAGCTTCCTGCAATGCCAATTGGACTGGAGTTAAAGCAGCTGAAGAATACAGCCTCCTAGGTCCCTTTTTTGGGCATTTTAGAAAACACCAGATGGGTTTCATGGTGGTGTGGTGGCTAGGCTTTGGCACTAACAATGCCGCAGCTTGGGTTTGATTCCCAGCTAGGGAGCTACACGGCCTTCCCCTCCCCCCCCAAAAGAAATAACAACCAAAACACCGGAGGAGGCAATGCCTGATCAAGAGCCATTTTTTTCATATCCTGTAAAAGAGCATCATCACTCTCATCAGACCCTTCTGTTCCTGAGTTCGAGTTCGTATCTGAATCCACATCAGCTTTCTGCCTCTTTTTCAAGCTGTCTTTCATATTCAGGTGGAAGGGGCTCATCTTTTAATACCTTATTTTCTGTATTCAGTGTTCTTAACTTTTCATAACCCTGCACTGTATTTGTTAAAGTAGCAGATCATGTCAAGGGGGTTTTGTGATCCTCAGGTACATGAGAACATGTGGGCCGATGGTCCAGACACTCCTGTATTAACATCCACAAGGCGAAGGCATGTATAGGAGTTTTTTTCAAGTCCATCAGCCACATACCAATCACATAGCCGTTTCCCCACTTTTACCCATACCTGAATGTTAACGGTTCCTTCTTCTGGAAACCAAGGACAAATTGCACAAAATCCAAAATTTTAAAAGTTGATGGCTTCCAACATTACTACCTTCAGCTTGCAACATACATTTTAACATACATTTTAACATAGAAATCCCTCTCCTTGGATCCTGAATGTCCCATATTTTACACCTGGCTCTCATAATGCACTCCCAACCTACTTTAGTTGTTAAAAGCTGATGGCTTTCAACACTCTTTAAATAACACATGCCTTCCAGGAGCATTTCCTCACCTGCCATTTAGAGTTTCTCTGTACTCTGGTCCCTGTTTGGGCACCAATTTGCCCCACAACCAGTGCAGGGAGAACAGAACCAGAGAGGAGGTGATGGGGAATTAAGAAAAACACACAGACACACACACAGACATAGCAGCAAAGCTGGGACTGGGTGTTTTCCTATGCTCTGATGGAGACACAGAGACCCTTCAGGGGTGCATCGGGATCATTTTATATCCCAAGAACAACAGGAGGTGTGACTTCTTATTTGCAAAACAATGTTGCCAACCCCCATCCTCTCATCCTGTTTACATTCATCTGCCTTGCAGGCAATGTTGCTTTCCTCCTTCCCCTTAACCAATCAGAAACCACATCCTGAGCAGTGTCCTTATTCACCAAGTTCTGGGCAGGCCTGCAAAAACCCCAAACCTCAGATTCCAAGTACATAGGTAGCCTTTCTCTCATAGACCTGGCCTCTGGCTCAAACATTGCCCACATTGAGTGTGGTTCCCAGGAAAGGACCTTAGTGGTGCAACTCTCCCTGCTCAGGGAGTGATGTGCACTGCCTTCATAATGGCTTTCTGCAAAACAAACACGAATGCTATTTTTGCCTATTTTCATAGAAGCAAAAATCCTCTTCAAATTTCTTTTGGTTAGTGAAAACAGGTGCTAATGTAGGCTGTTCCTAAAAGCAGAGTGGCATAACCTGAACTTTTGAAAAGCAGGGGATACCTCTCTCTCTCTCTCTCTCTCTCTTTCACACACACACACACATACACACACCTATATATATGTCTGTGTGTGTGTGTGTGTGTGTGTGTGTGTGTGTATTCTATACACAGATATGACCATTAGGTTGGCAAACTTGCCACTGTGCACTTATGTTGGCAGGACTGTACAAACAACTTGGTAAGGTTTCATAATCTTGCTGTATCTGTGTCTCAGCTAGCTGTGTTTGTGTTGATGTGTGGCCATGTCTTGCTGAGTGGCTTTCATTATTGATGTTTTTGTGTGCTGCTGCAAGAATGTCAGAGCTTGAATTAGAGCAAGAGACAAACATTAAATTTCTTGTTAAACTTGACAAGCATGGAAGTGAAATCAGGGACATATTAGTCTGAGTTAATGGGGATTATGCCATGAAGAAAATGGCAGTGTACAAATGAATTAAATGGTTTTCTGAGGGCAGAGAAAGTGTCACTAATGAAGAGAGGTCAGGGTGGCCAGTAACAAGCAGAACTGACAAAAACATTGCAAAAATTCATCAAATTATGCATCAAAATCATTGGCCAACTGTGAGAAGCAAAGCACACTAAGTAAGTATCAATAGCGAAAGAGTTAGTGAAATCTTAACTGAAAATCTTGACATGAAAAAGGTGTGTGCAAAGATGCTCCCATAGTAGTAGCTCACTGATGAAAAAAAGCAAAGGAGTGTCAAAGCTTGTCAAGACCTTTTCGAGAGGCAAGACAATGTTTTGGGCCATGTTCTCACTGGCGATGGAACATGGGTGTACCAATACGACCCTGAAACAAAGCGTCAAAGTGCACAATGGAAGCCTGCCAGTTCTCCATGATCAAAAATATTCTGTCAGTCCAAATAAAGAGTCAAAATGATGTTGCTAACCTTTTTTGATATCAGAGGGATTGTTCATTCTGAATTGGTACCAACCAGACAAACAGTCAACCAAGTTTAGTATTTGCAAGTGCTGAAAAAGCTACATGGAAAAGGCAAAAACAACTTGAAGTTTTCGCCATCAACTCATGGCTCTTGCATCATGACAATACACTAACTCACATGGCACTGTCTGTGCGGGAGTTTTCCGCCAGTAAATAAATAACTATTGGAACACCCTCTCTACTCACCTCATCTGGCCCTTAATAATTTTTTCTTTACCCAAAGATAAAAAAAATATTGAAAGGAAGACATTTTGATGACATTGACGACATGAAGGGTAATATGATTACAGCTCTGATGATCATATCATCAGAAAGAAAAAGAGTTCCAAAATTGCTTTGAAGGGTGAACTAGGTGCTGGTATTGTTGCATAGCTTCCTAAGGGGAGTACTTTGAAGGTGACTGTAGTGATATTCAGCAGTGAGGTATGTAGCACTTTTTCTAGGATGAGTTCATGAATTTAATTGTCAGACCTCATATATATATATATATATATATATATATATATATATATATATATATATGTGTGTGTGTGTGTGTGTGTGTGTGTGTGTGTTCATATATAGATGTACATACCAGGGCAGGTTAATAAATTTTGCCTCCACTTAGATAGGAAATGAACAAGAAAAGATGTTTAATGAAATATAAAAGAAATATACTTACATCATTTATTTTCAGAGCTGCATAATTATTTTCCTACAAAATCACCACATACTTCAGTACACTTCTGCCAACATTGCACTAATTTCTGAAATCTGTCCTTAAAAAAATGGTGTTTTGTTTTTGAAACCATTTCCTTACTACAGACTTCATCTCTTCATCACAGATGAAGTGCTGGTTCTTCAAGTGTTCTTTTAATTTTTGGAACAGGTGGATAACACTAGGAGCCAGGTCTGGGCTATATTTTGGATCCAGCAGCACTGAAAAAATCAGGCATTGAATTGCATCACTTGTTGCTGCACTGGTATGAGGCCTGGCATTGTAGTGTTGAAGAAGTGTTTTATTTCTTATCCATTGATTCTTCTTTTTAATGCAGTGTGAGTTTCAATATAATGTTCAGAGTTCATTGTTGTTCTCTTTTCAAGAAAGTCTGCAAGAACAATGTGTTCAGAATTCCAAGAAACAGTCAACATGACTTTCCCAACTAAGGTTGGAGTTCTGAATATTCTTGGCTGAGGTGATCCATTATGGTGGTATTCCATGAACAGCATTTTGTTCTTGGGGTCATAATGATAGACCCTTCAAGTTTCATCACCTATAATGATCTTTAAGAAGCCCTCACATTCTTTTCCAAACATTTTTTAAAAATTGGAGGAATTTTTTCTGCTGTTAAGAATTCAGCAACAGCTCGCTGTTTGAACTGAATGTTTGAACACTTCCATTTTGATGTGCACTGGGTGAAAAATGTAAGCATCTGTGTGTGCATGGTCACGAATGATGGAGGGGAGATACCATAGGACTGTACAAAACTGGTTGTATACAGATATATGAAATGTAACAAAAATATTACAGTGGAAGTAAAATGTATTAGCCCACTCTCATATTCTCATATATATATACATATATATATGTGTGTGTGTGTGTGTGTGTGTGTGTGTATCTTAATATATCTATGCATGTATATTTATGACCTAAATTAGTATTTTTAAATTGAATATCCATATAACCAGCACTTGGGTCAAGTAACTATTCAATCACATCTTGATCCCTCTGAAACATTAGCCACATTCTCGCAATTCCCCCAAACTAACACTGTAGTTTATTTTGACCTGTTTTTAAACTTTATATGAATGGAATAATATAGTATATATTTTTGGACTGGCTTCTTAGGGATAACATTTTGTGAGAGTCATCCATTTTTATTCATTGCCCTTGCTGTGGATTAATGGTTGTTAAAACTCTAGCATGTATTATGTCATGTCCAGCATGACACGGGCAGTGGGAAAACAGGAAAGGGGGCACAAAGTGATAAAAGACAGTAGCCAAAAGTATGTTTCAAGCAGGGCCAAGGGCCTCCAGCCTCGTGGACTGAACCCCGAGTTGGGTCAATGTGTAGCTTTTATTGATGGACATACAAGGAAGTGAAACTTGTTTTTCCATCGTCTGTGAGTTACATTGCCTAGGAGATTGCTTTTCCCAAAAGTCCCCATTGTGTTCCAACATGCATTGGGCTCTATGAGAACATATAGACCCAAAGACTCAGTGTACTGAACCACCCCAAAGGATTGATTCAGTATCCAAGTCATTTCCAAGAAAGCATGACTGATATCATTCTATCAGGTCATCATTGGAGCAACATGGGACACAAGGCAGCCAGTGGGTAGGAGATTAACCTCAGAGAAGGTGAGGGTCTATGCCTCACATCTGTTGAGCCCAAGCTCTCTCCTGATGGCCCCTATGTGACTCTGCCTGTCTTAGGTTGTTCCTCCCTTGAGGAATCTTACCCATCATTCACTAATCAGCCATCCTCTAGGGCCATACAGAGTGATGTGAGGTGTGCAAATGAAGGAGGAACAGTACCCCCGAGAGAGGGTCAGTTCTGTCTACTAGATATTCTATGCCCCTGTGGCCTCCACACTTAGTTCCTGTTTTATGATGTCATGGGGAATGCATGAGAGGACAGACAGGTTGGTGGTTGTAAGGCAACAGTATTAGAATGCATGCTTAATTACAATTGCTGGGCCCCACACTCAGTTTTTTATTTAATAGTTTTGGAATGTAGACTGAAAAGTTATCAGGTGATGCTGATGCTCATGCTCTTGGTCTGGGGACCATGCTATGAAAACCACTGCTATAGAGTACATCATTCATTGTATGACTGTACCATAGTTTATCTCATATATTTGGATGGATATTTGGCATATTTTCAGCTTTTGACTATTATAAATGCTATGAACATTTCTATGTTATTTCCTGGTTCAGATGTGGATATATTTCTTTTGGACATATACCTAGCAGTGGAATTTTTATTTTATAGGATAGCTGCATATGCATCTTTAGTACATAATGCCAAATAGTTTTTCAAATATTTGCACCAATTTGTGTTTCCACCATCAGTGTTTGAGAGAGTACCCCTTGTTCTGTATTCTTGTCAACACTTAATGTTGTCAGCCTTTTGAAGTTCATCATTCTTTGAGTGTGTTCTGTATCTCTTTATGGTTTTCATATCTGTATCTCTGATATCTAATGATGTTGAGGACATTTTCAAATGTTTCTTGGCTATTATATATAATCTTTTACAAGGTATTTTCAAAGAGCTCTTTGTTGATTACATATATAGTATCACTTTGCTGTCTCTGTGTTGCTTTTCATTATTATCTTCTGATGAATAGAAGTTCTTCATTTTAATGACCTCCAGTTTATCAATCTTTTCCTTTTTTGTCAGTGCTTTTTATGTCCTGTTTAGTAAATCTTTCCTCAAATTCATGAAGGTGTTATTCTCTGTTAACTTTTAGAAGCTTTATTGTTTGTCTTTTACATTTAGATTTACCTTCTTCTTAGAATTGATTTTTGTGCATGGTATGAAGTAGGGTTCATTTTTACTACCCAGCCCCCTGCCTGCCAAAAAAAAATGTGCCAATGTAATCTCTTCCTCACTGATTTGCAAGGCTACCTTTGTGGTAAAACATGTGTCCATATGTGTGCCTTTCTCTTTATATGATTTATTTGTCTCTATATACCTTTACAATCAGTATCTTGAAACTTTGTCTAGTTTAGCCATTATCCATTAAATGTGTATCCCATCAAAGGCCATTTGAAAGGTCTGAGATGTTGCTTGCCAGATTTCACCTCTAACTTGCATTTCCTAAAAGAAATAAGTCTTAGCTCTAGTATTTGATGTATTGGAATGTCTTCCCAGGCTAACATATATTAATATAAATGTATGTGTATATATGTGTATATATTTATACAGGTAATATAACTTCATTTTATGAGAAAATTCATTCAGTAAAAGAATTGATTGATTGCAGATTTATCGTAAATTTAGCTTGTTAGTTTTTCAGAATCTCCTCAAAATCATTTTGCCTATTTTCTCTTGGGTGTTTTGTCTGTACTTCATAAATAGCTAGAGGAAAATCACATAGTTTACCTTTTAATTGGTATGTTCTTTTCTACATATGTAGAAACTTAAGTAAAATCTTTTGGCCTGAGGACTATTTTGCTTCCTTAAATATTTTGTCTACTTTTTTTTCTCTAAGTCATTAAATGTTGTTTCTCTGTTAAATTCACACAGAAATGTTATTCTTAAGTTTTTGGAGATATTGCAGTGTTTTCAAAGACACCACCCTATAGGAATCTGTGCTAGTAATAATGGCTTGCTTTGTGATACTTGGTTTTCTCCCCAAATTTGTATCTATCCTCATAATCTCTACTTTTTTACTTTTTTGGATATTTCCTCTGATACCTTCTTAACTTGCCAACTTCTTAGATGCTCCTTGCAATCTTTAAATACAATGCTTATAATTCCCTTCTATTGCTTTAGACTACTATTTATTTCTCCTATCTTTAGTCTTACCATTTTGTTAAAGCAAGAATCACAAGTGGGATGAATTAATTTTACATAACCCTTAGATATGTAGAGTAAAACATTATCTTTGTCCTTGTGCAGCTCTTATTTTTTAGTTTTTCAACATAGAGAACATTTGAAATTTAAAAATTTTCTTTCAGTTCAGGAGTACTGGTTTGAAACAAAGATGCCATCCCTAAAACAAAGTATTTCTGAATGATTTGACCTTGGAGAATAAACAAAAAGTGTCTTGATGGAAAGAGGCCTGGATTGGGAGGGCAGAAGTTCCAAAGAGAAGATACTCTATAAGTGCAGGGAATGTAGGAAAGTCTTCAAATATAATTCCCCCTTTATTAGCCACCAGAGAAATCATACTGGTGAGCAACCCCATAAATGTAAAGAATGTGGGATAGCCTTTGTGAGAAATTCATCCCTTTTAAATGGTCATAGACTTCACATAGGCAAGCAACTTTATAGATATACTGAATGTGGGAAATTCCTCAAGAAGAATTCAATATTTGTTATCAGAAAATTCATTCTAGAGAGAAACCCCATAAATGCAGTGAAGGTGGAAAAGCTTTTAAAAAGAATTCCATTATGTTAAGTTATTAGAGAATTTCTACTGGTCAGAAACCCTACAAATGTAATGACTGTGGAAAAGCCTTTGCTCAGAATGTAGCCCTTACTCATCATGAGAGGATATATAGTGGAGAGAAGCCTTTTAAATGTAATAAATGTGGGGAAGCTTCTGAGGATAATTCAACTGTGTTGGAATATCAGAAAATTCATATTGTTGAGAAACAATATTGGTATCATGAATGTGGAAAATCCTTTAGGAAGAGCTGAAGAGTTCAACTCTTATTAGACATCAAAAGATACATACAGGAGAGAAACCTTATGACTGTAGTAAATGTGAAAAATCTCTCAGATGTAGCCCATCCTTTGCTGAACATAAAAAATATCATAGTGGAAATAAACCCTATTAATGTAATGACTGTGGGAAAGTCTTTATGAAGAGTTTAACCTTATGTGATATCAGAGAATTCATACTGGAGAAAAATTTCATCATTGTAAAAAAATGTGGGAAATCTTTTAGGCATATCTTCTGGCCTTGTTGAACTTCAGAGAACTCATACTGGAGAAAAACCCTATGAATATAATGAATATGGGAAAGTTTTTCCCCAGAGTTCAGCCCTTAAACATCACAAGAAAATTCATAACAAAGAGCCATTAAATGTAATTAGTTTGGTAATTCATGCAGAAGTAATTTATTCCTTTTGACCAACCAAAATGACACATTCAGTAAATTACACATTTATCAAAAATATTTTGTGCATCTCTATCTTGGTGAACTTCTCACTTATGAGGATGTTCATTGTAGTATGGTTTGTACTAGTGAGATATTTTAAGAAACTAAATGTCTATCAATATGGAAATACTACAGTATACTATGTAGCAAGTAAAAACAATATGGTAGAGCTCTATGTACAGTCACAGAAATATCCCCATGATACCTTGTTAAGTTAAAAGGTCAAGTGGCAAAAAATCTATATGTTACTATCTTATTTATATTTAAAAATGAAGACTATTTTTGTTCATACATAAACATGATATGTATTCAAACAGATCTGGAGAAACAAAGGCCAAGCCAAAATAGGCACACTGAATATTGTTGAAATTGTGAATTAACAATGTGTGTGTTGGTGGGAAGCATAATTTGACTATACCAAGTTTTAAAAAGATTATGTTTGACCTAACATTTCTACTTCTTAAAATCTTATAAGGAGTAAAAGATGGTATTTAGAGCTTTGTAGTAATGAAAATTGGAGTTGCCATTATATATATCACCAGAGCAGTAGTTAGATTAAAATACATACAGACTCTTGGACTATCGTGCAGTCATTAATTAATAAATCAACATTTAATAAGTTAATCTTTTATAAACTGACAGGGAAAGATGTCTAAGACATGAAGTGGGAAAAAAGCTTACTCATGTAATAATGTTTTAGTACCCTTTTAATAGTTTATGCATTACTTGAATTTTTTGCAATAAAAATATACCACTGGTAGTTTAAAATATAAAAGCAAAATTATAGAGCAGTGCTATAGAGTAGAAAAGAAATGAACTAAGCATGCAACCCAAGAAAGTGGAAAAGGGCCAGAATTAATAAAAAGAAGCACAGGTAGGTACACATGCATTATTGTTAGTGAAAATCAGTTAAATTTGGTTGGACAGCAGTTTAACATGAATGAAAATCTAAATGTATGTTCCCTTTGACCCAGAGAAGCCACTCTCAAACTAAGGTCATAATTAGTCTAGCTTACAGAGATTGTATTATTCATCATAACATTGTTTATACAATAAAATCCTGGAAAAAGGTTGGAAAAACACCTAAGTAGGAAAATGTTTAAATAAATAGTACAACTTTCCTAGGCTGGTGTCCCAGTTTCCATTGATGCATAATACAACACCCCTAATTTAATTACCATTTTGTTATATTCAGATTTTTAGGTCTAAAACTCAGAAAGAGTATATAGCAGGAACAACTTTCTAATTCTATAATGTTTGGTTTTAGCTGGGAAAACTAAAGCCTGGAATTGACTTAACCATTAGATGGTGGAATTATTTGAAGCTGCCACAATTAGTAGTCACAAGTGGCTGTTGAGCATTTGAACAGAGGCTAGTCTGGAACAACAAAATGGCGGTGTGAGAGGAACCTCTGGAAAACTCCCCTGCAGATAACAACTAATAAAACATCTATAACTCAACTAAGGCCTCCCTACTCAATGCACAATCACAGCTAAGAAACCTGCTTATCACAATGAAGTACCTGCAGGTGAGCAGAAGATCAAACAAGAGAAATAAAGGAGAAGTGCACAGATGCAGGCCACATCCAGGTCCTTGCCTGGAACTCTACCACTGGTGGAGGGAGGTGGGAGGAGGTGGTGGGTGAGTTTCCAGACCTCATTCAGTCTGCAGGACAGAGAAAAGGAGGACTAGAGGCTGGGGCATGAGACACCACAAACAGACCTCACTTTGGTTCCCAGGAGGTCGAGACCAGGTCCAAAAGATGCAGTGGCCTGACTTCACTCCAGTTCCAAGAGGAGGGGGAACAAGTGGGGGGTGAGGAGCTGCAACACAACCTCACTTTGGTTGGGAAGGAGAAAGGAAGATAGGTTGGCATGTGCATTCCTCAGCCCATGACCAGCATGGTATGAGGGGCCCGCATACAGGACTGACCCCAAAGGCTCAGGGAGAATTATTAGGGCAAACTGAGAACAGAAAAGTATAATTATCCCCATACTACCTGTATGGTCCCACAGCCCCAGGAAGAAACCAGAGGCCCAAATGCCTCTCCCCTAGACCTCTGTCTGCCCAGTATTAGCAGCGAATGCCAAAGAAACTGCAGCAGTGAGTGTCAGGTTAAGGAGCAGAATATCTACAAACCAAGGCTGCCAGAATGAGAAACCAGAGAAAGGGAGCTCGAAATAAATTCGAACAACAGAAAATTAAAGTAAAAGAGATGGGGACAGATAACCCATCAGAAACAAAGCTCAAAGCAATGATTATAAAAATTCCCAGGGAACTTAATGATATTAATAATTTTAACAAAGAGATAGCAAACATAAAGGAAGACATACAACCATGATAAAGGACCAGGCAGAAATGTAGATTGCAATAACTGAAATGAAGAATGGAATAAAAGAAATCACTAAATCAGATGAAGTACAAAGCAGTGATTTTCAAGAAAAGCCAGCAGAAAACACCCTTCAGAACAAATAGAAAAAAGAATTTTAAAAAATGAGAATGCCTTGAGATTCCTCCGGGACAACATTAATTGTAACAACATTAGCATCATAGTATTGCCTGAATCTGAAGAGGAAAAACAAGGTTTTAAAAACCTTTTTCTTTTTTCTTTTTTTATTGTTAAATTTATTGGAGTGACATTGTTTCTAAAAATTACATAGGTTCCAGGTGTACGATTCTACAATACATTGTCTTTGTATTTTATTATATGTTTATTGCCCAGAGTCAGTTTTCTTTCCATCACCATATATTTGTGTCCCTGTCCCATCTCTCCTACCCCCTCCCACCTTGCCCTCAGTTAACTACTAAATTATTGACTGTCCATGAGTTTTGTTTCTTTGTAGCTTTCAATTTTATGCTCCACATATGAATGGAATCATGTAGGTCTTCGTTTTTTCTATCTGGTTTATTTCACTTAGCATGATGATATCAAGATCCATCCATGTTGTCATAAATGGCCATATTTCATCTTTTTTTTTTTTTCATTTTGGTATGTGGGTAGCTCCCTGACTGGGAATCGAACCCAGGCCACAGCGCTGACAGCGCCAACGCTGAAGCCTTAAGCCACTACACCATCAGGGAACTCCCTCATCTTTTCTTATAGCTGAGTAGCATTCCATTGTATAAATGTACCACAATTTCTTTTTCCAGTCATCTATCAGAGGACAATTTGGTTGTTTCCATGACTTGGCCACTGTAAATAGTGCTGCGATGAACATTGGGGTGCACATTATCTTTGTGGGCTGGGATTTTCAGGTTATTTGGGTAGATACCCAGAAGAGGGATTGCCGGGACATATGGCATTTCTATTCCCAGTTTTTTTGAGGAACCTACATACTGTTCTCCATAGTGGTTGTATCAGTTTGCACTCCCACCAGCAGTGTATGATGGTTTCTTTATCTCCACACTCTCTCCAAAACTTGTTATTCCTTGTATTGTTGATTATAGCCATTAGAGCAGGTGTGAGGTGGTATCTCATTGTGGTTTTGATTTGCATTTCCCTAACTAGTGAAGTTGAGCATTTTTTCATGTATCTATTGGCCATTTATATGTCTTCATGGGAGAAGTGTATTTTCAGTTCCTCTACCCATTTTTTAATTGAATTGTTTTTTGTTTGTTTGTTTGTTTTTATTTTCATGGAGTTGTACAAGTTCTTTATGTTTTAGATATTAGACCCTTATCTGAGGCATTGTTTGCAAATAGTGTTTTCCTACTTTGTTAGTTGTCTCTTTGCTTTGTTGATAGTTTCCTTTGCTGTGCAGAAGTTCTTTAGTTCGATATAGTCCCATTTGTTTATTTTGGCTTTTTTTTTTTTTTTTTTTTTTTTTTTTTTTTTTTTTTTTTTTTTTTTTTTTTTTTTTTTTTTTTTTTTTTTTTTTTTTTTTTTTTTTTTTTTTTTTTTTTTTTTTTTTTTTTTTTTTTTTTTTTTTTTTTTTTTTTTTTTTTTTTTTTTTTTTTTTTTTTTTTTTTTTTTTTTCCTTTTTGGTATGTGGGTAGCTCCCTGGCTGGGAATCGAACCCAGGCTGCAGCACTGACAGTGCCAGCGCCGAAGCCTTAAGCCACTACACCATCAGGGAACTCCCTGTTTATTTTGGCTTTTACTTTCCTTGCCTTTTTGGTCAGGTCCATAAAGTCCTCCCTAGAACCCAAGTTTATAAGTTTAGTACTGATGTTTTCTTCTAGTTTATTGTTTCAGGTCTTATGTGGAGGTCTTTAATCAATTTTGAATTAATTTTGGTATATGGTGACAGTACACAGTTCAGATTCTTTCTTATGCATTTGGTTTTCCAATTTTCTCAGCACCATTTACCAAAGAGGCTTTATTTTCCCCATTGTATATTTTTTGCTCTTTTGTCAAAAATTATCTGTCCATATATTTGTGAGTTAATTTCAGGTTTTTTATTCTGTTTTATTGATCTGTGTGTCTGCTCTTCTGCCAGTACAAAGCTGTTTTGATTATTGATGGTTTGTAGTATAAATTGAAATTGGAGAGTATGATGTCTCCAGCCTTATTCTATTTTTGTAGAATTACTTTGGCGATTTGAGGACTTTTGTGGTTTCATATGAATCTGATGATTTTTTTTATCTATTCCTTAAAAGAATATCTGTGGGATTGTATTGAGAATTGCATTAAATCTGTATATTGCTTTTTATATGGCCATTTTAACTATGTTGATTCTTTTAATCCATGAACATGGAATATCATTCCATTTTTTAATGTCCTCTTCAGTTTTTTTTTTTTTTTTTGTAGTATCTTATAGTTTTCAGTGTATAAGTCCTTCACATAAGTTTATTCCTAGGTATTTTTTTTGTTGTTGTTTTGATCTCAGAAGATGTTGTTTCCCTCATTTCTTTTTCTGAAGCTTCATCATTGGTATATAGAAATGCAATTGATTTTCTACATTGATTTTGTATCCTGCAACTTTAAAAATTAAAAAACTGCCAAACGATTTGTCAGAGTGGGAGGAGGGAACCTCCTCAACCTCATAGAGGGCAACTACAAAAACCTAGAGTTAACATCATTCTTAATGGTGAAAGAATTAATGTTTTCCTTCTAAGATTGAAATGAAGTCTGGATGTCTGCTCTCACCCCACTTATTCAACATATTACTGGCAATCCTGGGCAGTCTAACAAGGCAAGAAAAAGAAATTAAAGGCATACAGTTTGGAAAACAAAGAATGTAACTGTCCCTATTTGCAGTTGGTATAATTGAATATGTAGAAAATGCTTAGGAACCTACACATACACATCCACACGCACATGCACACAACAACAACAAATCAAGTGCTAGAACTAATTGTGAGTTTAACAAGGTTGTAGGTTACAAAGTCAACACAAAAATCAATTATATTTCTCTACACTGGAAATATACAATTGAAAGCTGAACTTGACAAAATATTTATAATAGCTCAAAAAATAAAATTCTTAAATATAAATATAAAAAGCACGTACAGGTCCTTACACTGAGAACTACAAATTGCTGATGAAAGAAAGAAATCAAAGATGTCTTAAGTAAATGGAGAGACATACTGTGTTCATGGATGGGAAGATTCAACATAGTCAAGAGGTCAACTCATCACAAATTGATCTATAGATTTAACAAAATACAATAAAAATCCCAGCAGGGTTTTTTGTACGTGTACATAAACTGGTTCTAAAATTTACATGAAAGGGCAAAGGTACTAGGCTCACTAAAACAGTTTTCCAGAACCAGAAGAAACTTGGAGTACTTATGTTATACAACTTAAGACTTACTCTAAAGATACAGTAATCAAGACTGTGTGGTGAAGGTATAGCAACAGAGATAAGTGTAACAGAGTAGAGAATCTAGAAATAGACCTGCACAAATATGACCAATTTTATTTTTACAAGGTGCAAAAGCAATTTAATAAGAGAAAGCATAGCCTTGTCAACAAATGATGTTAGAGCAATTGGACATTTATAAAAAATGAATGTGAAGCACAAAACTATAAAACTTTAAAAAGTAAACATAGGAGAAAATCTTCATAATCTAGGGTTAGGTAAAGAGTTTTGGATATGATATCAAAAGCACAATTTATGCACGAAAAAAATTATAAATTGGACTTCATCCAAATTAACAACCTTTCCTCTGCATAGAAAACTGTTAAGAAATAAAAAGACAAGCTACAGGATAGGAGAAAAACACATATTTGACAAACAGCTTATATCCAGAATATAAAAAGAATTGTAAAACTCAAAAACAAAAAACAAAACAAATCCCAAGCAGCCCAGTTTAAAAAATGGGCAAATACATGGGTACATTACCAAAGAGGATATGAAGATGACAAAGAGGTCCATCAAAAGTTGTTCAATGTTATTATCCATTAGGGAAATGCAAATTAAAACCATGAGATAGCACCACACACCTATTAAAATGGTAAAATGAAAAATGTACTAACAATACCGAGTGTTGATGATGATACAGAGCAACTGGGACTCTTACAGTTACAGTAGGAATGCAGAATGATATAGTCACTCTGACAAATGGTTTGGCAGTTTTTTTAATTTTTAAAATTTGTCCATTTAATTTTTTTTTGTTATTGCTGATGTTTTATAAAGTTCTTTTATATGTCTTTAAAATTTTTTTATTATTCACATTTCATCAGTTAAGAACTGAAGTTAAAGAGTTAAGTAATTTTTCTTTGGTCTTAGGGCTGACAAAGTATATGGGTGACCTAGAAACTAAAGCCATGTGGTCTGACCTTCAGTCAACTTTCTAGTACACTATAGATACTGATATTGATAAAAGAGCACTTCTATGGAGACTATTTCTTGATTTTTAAAATATGTAACACAATCCAAACATAAAACAATAAGCACTCTACTTACCATTACTTCTTTAATCATATTACACAATTTAAATTTCTTTCTCTTGAAAGTGTTTTTTTTATTTCCTACTGGAAAATTTAATTTAAATGATTGAGAATTAGGAAATGAAACATCTATTTTCAGTCTTCAAACCTATATTCTGAATGGCCTCTAGCAAGTTCCTTTGCCTCTCAATTTTTCCTGTATTATGCAAAATAAAGGTGTTGGACTAGAATTAGAGTTTCCCAAACCAGGCTATGTATTGAAATCTGCAGAGGAGGGCACTTTAAAGGTACCTATGTAATAATGGCATAATGATTATTTAGAAAAAAGAAAATCTTATCAATTAGAAATGCATATAATTACAAAAAGATTTTTATTAAAACATAGCTAGCATATTATATTATATTAGTTTTGGGCATATATCATAGTTATTCAGCATTTATAACAAGTTCTGACAAGTTCTTGAAATTGCTATCATGCACTTATGTCGGCAGCACCATATAAACAACTCAGTAAGGTTTCATAACCTTGCTGTAACTGTGTCTCTCGGTTGTGTTCATGTTGACATGTGGCGGTATGTTGCTAAATGGCTTCATTGTTGTTGTTGCTTGTTTTTGTGTGCCGTCGTGAGAATGTCAGAGCTTGAATTAGAGCAATGAACAAATATTAAATTTCTTGTTAAACTTGGCAAGAGTGGAAATGAAATTGGGGACATGTTAGTTCAAGTTTATGGGGATAATGCCATGAAGGAAATGACAGTGTAAAATGAATTAAATGTTTTTTTTTTTTTAATGAGGGGAGAGAAAGCATCACTGATGAAGAGAGGTCAGGGCAGCCATTAGTGCGCAGAACCGACAAAAACATTGTAAAAATTCATTGAATTGTGCGTCAAAATAATTGGCCTACTGTGAGAAGCATAGCACACCAAATAAACATTTATAGAGAAACATTTAGGAAAATCTTAGCTGAAAATCTTGGCATGAGAAAAGTGTATGCAAAGATGGTCCCAAAGGAGCTCACCAATGAGCAAAAACAAAGGAGAGTAAAAGTTTGTCAACACCTTTTGGAGAGGTAAGACAATGTTTTGGGCCGTGTTCTCACTGGTGATGAAACATGGGTGTACTAATACGACCTTCACACAAAGTATCAAAGTGCACAATGGAAGTCAGCCAATTCTCCATAACAAAAACGTTCCCACAGTCCAAACCAAGAGTCAAAGTGATGTTGCTAACCCTTTTTGATATCAGAGGGATTGTTCATTATGAATGTGTACCAACTGAATGATCAATCAAGTTTACTATTTGGAAGTGCAGACAAATCTGCATGAAAAAGTTAGATGAAAATAAACTGAACTTTTTGCCACCTCATTTCTCTTGCTTCATGACAATGCACCAGCTCACATGACACTGTCTGTGAGGTAGTTTTTAGCCAGTAAACATAAAACCGTATTGAAACACCCTCCCTACTCACCTGATCTGGTCCCCACTGACTTTTCTTTACCTGAAGATAAAGGAATATTGAAAGGAAGACATTTTGATGACATTCAGGACATCAAATGTAATAGGATGACAACTCTGATGGCCATTCCAGAAAAAGTTCCAAAATTGCTTTGAAGGGTTGTCTAGGCACTGACATTAGTGCATAGCTTCCCAAGGGTAGTACTTAGAAGGTGACCATAATGATATTCAGAAATGAGGTATGTAGCACTTTTTCTAGGATGAGTTCATGAACTTAATTGTCAGACCTTGTATACCTACAGAAGTGATCACCATAAGTTGAACAAACATTTGACACTATACAATGCTATCACAATATTATTGACTATATTTTCTATGCTATACATTGCCTCCCATGACCTATTTGTTTTATACTTGGAATCTTGAACTTCTTATTCCCCTTTACTTTACCCCCTTTTAAAATTTTTAATTATACTTGACATTCAATATTATTTTATATTAGTTTCAGGTGTATAGAATAGTGGTTAAACATATACATAATTTATGAAGTTATCCCCCTGACTAGTCTAGTACTCACTTCACACTATACATAGTTATTACAATATTATTGACTATATTCCTTGTGTTTTGCTTTACATCCCCATGACTGTTTTGTAGGTATCAATTTGTACTTCTTAGTCCCTTCAAGTTAGTGTTTTGGATTTCTTTGGATAAATACCCAGAAATGGAATTGCTGGGTCATATGGTAGTTATATTTTTAATTTTTTGAAGAAACTCCATATTGTTTCCCATAGTAGCTGCACAATTGTTTTCTAGTTTCATAGCATTGTGATTGGAGAAGATGCTTGGTATGATTTTAGTTTTCTTAAATTTATTGAGACTTGTTTTGTGACCTAATATGTGGTCTATTCTGGAAAATATTCCACGTATGCTTGAAAGGAATGTATACTCTGCTGCTTTGGGGTGAAATGTTCTAAATATATCAATCAAGTTCATTTGATCTAACGTTTCTTTTAAGGTACTGTTTCTTTGCTTTTCCATGATTTTTTCTCTGGACGATTTATCTATTGATATCAATGGATTCAGGTCCCCCTACTATTACTGTCTTGTCTGTCTTTCCTTTCCTTTCCTTTCCTATTCTCTTTTCTTTTCTTTCTTTTCTTTTTCTTTCTTTTTCTCTTTTTTTTCTTTCTTTCCCTCCCTCCCTCCCTTCCTCCCTTTTTGTAATTATTTAAAATTTTTCCATTATATTTAACATACAACATTAGTTTCATATGTACAACATAGTGATGAGTCATTTATATAACTTACAAAGTCATTACCTTGATAGATTTGGCAATCATTTGACATCATATATAGTTATTACAATACAAGTATTGACTGTATGTCCCATGCAGTACTTTACATATTTGTGACTATGAATTTGTACTTAATTTTTTTCCCTTTTTCATGCACCCCTCCAACCCACCTCCCATCTGACAACCTCAAACTATCCTCTGTATCTATAAGTTTGTTGTTTATTTGTTTGTTTATTTTGTTTTTTAGATTCCACAAATAAGTTAAATCGTATGACATTTGTCTTTGGCTTACTACATTTAGCACGATACCCTCTAGGTCCAAGTAGCTTGTAGTAGATGGCCAGCTTTCATTCTTTTTTATGGCTAAGTAATATTTTACCATATATAGTTCCACCTCTTTTTTTTTTTTTTTTTTTTACAATATTAGTTTATATTAATTTTAGATGTATAGCATAGTGGTTAGACCAAGTACCCACTGCTTTTCACAGTCAGCTGCTGTGGGACTCATTTTCCCAGCTCCAGTGCTCTGGGCTGGGGAGCCTGGTATCAGGCTGGGGTCCCTTGCTCCTCTGGGGGGAATCTCCATGGATGAGATATTTCTCCTGATTCTCTACCATCGCTGGAGGTTTGGCTTCTTTTGTGTCTGCATGCCTGCTACCAGGCTCAATATGGGCTCCTCTTTTTTGTATCCATAGTTATAAAACTTCTGGTCAGCTGTACTTCACATGGTTCTGCAGGTTGATTGTTCTATAATTTAGTTGTAATTTTAACATGTTCATGGAATGAAGCAGGCACAGTGTTTACTGATGCCACCATCTTGTATCTTCTTTTTCCTTATTTTCTATTTCTTCTTTTATGTCCATCAATGTTTACTTTATACACACAGAGTGCCAAAAGTGTATACATGTTTTTTTGCCTTTCAAAAAGTTTTAAATTTTATATAATTTTAGATTTACAGGACAGTTGCAAAGGTAGTATAGAGAATTCCCATTTAGTCTCCACCAAGCTTATCCCTTTGTATACACATTTTAAGAAAGAAAAAAACTATTAAAATTGTAATGCTCAATATATACCTATAACAAAAGATGAATACAAGTCACGCTTGACTTCTGCAATTACAAGAGGTGCTCACAGCATGCAGACACTTCTAATTATGTTAACTAATGCTTGAGCAATGTTGACCAAAGTGTCCACTTGTATTGGTGTACATCCTGTTTGTTTCTTTCTGAAGTACCACCAGTGTAGCCGGTTTTCTATGGTGCACTACATCCTTTAAGATCCCCCATACATAGAAGTCAAGGGGTGTTAAGTCAGGAGAACATGTAGGAAACTTAAACAATGTTCTTGAACTTCAAATACCTCCTCAAAATGATCTTGTACTCCCCAAATGACAAATGTGCTTCTGCCATTTTCCATTTTCTTTGACTCTCCTGCCTATAACATGGTTAGCATTCCTTTGATTAATGACATCTTTTGAGTGAATGCCATACTACACATTGCTACCACAATTCAATTCAACTTTGAAAAGTAATTCAAAGATAACGTCTCTTAAAATGTGTGTACATATTTTTAGCAACCCCCAATATTTAAGTGCTCCTGTGTTGGGTATCTAAATGTTTCCTAGTGTCCTCTCCTCTTGTTGGATTGATGCTATTATCCTTATGAAATGTCTTTCTTTATCTCTTGTTATAGCTTTTGTTGTAAAGACTCTGATATAAGTATTGCTACCCCAGCTTCTTTTCCATTACCACTTGAATGAAATATATGAGTGTTGTCCAGAAAAAAAATCCACCCATAAGTACCTCTACTTTTCATATTACATGGTTGGATACTTTCTGGGCAGCACTTCTATTTTTCCATTTCTTTACTTAAGTCTCTGTGTCTTTCAATCTGAAGTGGGTCTCTTGTAGGCAGTATATGTATGGGTCTTGTTTTCTTATCCTTTAGCCACTATATTTCTTTTCATTGGAGCATTTACACATTGACATTTAAAGTAATTATCAATAGATTTGTAGTTATTGCTAGTTTATTATTCATATTTTTATCTTTTGCTTCTAAAAATGTCCCTTTAACATTTCTTTATTTTTATTTTTTTATTGTTAGACTTATTGGGGTGACATTGGTTATCAAGAATTATATAAGTTCCATGTGTACAATTCTACAGTGCATCATCAACTTGTTGTACAACAAATTAGCCATCCAATGTGAGTTCTCTTTCCATCACCATATATTTAGCTGCCCCTCCCTCCTCTCCCACTACTTCCCCCTTCTCCCATCCCCTCCCCACTTGTCCCAAAACAAACATTAAAGTGTTGATTATGTCCATGGGTTTTTTGTTTGTTTGTTTTTTCTTTGTTACTTTCAGTTTTATATTCTGCATATGAGTGAAGTCATACAGTTTATGATTTTTTCTGTCTGGCTTATATCACTAAGCATGATGATCATTAGGTCCATCCATTTTGTTGCAAATGGCAGTATTTAATTTTTCCTTATAGCTGAGTAATATTCCATTGTGTATATGTACCACAGCTTCTTTATCCAGTCAGCTGTCGTAGGGCACTTTGGTTGTTTCCATGTTTTGGCCACTGTGAAGAGCACTGCAATGAACATTGGGGTATATAAGTCTTTACAGACTAAAGTTTTCAAGTTTTTTGGGTAGATCCCATAAGGGCTATGCCTTATGGTAACTCCATTCCTAATTTTCTGAGGAACCTCTACACCGTCTTTCATAGTGGTTGTACTGGTTTGCACTTTCACCAGCAGTGTAGGAGAGTTCCTTTTTCTCCACATCCTCTCCACCACAGGTTATTCCTTGTCTTTTTGATAATAGCCATTCTAACAGGTGTGAGGTGGTATCTCATTGTGGTTTTGATTTGTATTTCCCTGATAGCTAATGAGGTTGAGCATTTTTTCATATGTCTGCTGGCCATTTGTATTTCTTCGTGGGAGAAGTGTCTATTTAGGTCCTCTGCCCACTTTTTAATTGGGTTTGTTTTTTTGTTATTAAGTCGCATTAGTTCTTTATGTATTTTAGATATTAGACCCTTATCAGATGTATTATTTGCAAATATTTTCTCCCATTCAGTTGGCTGTCTCTTTGCGTTGCTGATGGTTTTTTGCTGCAGAAGCTTTTTGGTTTGATGTAATCCCATTCATTTATTTTTGCTTTTACTTCCCTTGCCTTTGAGGTAAGGTTCATGAAGTCTTCCTTGTGCCCTAGGTCTATAAGTTTAGTACCTATGTTTTCTTCTATACTGTTTATTGTTTTAGGTCTTATATGAAGGTCTTTAACCCATTTTGAGTTAATTTTTGTATATGGAGAGAGTTCACAGCTCAGGTACATTCTTTTGCATATGTTTTTCCAGCTTTGCAAGCACCACCTACTGAAGAGATTTTCTTTTCCCCATTGCATAATTTTTGCTCCTTTATCAAAAATTATTTGTCCATAAATTTGTGGATTTATTTCTGGGTTTTTAGTTCTGTTCCATTGGTCTATGTTTCTATTTTTCTGCCAGTATCAAGCTGTTTTGATTATTGTTGCTTTGTAATATAAATTGAAGACAGGGAGTGTAATACCACTAGCTGTATTCTTTTTATGTAGTATTGCTGTGGCAATTCGAGTTCTTTTATTGTTCCATATACTTCTGATAATTCTTTTATGTATTTCATGAAAGTATGATTGTGGGATTTTGATAGGCATTGCATTAAATCTGTAGATTGCTTTGGGCCATTCTAACAATGTTAAGTCTTCCTATCCATGAACAGAGAATATCTTTCCATTTCTTTTTGTCTGCTTCAAGTTCTTTCAAAAGTGTCTTATAGTTTTCTGTGTATAAGTCTGTCATGTTCTTTATCAAGTTAATTTCCAGGTATTTTATTCTTTTTGTTGTATAGCAAAAAGAATTGACTCCTTCCTTTCTTTTTCTGAAGAATTTGTTGTTTGTATATAGGAATGCTGTTGATTTTTGTATGTTGATTTTGTATCCTGTGACTTTACTGTATTTATTTATTGTTTCTAACAGTTTCCTAGTGGAATCTTTGGAATTTTCTATATAAAGGATCATGTCATCTGCAAACAGTGACAATTTGACCTCTTCTTTCCCAGTTTGGATACCTTTTATTCCTTTCTCTTGCCTAATTGCTTTGGTTAGAACTTCTAGTACTATGTTGAATAGCAGTGGTGACAGGGAGCATCCTTGTCTTGTTCCTGATTTTGGGGGACTAGGCTTCAGTTTTTCCCCATTCAGTATGATGTTAGCTGAGTTGTAGGGAGCGCATGAGCCAGAAGCCAGGTCCTTTGAGTAGACAGGTTCTAGCAAGGCTACCTGCGTGCTTGGAGTCCACAGTTCAAGGGCTTTGCAAGGCAGCCCAGAGCTGGGTGCCCAAGGACAATGCTCGGAGTGTGGTTTCTGACTTCTGGCAAAATATGACTTTGTGAGCAAGGTTGTTTGGTCTCTGGAAAAGATTCGAGACATAATTTGTGGCCTGCCTGCCTTGAAGAGAATAATAATAATATAATTAGTAATACCTTAGCAACATGTACCAAAATATTGATTAAATGCAGGTGTCTGTAACTATTTGTCCCAGTTAAGATGTACTTTCCAGTCTCGCTTTGCTGATTTACCCCTATGATCTCACTTGTTTTGCCCACCCTATAAAATAAACTCGCTGCTGCCAGGCAAGGTCTCTGTGTGTCCATCAGAGTGCAGAGAACCACCCGGTCCCAGCTTTTCTGTCTGTGTCTGTGTCTGTGTGTTTTTTCTTCATTCCCCATCACCTCCCCTCCAGTTTACCCGCGCAGGTCGCGGCACTGAGTGTTTGTCATATATGACGTTTATTATGTTGAGATACTTTCCTTCTATACCTATTTTATTCAGTTTTTTGATAATAAATGGATGTTGTATTTTGTCGAATGCTTTTTCTGCATCAATTGATATGACCATATGGTCTTCATCTTTTATTTTGTTTATGTGGTGTATCACATTGATTGATTTTCACATGTTTACCTTTAACATTACTTGAAATACTGATTTGGTAGTGATGAACTTCTTTAGCTTTCTTGACTGGGAAGCTCTAATGTGTCTCCTTTGATTCATTAGCCTTACTGGGTAGAGTAAGCTTGGTTGTAGGTGCTTGATTTTCATCAGTTTGAATATTTCATGGAAACTGCTGGCCTGCAATTTTCTGTTGAGAAATCAGCTGACAGTCTTATGGGAGCTCTCTTGTGGGTAACTTACGGCTTTTATTTTTCTGCTTTTAACATTCTCTATTGTTAACTTTTGACATTTTAATTATGATATGTCTTGGTGTGGGCCTCTTTGACTTCATCTTGTTTGGTACTTTATGTGCTTCCTGGAGTTGTATGTCTTTTCCCTTTTCTAGGTTAGGAAATTTTTCAGTCATTTTTTTTCTTCATGTTGGTTTTCAATCCCTTGCTTTCTTGCTTCACAGTCTGGTACTCTTGTGGTGCAAATATTGGTATGCTTGATGTTGTCCCAGAGGTTCCTGCAACTATTCTCATTAAAAAAAATTTTTTTTCCTTTTAGCTGTTCCGATTGGGTGTTTTTTTCTATCTTGTCATTCAAACCACGGATTTGATCCTCTGCTTCATCTAATCTGCTGTTGATTCTACCTAATGTG
This sequence comes from Lyroderma lyra, assembly GCA_004026885.1. Lineage (NCBI taxonomy): Eukaryota > Metazoa > Chordata > Mammalia > Chiroptera > Megadermatidae > Lyroderma > Lyroderma lyra. Next base: position 112,043 of record PVJL010002070.1, read on the forward strand.
TTTTTCATTTCAGTTGTTTTACTCTTCACTTCTATTTCTTTTTATTTTCTGTCTCTTTGAAGTTCTTGCTGAGTTCATTTATTCTTTCTGTAAGTTCATTGAGCATCTTTATAACCAGTGTTTATAACTCTGCATTTGCTAGATTGCTTGCCTCTGTTTTGTTCAGTTCTTCTGGATTTTTGTCCACTTCTTTCATTTGGGCCATGTTTCTTTGTATCTTTGCTTTGGCTAACTCTGTTTTTGTTCCTATGTGTTAAGTAGACCTGCTACATCTCTCAGTCTCCTTAGGGATAGCCTTATATATTAGGTATACTGTGGGGCCCAGTGGCACAGTCTTTTTGGTCACCCGAGCCAGGTGCTCCAGGAATGTGCCTTGTATGGATTGTTTGTGCTCTGCTGTAGTTGAGCCTTGATTGTTGTTGGCATGTCAGTGGGTAGGATTGATCCTCAGGCTGACTGGCTGTGAGAACTGGACTTGACTACAGCAAATGAGCTGTTGTGTAGGGGCTGATGCCATGGTATGTCAGTTGCTTTAGCTGGGCTCTGGTGCGTGCTGAGTTCAACCTCTGGGCTTATTATTTGTAAAGCTAATTGAGTGGTGCTCTGGTGTGGCCTGAAACCAGCCAGTGGTGTGTTTGTTCTGGGGCCTCTTGGGAGGGGTTCTGGTTCAGGCCAAGTTTAGCTGCTGCATGACTCAGGGAAACCTCGTTGGATCTACAAAATGATCTGTAGTTGGTAGATGTTTGTTCTGGGCTTGGAAGCATCTGGGAGAGGCTATACTGCAAACTGAAGCTGCTAGACACTAGTGCTAGGCTTGGCACTGCTCAGCAAGAGGTATAGGGTGTGCTGAGGCTAGTCCCTGCTTGTTTGGGGTTTGGGGGACTTTGAGAGATTTTAGGAAAGAGTTTGACATGGGCTTAGGCCAGCTATTTGTGTGGAAAAGCCGCTGAAAGAGATTCAGGCTGGTGCATGAGTTGAGTGGGACAGTCTCGGTGAATCACTAAGGTGGGGTGAGCAGTGTTAGCCTGGTTAGTGGAGCCTCAGATTTGTTGTCTGCCTGCATTTGCAGGTGGATGGTGGGAGAGGTCTCAACAAAGGGAAAAGAGGCATCTGCCAGCTCTTCCACCAGTTACTGCCGGCTATGTGTGGGGTGGATGCAACAATGGAATAATGGCATCTGCCCTCGCCCTGAAGCCAGACAAGTCAATTCCTTCCCATATGTCACTGGCACTTTTCTGTGCCTTTGCTGGAGCTTCAAGCTAGTGTTTGTGAGCAATTAAGTCTGTTCTTTAGCTTTTTAAGAGGATGTCTGCATCTATAGCAGCCCTCTTTTATCACGTGGATGGAATCCCTGACTTTTTTACAGCTAGATGTTGTGGGGACTCCTTTTACTGGCACTGGTGCTCTGGGTTGGGGAACCCAGTGTGCAGCTGGGATCCCTGACTCCTCATGAGGGATCTCTGCAGCTCAGATATCCTTCCCAATCTTTAACCACCATATGTCAGTGTGGGACCATTTCATGTCTTCATCCCTCCTACCATTCTCATAGTGGGTTCTTTTTTATATTCTTAGTTATAGGAGTTCTGTTCAGTTAGTCTTCAGGTGGTTCTCAAGAGTGGTGGTCTATAACTTTGTTGTAATACGGTCATGCAAGGAGGCAAGCAGAGTGTTTATCTACTCCACCATCTTGACTGGAAATCCTCATCATTCATAATTTTAATTACATAAATGTTCAGCATGAAAATTTAGAGATGGCTAAGGTTAAAAAAAAAAAAGGAAATTACCACCTCCCCTCAAATTTTTCTCCAGTACTATACAAACCTCATCCACTATAAGTAAAACAGTGTTTTAAAGTGGATTATCCTTACAGATGTGTGTGTGTAGGAGGAAGAGGAAAGGAGTTGGAGAATTGGAACTTCATTGACTACAAATCTGGGCTTATTAATAAGGATACTTATGTCTTTGCTACTGCTTGTCAAAATATGGAGTGAATGTCACTGTATCTCCTAGGGAGAAGTCAGTTTAATAGAGGGCCTGATAATGGGCTTAAGATTTTCAAAAAATTGCAGTTTTCTTCTCTTTAGCTATGGGAAATTTATTTCTACCCTGGTTAGCAGTGAAGGATTGAAGTAAATCACAGTGCTTAGACACCAGATCTTTGCAAGCTGCTACACACATGGGTGATTTGTTAGAATAATTTATTGAGAGGGCATATCACCCAGATAATATACTGTTCAATAAGAGGATTATTAGTTAGATTTGCCTTATGGATTCTGTCTGGTTATCTTGAATGCAAAACAAGTTTAATTTGAATACACTGAGAAAAAGTTTGGGATTGATAAGGGACTCATTTTCTAGAGGCTTATGAGTTCAACAAGAAATTTAAAGCTCTATCGGCTACACACATAACAATCTCCATGTGTGCACTACATTAATGGAAGTACTTTTGGGAAATTAGGCCAAAATAAACAGAAAGAAATTATGAAACATATATGATAATGATAATAAAGAAGACATTTATTTTTCATACTCATTTTGGGGAAAGGAGAAAAGTCAGTTTGCTCTACCCAAAGATGGTCTTTCTGAGTCTCCATTCACTCCATAGAACTGGATAAGCTGCTTGATCTCAGAGGATTTTGTACTCTTAATTCATAAAGATACTCCCTTTGAAGAGAATGATTAAAGGGTGAGCCTTTGTGAGCAGCTTCGCTGGTGCACAGCCAGACTCCCTCTCTGAGTGAAGCTTTTCCCACATTGACCACACAGATATGGTGTCTCTCCTGTGTGGATTTTGCCATGTAAGATACAATTCCCCCTAGTATGGAAACTCTTCCTGCATTGTGCACAGGCATAGGGTTTCAGGCCTGTGTGGACTCTGATGTGAACAATTAAGCTTCCTTTCTGACTGAAGGCTTTTCCACACTGATCACATCTATAAGGTTTCTCACCACTGTGAACTCTTCTATGAACAGCAAGGTTACTCTGATTCCTGAAGCTTCTCTGACAAATAGCACACTCATAGGGTTTCTGTCCAGTGTGCAGTCTTTCATGAACGGCCAGACTACCTCGTTGACTAAAGCTTTTACCACATTCCTTGCACTGATAGGGCTTCTCTCCTGTGTGTATTCGCTGATGTGTAACAAGATTGCCTTTGGCCCTGAAGCTTTTTCCGCAGTGGGTACACTCAAAGGGCTTTTGACCAGTATGGATTCTCTCATGTAACGTTAGACTACCTTTTTGCCTAAAGGATTTTCCACATTCCTGGCACTCGTAGACCCTCTGTCGCACTCCAGGTGAATCTTCCTGTAGTGTTTTAGAATCTGGCGATTTGTGTTCTAGCTTCTCTCTTCTGAAAGAATTCTGGAAATCCCAGCTTGAGGATCCTGTGGCCTCAGAGTGATCATATTTGTGGTGGGCTTCTGTCATCACATCTGATAAAATGAGAGGGAAGTCATGTAAGATGCAGCAATATGCTGAGAAGAATAGGGAAAAAGAAACAATGCTTTGAGTGCTATACTGTGAACATTGCATAAATTTTTTAATCTTGAAAGCAATCCTATCAAATTGCTACATATAAGAGAGCATAGGGAGGTTGTCAAAGATCATGCAGGTAGGTAAGCATAGAGATGAGATTCAAACAAAGGTATGCCCACAGAAGTGTACTGTCTCTGTATTTTGTTTAATTTAGCCTCTTAAATAATTTCGTGGGGTAGACATGAATATCTCTATTTTACGGATAAGAAAACAGACTTAGAAAAGTTAAGAAAACTATACAGGATTACATAGAGCCCCATATCCAACTTTTATCTGAATCCAAACAGGTGTGGACCCAGGTTTTAAAATTTTGGAGTCATTCTATTAAGAAAAAAAATATAAAAGTAGGGTCAGGGGCTGGAAGAGAACAAACAAGTGAGGGGTCCTGAAACTTAGCTTTCATGAGCTTCATGAGAAATCCACTTCTGAATGAGTCTGCTCTCTAGACAATGGAGTAAGCTCCATGTTGTCAGAAAATGTGTAGTAGAATCCTTGGTACTTTACACCTATTATCTCTTATCCCTTCCACCCTGCAGTGTAGAGCTTATTGTCCCATTTTACAGATGTAGACCCTGGAGTTTAAGGAGGGTTAAAAAACTTGTCTGATACCACAGATTGAACCAGAAAAATTACAGAATTTGATCCAAGGATTTTTTTCCCTTTAAAATTTATGCTATTTCAAATTCTACTAAGCTATGGTGAAATACATTTTGATTTTGAAGTTACTCTCAAATACTTCCTATGCAGATATTGACACCATTTTTCAATATTGCACTGCATCTGAACCTCCTGTTGTCCTTTAAATATTGGTCCATTTTATCAATATTAATAATTTTCTTGTAGTCATTCTAGGGTTATTTTCTCACTGTTCCCCTCCCCTACCCTTTCTTATTGAGTGATTACACTGAGATTTAAAGCTGCTTATTCATTCTATGACAGACTACCTCAAGTTTACCTCCATATCAGAATTGTTTTGCAGTTTCTACTGTTATTTCTAATTCTAACTTGCAGGCTTTCCCTGTAAGCCTGAGAAATGGTGAGTTCCACCAAAGGAATGCCTCCTGTTTCCTCAGCCTGCTAAGTGCAGAGGACAGGGGCACTGAATATGGTGAGCTGAGGGCATCCAAGCAATCAACCAACTGACTCACTGAAAAATGCTACATTCTGGGCATATCTTCCATGACAGTCCAGCAAGGTAGCTGTTGGAAATCCAAACATGTCCACTCCTGCTGTATGACCTTAATCACCACCTGTTCATATGATGCTTCCATGGGATGTTCCTGAGCACCTGAAGAGGAAAAAAAATCAACCAAACAAAAACAAACAGGAAAGGGCAGGAGAATTGATGAGTGAAAAGGATAAAATCAATAGTAACTCCAGTTTGGAGTATCGGTAAATGGAGGCACTCTAAATTGCCTGATGTAATTATTAATCAACTATAATTTAACTGCAAAATGGGCTGAAAGGTACTATGACTATACACAAATGAGCCCCGAAGGAGGAAGCAGGAGGTGGAAAAGTAGAGAACACATAAACACATATCTTTTCCTGCTAATCCCAAGATAATAGTCACTCCTGTTTGTTCCTTAGTCTTGACATTTAATTGGGATCTTCCACTTCCTTCCCCCATCTAACCATCTGCTATCCTGGATAGCCTCCAAAGGAATTCAGAATCTAAAAAACTCAAAGTTCAGCATTTGTGATTGGTTCTATGATGAAAATGGTTGTAGCTCTCCTCTTTGGTTCTCCCTGGGTTATAAGGACAGAACAAGAGATTTCATGTTACCTTTAAGCAATTCTCTGGAGGCTCCAGATCCAGACCCTTCCCTCTCCTACTCTTCAAGATGTGAGAATACCAGTTCTGAGGGAAATGTACGTACCTGTCAATACTTGGAGACCTTTGAACTCTAAAACCGAGCCCGAGGCCCTCCAACTAGGGTGAATAACTTGCCCAAATTCTCAGAGCCATTAAGGAGTCAAGGTGAAAGAAAGGTTCAAATTCAAGATTTTCTGGATCGAAGGCCTATGCTTTTACACTAGAAATTCTCTAGTTCCTCACTGATAAAAAGATGGTATTAATTCTTATACAATGGAACATAATGAAAAAGGGCTGGACCAGATTTTACTACTCTTCTAGATCCTAGTAAGTCTTTTGCCCTATATCATCTTTTCCTCATTTTTTCTTTCTTTTTTTTAATCTTTTCTTCAGGATCCTAATTACTGAATTCTTTATACAGTGGTTCAGTATATACTGTTTCCCTCTAATATGTTCCATCAAAATGCTGGCCTCTTGTTTTAATGAAATAGCAGTGTGATGTTTTATTTTTATTAACCGAAGTACCTGGTCGTCTTATCAACTGCATATTCTGCTACCTGTTGTAATGACTGGAGAGGCATTTTAAACTTATTTGGAGGACTCACCTCCAATTTGGAGTACAAGCTACAAAGGAATCCCCTATCAGAGTGCCAGGACGCCACAGGACGTTCATTTGGAAGTTCAAGGTGTTACTGCTCAACAACTGTACATCCACCAAGAATCAGAGGAAAGTACCTGGCATCCGTCCCTGGGGAATCCAGCAACTAGAGTTTTGGTCAGAACAAGTGGGTAGAATTTACAGCTCTGCTTTCCCACATACTGTGAGACCTTCAACAAGTAACAATTCAGGTGTGTCTCAGGAACCTCCTTGATTAACAAAGGCCAATTGTCATGTTTTCCTCCCTAGATCCCATGTCTGAGGAATTAAATTTCCTTAATATTTTGGATAAATTGGCTTTATAATAGAAAACACTGCATTTCCTATAGCCTAGAAAGGCTATTTATCTTTTGGAAAAGATCAGAAGGCGGCCTTGAGCGACTTGGATTCTTGCCTTAGCTCCCCACTCCCCCATGCGACTCCATTTTCTCACCTACTAAATTGGTTAATAACAGTGTCAAATCAAGTAGTTCTTGGGAGAATAAAAGCACCAAATGTGAAAGTCCTCCAAAGAAGAGGGCTAGAAGAGGAGGTGATTTTGCTGTAACCCCTGGGGGATAATTTCAGGATTAGGAGATTCTGCGGAGAAGTGATTATCTTCTCCACACACCTGAATCCATTTTGTGCTTTCATCCATTCTCCATCCGGAGGAATATATCCTTTCTCTCATTCACCCTCCCTAGAGAGACTGCACGTCTCCTGTCCATCTTCTGAAACCCTCACCACAGGGCCCGGGTACACCTGCCTACGCCAGCCCCGTCCCGTCCGCGTCTCCAGGTGCGAGGCCTTCTACACGCCTTGCCGTGCGGATCGGCGGTCGGAGGGACCTCTGGGCTTCGGGGCAAATTCCCTCCCGCCTCAGGCCTTCCAGGCCTGCCCTGCGTACTGGACGTCTGGACCCTGCTCTCCGGTCCAGCTAAACCCTTCTTTGCGGGCCTGAGGCCTCTTCCCTCGCGGTTGGCCTCCCTCGGGGCCCGGGCAGGGATAGCAGAAAGCCCGGGGGTGGGGGCATGCTGGCATGGCCCTCACTCGCCCGGGCGCGCTGACTCGGCCAGCGGCCTCACTCACCACAGTGGCGCGCGCCCGTAGATAGACAAAGGCCGGCGCCGAGCCAGCATCAGAGCCGGCGCGAGCGGACCAGACTACAACTCCCAGGAGGCTCCGCGCGAGCCCGCCCGCCAGCCCAGGGCCTCCGCGGTCCCGGCTTCCTGGAGCACTGTGGGAAACGTAGTTCGGCGGTGCGTCCAGCCGACCTCAGGTATGCTCGCAGCGGCACTTCAGCCCGCAGGTTGGACGTGGCCGCCGGGCTATAAGAAGAGCTGGGCGGAGGGGGAAACCTGGTAAAACTGCTGGGCCAGGAACTCGGGGGCCTAGGGTTCTTGGGAGGCACAAACTGGAAGGAAGCAAAGACTTGGGGAGAAGTCGGTTAATAAAGCCTTGGATGCTTAGGGGTTATGTGTTGAGCCGCTGCCGGAGCAAAGACTACGTGTTCTGTAATTAGGACTTTGACGCAAGGAGCAAATATTTCAAGCAGTGATTGTGGGAAAAGATAACTTGGAACACCAGATGAGAATTTCTAGGGGCTGGAGGAGGATGCTTCATTCTCTTGGAGAGCTCTTCCTTTCCGTTCCTTTTAGTTGGAATTCGCAAGGGATAAGGATAGGAGAGCAGGCTTTGCAATTGTCTTCAATTTGCATGTCTGCACCACTACTGACTACTTGCGGGACTCTGGACGGGCTGCTGACCTGGTAGAGAGCCCTGGACAGGGTCAGGTGACAGTGACAAGGGCCAGCTAGATGAAGGCTTCTTGGGAGGATCCCCTCTCCTGTCCCTTCAGAGCAAATCAGGTATGTGAATGAACCCAGTAAAACATTTTTCCTCTTATCCAATGAAATATAGAAAGAAAACATTTATTTTCTAGGATAACTAATTAGATTTTTCTTTTTAACTTCTTAATTAATGTAACTGAAACATTCAGAAATTGTAAGTCCTGAAAATCACTCAGCACATGGGGCAAAAACTTTGTTTCATGGGGCTTCTTTGAAGAACCACAAAAACACAGGCAGTCAAGATCTTGGCCCTGTTGCATGGTTACTGGGAGGGGGCAGTATTGCTTTTGAATGCCCATGAGGTAAAGGCTCTCTAAAATGCCTTAAGCCTCCTTCAAATATACTTTTGTATCATCCTGGCCTCCGCAAGAGGGAATTTGGACAGAGGAAAGTGGCATTAAAGTTCCTAATGACTAAAGCTGTTGTCATCTGGGGCTTTTCTCCCCTTTCCCATTGCCTTTCTCTTCCTTGTCCCGGAGCTGTCCTGCTCAGTAACCTTTCTGGGAACTGACTCCAGAGCTCCCGCTTGGAGACTGGTCTATTTTGAGTGAAGAATAATTGAAGTGCTCAATAAGGAACACTCCCTCTTTCTTTTCCTTGGCCTCTACCCAAAAGTCACTCATCTACCTGCTAAACAAAATAAATTTAATTTCACACAGTATACAAAAACATAAGTAATAAATTGGTTCCTAAATGTTAGTTATTGTTTTACTAATAACACATTTTTACATCAGCTCATTCAGTATATATGGGCTGAGCCCATTTCAAGTGCCAGGTACTGTGTTGGGTATAAAGGATACAAATGTGAACAAGATACACTCACTTGTCCTAGGGAGGGAGCTGACAGACTAGTTGAGAAGATAAACACACCGCCTTCCTTAAACCCCAGTCCAGCAGCCGTCTCACAGGGAAATAGTCCCTGAGTGTGCAGTGGAAACTGCCCTGAGGTCCCCTACTCCTGACAGGCCCCTTAGCATGACTGCAGAGCTCCCTTGGTGCTTCCTGTCATTTGTTCCAGAGTCAGACACAGAAAGGGGTAGGGTACTTGGGCACAGGGTGCAATCACCGTTTGCTCTCTCATCCTTTCTAGAGCAGCTGTAGACACTTTTATTTTTCAAAGCCCAGGGGATACACAGCAAGGCCAGTCTTCTTGCCTGTTTGAACAGTTCTTTATGGGTGTCTCTGCTCCCTTCTCTTCCAAGTCTGTGTCATAAGGCTGTGTGGACACCTTCAAGGCCCCAGGGCCCACAGTCATTTTTTGTGCTGATAAACAGCACCGTGTGTCTAGAAATCACTCTTGGGCCTATGGGTTCTGTTGAGGTCAGGATCAGCTGTGGACATTAAGACAAGGTTGAGATCCCATTGTGAAAGTAGATGATAAAGCTTTGGTGGGAAAATGTGGCTCTAACGGGAGGCTGTTCTCAGTTAAATATGGATAAATTCTCTTAAGGATTCTTAGGAAAGTGGACACACTGAATGCAAAGTTGGGGAGATAATGGTTAGAAATGATGTTGAGGAGACTCAGTGTTCCCTAGACACACTTAGCAGTCCTTACCTAGATCCTATATGAGGCCCAGTCCTTAACCACCACCTTAAGGCACACACTCCACAGGAGGAAGAGAAGCAGAGGGAGGGAGGTAGCAATGTAAATTTGAGACATTGTCAAAGAATTATTTCCCCATTTCACGTGTATTTCAAAACTCTTGGGAATGATAGATAATTCAATAAATGATGTTATGACAAAGACTAACCATTTGGGAAAGTAATAAAGTTAAATGTTTACCAACTCTAATAACAAAATAACCTTCAGATGGATTAAATGTAAATATACAATCCAGACCCATAAAAGACCCAGAAAAGTATATGGATTACTATATTTATAATCTTGGCATAGGATAGGTTTTCCAAACAATGGTAACAAAGAAACAATAAAGAATAATACTGCTGGATTTGGTACACTAATTTCAAAACCACCCTAAAGTTTACATATGACAAGCTGGGAAAATATTAATAACTATCATATTTAGAAAGACCATGGGGGGGGGGGTTCCCTGGTGGTGTAATGGCTAGGATTTGGCATTCTCAACACTGTGGCCTGGGTTCGATTCCCAACCAGGGAACCACCAAAAAACCCAAAACCAAACCAACAACAACAACAACAAAAACCATAGAAATCATTAAGAAAAAGAAAATATTTCAATAGAAATTTGGCAAAGGACAGCAACTCACAAATGAAAAATTCGAATGAAAGAAAACTACCCAGACTTGCTAGTAATTTTAAAAATATACCAATTGAGACAGAAAATACTTTCCCTAACTACGGAATGGTAAATATTGTAAAGAGGACTAGGGAAATTTTATTTATGTGTAAATTGAGACAATCATTCTAATTAGACATTTGCTAATATGTATGAAAAAGTCCTAAAAATGTACATTTACTTCTATAATTTCTTTCCTCAAAAAAAAAATCAGATAATTGTATTCTAAATGTAGAATGAAGGTTGCAGAGTCTAAGTTTCTGAAGTGAATTATTGACTTGGAAAGGACTCCCTATTCCTTTAAGGGGAACTTCCCCAGAAGCTTCTATGAGATGACATGATATTCAGGGAAAGATCAAGGTCTTCACTTGCTGCTCTAATTTCAACAAAGTCTTTGGATGTAGAGTGGTAGAATGAGGATCTGCCTTCCTGGAAAAGTTTATCAGAACAATTTTTATTATGCCTCAAGTCTGTTTATTCCAGTCCCTGTCAGAAATGCAAGTCCTTTTAGGCATCTGTTAACAGCTGTGTTGTACATTCCCCCATCTCACGACTCTGTATTCACTGAACTAACCAGTCATCTCATCCCTCTGAAATGATCCTACTGTGTCCATCATGGAGGCCAATGTTTGGCAGAAAGTTGGACTTCTCTCAAGCCCCTCCTGTTCAGGGGCTGGGCTCAAGTAACTGGGCCACCAGAAAGACGGGGATCTGTGCTTTAGCGCAATTCTCTTGAACTTTGGGTTAGAGCTATCTATGTGTGTCTTGACTTTCCAGCTATTTCTCAGAGCTAGAAATCATCTGGCTTCTCTTCGGACATTCCATTCCTGTGCTGTGCAACTGCTTCTGTCCCTTTGAGCAAACATGTCTTGAGTTTGATATCATTGTTTTTACGATGTGTAAATTTAGGATACTGATAATTTGACCTTAATGAGCCCTAGAGTGCTTTTTTGCTTTTGTAACCTCACAACTCCCTCAACTATTCAAATCTAAATCATTTATTCTTAGGGAAGCTATTTGTACAGGCTTCAGGCAGTCTTCTCCTTTCTTCATTCAGCCCTCCTGTCTGTTGAATAGGGCCTACCCTCATCCATTAGGTCATCATCCAGGGACCTGTGGCATTTCCCCAATTTGGTCGTGATGACGTTAAAGTGCAAGATGCCATATTTTGCCATGTATAACGCACACTGTTTTGCCCCAATTTGTGAGGTAACAATAAGGATGCGCATTATACATGGATAGTACTAAATTCCATATCTATATAAATGTTTTTAATTCTTTTATTTATGCTTGTGAGTTAAAAGTGTAACTCTAGAAATCAATGATATTCATATGCAAAATAATACCCTGCAATATAATTTTTTATATAAAAGTTTTTATACATAAAATTTCTTGTACCTTGTATCTGTTCTTGTGTTTTGTAATTATTTGTTACATAAAATTTTTTGTACCATAATATGTTAAAAAGTAAGTGCTAATGTTTCTTTATAACAAAAAAAAAAGTACCTAAATATAAACAAATAAAAATTTGAATTGAAATGAAGGATTTTTTCCTGAAACTTTGGGCCTAAAACATGGGTGTGCATTATACACGGGAGTGTATTATACATGGCAAAAATACGGTGAATGTAGGAACATACAAATAATCTGCCTCCCTTTTTATATCTTTTCCTTCTTATTTATTTTCTTTTCCAATCAAAACTTAAAAATTAACTTTATTTTTATTTACTATAACTGAAGTAAAAAATAATGACTTTTATTTTAAATTAAGTAGAAAATACTCTTGTTTTAAAGGCTTTAAAAGCTTCAACCATATTCCAGAACAATGCAATTGATTTTTATGACTGTTTAGAAAATAGTTTAACTTTGCCCTCACAAAAGTTCTGATTCCCTTGGCTGGTGGGAGGTGATCTCTAAGCCCTTGCAGTGTCATGCTTGATAGGGAATGTCTTCATTTGCCTGGGGGCTTTGGGTCATACTAGACAGTCTAAAATGTGAGTTAGGGTGCAGGATGCTATACTAGATAGTGAGTGAGATGAGGGTGGCCGAATCCCAGGTTTTCCTTTTAAAGGGCCCACACATGGGCTTACTCAATGATGAACTCACTCCCTCTGAGCTCCAGTGCTAGGGCTATGGTTCAAAAGGTGCCAGGGACATATGGGGAGGAACTAAATGGTCTGGCTTCAGGGTGAGGGCTGGAAGGGTAGCTTTCTCCCAGACAGAGGAGCTGGCAGAAGTCACTCATATTTTGTTGTTGAGCCCTCTGCCACCCTGCATGCAGACACAGACAGATATATATCTGACTTTTCATTAACCTGGCTAACACATTTCATCCCACTCTTGTGATTCCCTGAGACCCCACTCCACTCAGCCAGTGGGCCCACTCGTCATTTTCAGTGGCTTTTCCATCCAAATGACTTGTCTTGGCTCATGGTAGAGACTTTCCTAAAATCTTTCAAAGGTTCACAAGCCCATACAAGCAGCATGTGGTCTTGTCATGCTCTGTACCTCTTGCTGAGCAGCCCCAAGCCTGTCAATGACAGCACCTGATCTCAGTTTACAGATTAGCCTCTCCTAGGTACCTTTAGGCATGGCACAGTGGCAACCCATCTGCATACCTCTTTGTAGCTCATACCAATTGGCCCTGGGCAGGGCACAGGCAGTGACTGACCTGTCCCACAATAGAAACCTCCCCAGAGGCCCCAGAGCCAATATACACAGAAGCCAGCTTCAGACCACATCAGAATACCACCCAACCACCTCCACAATTGACACACCCAAAGGGCAGACTTGGCAGATACAAGAGCCCTGCTAAAGTGAATCCTGCTCTGTAGGGTCAGCCCCTGCACAATAGCTTCTCAACTGTAGTCATGATCAGTCCTCACTACCAGTCAGCCTGAGAGTGTGTCCTTCCCATTGATGTGCAAAAGGAACCAAGGCTTGACTACAACAGGAGGACACACACAACCTACACAAGGGACATACCTGGAGCACCCAGCTCAGATGACCAGGAACATATACCACCAGGGCCCAGAAGGACACCTACTATATAAGGCCACTCTACTAAGAATGGGAGACATAGCAGCTTTACCTAATATCTGGAAACAAAAACAGGGAGGCAGCCAAAATGGGGAGACAGAGAAATGTCTCAAATGAAAGAACAGAACAAAGCTTTAGAAAAAGAACTAAACAAAATGGAGACATGCAATCTACCAGATACAGCGTTCAAAATATTGGTCATAAGAATGCTCATTGATCTCAGTGAGAACCTCAACAAAGAGGTAGGAAACATAAAAATGGAGATGGAAAAACATAAAAAAGAACCAGTCAGAAATAAAGAATTCAATAGCTGAAATGAAGAATACAGGGCCCAACAGGAGTAATAACCCTTTTTTATGAGTTGGTAATCTACCAAATCTTTTATTACAAAATCACAAGCATGTAATTCTGTAACATAATGATATTTTAACTACTTAAAAAAGGGTGTTACTTCTGCCAGACCCTGTATATTAAAGGGAATCAACTAGATTAGATGAAGCAAAGGATCAAATCAGTGATTTGGAAGATAAGATATCAGAAAACACCCAATCAAAATAGTAAACAAACAAACAAACAAAACAAAAAATGAGAATAGTTTAAAAAGCCTTTGGAACAATATGAAGCATACCTATGTTCACATCATAGGGGTACCAGAAAGGCAAGAGAGAGGGAAAGGAATTGAAAATCTATTTGAAGAAATAATGATGGAAAATGTTCCTGTGAAGGAAATAGACATACAAGCCCAGGAAGTACAGAGAGTCCCAAAGAAGATGAACCCAATGAGGCCCACACCAAGACATATCATAATTAACATGCCAAAGGTTAAAGACAAAGAATCTTAAAAGCAGCAAGAGAAAAGTGGTTAGTTACCTGCAAGGAAGCTCCTATAGGCAGTCAGCTGATTTCTCAACAGAAAATTTTCAGGCCAGGAGGATGGCACAAAATATTCAAAGTGATGAAAAGCAAGGACCTACAACCAAGATTACCATACTCAACAAAGGCTATCATTTAGAATTGAAGGAGTGATAAAGAACTTCCCAAACAAGAACATGCTAAAGGAATTCACTAAATCAGTATTACAAGAAATGTTAAAGAGACTTCTTTAAGAAGAAGAAGAAAAAAGATAAAAAATAGGAATAATAAAATGGCAATAACTACATATCTATCAATAATTACTTTTAATGTAAATGGATTAAATGCTCCAATAAAAAGATAGGGTGGCTGAGTGGATAAGTCCATATGCTGCCTGCAAGAGACTTATTTCATATAGAAAGACACACATACTGAAAATAAAGGGATGGAAAAACGTATTTCATGCAAATGGAAATGAAAAAAAAAAAAGCTAGGGTAGCAATACTTATGCTAGAAAAAATAGACTTTAAAACAAAGGCTATAATAAAAGACAAGGATCCAGCAACCCCACTTTAAGGTATTTATCTATAGAAACCCCAAATACTAAATGCAAAAGGGGTATGTGCATTCAAATGTTCATTGCAACATCATTTACAATATCCAAGATGTGGAGGCAGCCTGGGTTTCCATTAGTGGATGAATGGATAAACAAGAGCTGATATTCATATATATATATGGATATTACTCAGCCATAAAAAGGAATGAAATCTTGCTATCTGCAACAACATGGATGGACCTAGAGGGTATTATAGTGATTGGGATAAGTCAGACAAAGACAGACAAGTACCATATGATTTCACTTATATATGGAACTAAAGAAAAAAATAAATGAATAAACAAAGCAGAAACAAACTCATAGATACAGAGAACATTTTGATGATTACCAGATGGGATGTTAAGGGATGAGTAAAAATGGGGAAAGGATTAAGAAGTGTAGTTATAAAATAGTCATGGAATATATAAAGTCAATATTTTAATTGTGTATGGTGTTAGATGAGTACTAGATTTTTTGGGTAATCACTTTGTAAATTTTATAAATGTTTAATCACTATGTTGTACACCTGAAACTAATATAATGTTATATTATATGTTAGCTATAATTAAAAAATTATTAAAAAATGAGTTTTTACTAACAAAATTATTTATGCTATGGTGTTTTGGAATACAATTTTCCATTTTAAAAGCTTAGATATATGGCATTTTTTGAGGGTTGTCCAGAAAGTATCCAGCCATGTACTATGAAAAATAGAGACATTTTTGGCTGGACTTTTTCCAGAAAGCCTTTGTTTGTCAGTGTGCACATGTAAACATATACCTTTATGTGTTTTTTTGTCCTTTTTTATTTCAGAAATACTTGCAAATATTTAAAAGTTTTTTCCCCCTAAACAGTTTAATAGCAAATAAATGAAGGCACTACACTTGGCAGATACAAAAAGGACTTCTTGTCCCTATGTCTGTGCAATTAAAACAGATTTAGATTCCCCATGAGACAAAAGGAAAAAACACAAAAAGGATATTGCTTTTAAGTACACACTCCCTTTCTCTAAACTAGTAACATTTTTTTTTTCTTTTTAAATTCACTACACAAACTTTTATCAGGCCAGAAAAATGACAAGGGCTCATCTTGCTTTTAGTTTTTTAAATCATTAAAATAAAATCCATAATTTTCTACAAAGTACAAACACAAGTTCACACAAAAAAGACAATATTATTGTTTTTAAGTCAAAATAGGAAACAAAGGAAAAACAGGTAAAGAAAAACCATTCTGGCAGCTAAATCTTGACTGGGTTGCCTGGATACCATTCTTGGGGGAGAACAGATAGCTTGTTTGGCCAGTGTCATGTTTTTTCTCTTCACATTGTAGAATCATTTATGTTGTTAAAGACAAAACCATTCTTTGTACTCATTCTAAAGCTACTAACATGATGATACTATTTACTCTAATTACCACTATTCCAATATTATTCTGCTGTGCACTAGTGGCCATCTCCAGACATTCATCTATTACAAGATTCATAGATCAAATCCCCACAATATTCCTTGAATATGTCTATCACCATTTATTTTCAATGACAACTTCTTGTCCATAATTTTTTTCAGTTCTGGAGGGTGAACTTTGCTCATGGTGTCTACTCAGTGAGCTCAAAGATGGCTCCAAACAGAAATAGTGTTTTCTCTTTTAAGTTTTAACTATGAAAAAGTACTGTAGTCTGTTAGCATTTCAGGTATTGGCAAACTTTTATTTATGACTTTGCCAGTATTTGACTCTAAACTTGCCAATTTATTTAAGAATGCTCTTAAAATAAAATTTACTTCTCATAGTATTGAAATGAATTAGTTTTAAAATGAGCTGCTGGAAAGCATCTTCCTACATTTTTCTGAATAACATTTTCAGAAATGCCTTCAGTGATAAAACTTTAAAATATTTCATTGGAATATATTTTACTTTTAAAAATACTTACCAATAAATTAGAGTCATAGTTTTTTTTCTGTAATCTATCTACAACTAAAGGAGAAGTTGCTATAATTTTGGAACCACATTCTTGTTCACATACCTGGAAGTCTTCATGGGAAGTTGTTCTCATAGCATAGGTTCCAAAGACAGCTGTTAAGTAACATTGTAATGCAACCAATTGGCAGGACCCCTGATGCTCCTATGGCAGTTTATAAAACATCACATCTAGCAGGTTCTATTGAATCTTCTCTCCTATCTCTTGAGTTCACATTAAGGTTCAGTGGAAAATGTTCCCATATATGGAGGTTTCCCCATGTCAAGAATCTGAGTTCCTTGCCTCAGGACTTTCTTTGACCATGGAATTTGCCTGGCTCTCTGAGTGTGGCAGGCCTCAAATGATGGGGATTTAATGCTTTCAGGAGCGACTTTCAACCAATGGGAACTTAGGAACTCCTGGAGAAATAGTCCAGCTGCCCCTTTCTCAGTGGGACAATTCTTAAGTGTGTTCTATATTCTTAGAAGATCCCACTGGGCTTCCACCCCATTTACCCACAGTGGTATCCCATGCTTTCTTGCATCCTCGATTGATTTTTATTCCTCTCCTGGATTTTTTTTTAACGTCCTGACTGTGCTTTCCAAAATACTTGCCCCCAAGTCTTTGTCTCCAGGGCTACTTTCTGGGGATCACAACAGAAGATACCACATTAACTAAGTAATACAATAAAACACAACAAAACCATCAGTTTTATTGACAGGTAAAAAGCTGTTGGTGGACCTTAAAATTACTTGAAGGAATGGGGGATTAAAGAAAATTACCAAATCTCAATAGGAGAGGGTATATTACCAACAAATTTGATTGACCAAGAGAAATGGATAGAACTACAAACACACACACACACATACACCCACCCACCCCCACCCCCAGAGAGAGAGAGAGAGAGAGAGAGAGAGAGAAGAGAAGAGAAGAGAAGAGAGAGAAGAGAAGAGAAGAGAAGAGAAGAGAAGAGAGAGAAGAGAGAAGATAGTTTTCTAACTAGTATTTAAGACTAAATAATAAAGAGGAGTAAGAGGTGAGGAAGTGGACTGAGGGAAGCCAAGAATCGTAAGGGGGCAAATAAAGTTTTGTGTATTTATTGCTATTTTTAGGTACATTTTATTTTGTTTTATTTTTCTTTTAGTTACTTTAACATTTTAATTTCCTTTAACTGCACATGAGAGACTACAATGACTTAAGAGAACACTGAGTCAGAGTTAGGTATATTTCACTTGTAATATAACCAACTGGTACTGTTTTAGGACCAAAAAAAAAAATAGGATAAAAACTGTGCTGTTTTCCTGCTTAAGCTTAGTAAAACATGGAAGCAAATGGGAATACATTCACTCACCTAAAGACAAGGGATAAATGGGGAAGCATAAAGAGTTGGGCTTGGATTGGAATGTCCACAATAGGCATTCTCTGATAGCAAAGAAACTGGCCTCTCACCTCTTACATTCCTTCAAACACTGTGCCCCCCAATTTTATTCTTAACTATATTTTGGTTCTGCTACCTCCACTGTTCCCTCACTCCATAATTGGTGAACTTCCCCCCTCCCCTGGATTTCCAGGATAGGATCCTAAATGTTTATTTGTCTAAAAAATACAAATCATTGTGCATATTAGGTACCCAATATATACTAATTCATAGTGAATGCACAAAAGTGCCCAAGAATGGATGTGGGAACAGTCCCAAGTCTGACACTCTTAGAAATAGATGTATCTATGTAGACATTTATGTATGTTATATATAATTTAATCCTCACAACAATCTGATGTGGCAGGCATTGCCATCCCCTCAACCTTAGAGAGGTGCCCATCACATGTTCAGGGTCTCACAACCAATGAGTGGTCAGTCAGGTGTTCTGCTCAGGGCTGACTGTAAGCACCTTGCTCCTTCCAACTCACTGGGTTTTCTTGACAGGATGGTCATTGGGCTGCAACAGGTGCATCTGAAACAAAATACCCCAGAAAGACTTTATAGAATATAAGCAGAGGCACTGACATTAATATTAATATTAAAAAACACTGTTTAGGAGCAACAAAATGGCAATATGAGAAGGATCCCCGAAAAATTCCCATGGAGATTACAACAAATGGAACATCTATAACTCAACTAAGGACTCCTTATGCAATGCACAAACGCAGCTAAGAGACCCTCTCATTGCATCAGAGTACATGCAGGTGGGCAGAAGGGCAAAAGGAGAAGAAAGGGGAAGTGAAAAGATGCAGGCTGTGCACTAGTCCTTGCTTGGAACTCTACCACTGGGGGAGGGAGGAGAAAAAACGTGGGTAAGCATTCTGGCCCCTAGTTGGTCCATGGGACAGAAAAAAGGAGGCCCAGAGGTGGGGGCTGTGAAACACCACAAACAGACCTCACTTTGGCCTTCAGGTGAGCAAGATATGGCACTCTGACTTCACTCTTGTTCCAAGAGGAGGGGGAGTGACAGGGGTGGTGAGAAGCTACAGTGTGACCTCACTCTGTCCCAGGAAGGATAAGGAGAGGGGGCTGTTGGCATGTTTCTCACCCCACTACCAGCAGGTCTAAAGGACTAGCATACAGGACTGAACCCAAGGCTCAGGGCAAACCAAGAACAGAAAGGTATAAGCCTGTACTGCCTGCACTGTCCCCACAGCTCCAGGCAGAAAATAAAGGTGTGAATCCTGCCCTCCCACACCCCTCAGACCTCTGCCACCCCAGTATTAGCAGTGATTCCCAAAGAAACTGCAGCAGTGAGTGTTGAGTTAAGGAGCAGAATATCTATAAATAGAGAGGTTCCAGAATGAGAAACCTGAGAAAAGGAGCTCAAAATAAATCTGAACAACAGACAAAAAAGGTAAAAGAGATGGGGACAGATGACCTATCAGAAATAGAGCTCAAGGCAATGATTACAAAAACACTTAATTTCAACTGAGAGATAGCAAGCATAAATGGAGACATACAAAGCATTACAAAGGACCAGAGACAATGATTACATTAATTGAAATAAAGAATGGAATAAAAGTCACCAAACTAGAAGTAGAAGCACAAAGCAGTGATTTTTCAAGAAAAGCCAGCAGAAAGCACCCAATCAAAACAACAGATAGAAAAAAGAATTAAAAAAAATATTGAGGAAGGAGGAGGGCAAGATGGCGACTGGAGAGGAGGTCCCTAAAGCCTCTCCCAGAAAACACAATTGAATGGCCACCCAGGAGCCAAGGAAGAGGACCCTGAGTGACAAAATGGCAGCTGAGAAATCCATGCACAAGTAAACACCTGAAGGTTGGTGAGAAGGGGGTGAGCGGGGGAGAGGGAAGGGAGCAGAGATGGATTGCAACAGGACCTGATCACGGCTGACTAGTGGGAGCAGCACAGTGCATGGGAGCAGGAAGACCAAGAGGTGACAAGAGGAAAAGCCTTAGCAAAGTGGAAGAACAGTGGGAGACCATGGGGGAGCTGGGCTGCGGAGCTGGAATTTGGAGCAGCGAGTTGGGGACACAGCTTGGGAGCCAGCCTCTGGAACTTTTGAGTGGTAGCAGGGCTGAGCGATGACTCTGAACTGCAGAGACGACACCTCGGCTCTTGGCTCCCTTGGGACCCACAGTGCAGGTGCGTGTGGCTCCAGCGCAGGGCTGCGGCTCCCATTTGCGGCATGCTACAGGGGCGAGCCGGCTGCCGTGCAGGTGCACATGGCCCCTGCAGAGGGCTGTGGTTCCTGGTCCCAGCCTGCTATGGAGGCAGGCCGGCTGCCTTCCTACTACCAGGTTAGACCCACAGCTTAGGACTTCTGCGTGTGCCTGCTCGCATGCCCCTGGGTCCTAAAAGCAGTGCAAGCCCACAGACTCTACCCCAACATTTGGCCATGGAAGCAGGCCCGGGAAGAAAGGCAGATTTGATAGCATTTGCCCCAGCCAGCAGGACCAGCTGTGGCTTGCATCACCCAGCTTTTCTAGCATAGGGCAGAAGGTGGAGCTGCCCCAGAGTGCCTTTTGTTGGCCTCTCCCCTTTCCTACAGCCTTCCCAACCAAACTAACTACAGGAAGCAGAGGGACCACGATAGATGTGCACTGCCTCCAAATGTAGCAAGAGACCAGAAATAAGCAATAAACCACCCCCTCTCTCCCAAAACTTGGCCCCCAATGCCACCTCGTGTCTGTGCTACAGTAAGACACCACAAAAGCACCAATCTGGGCTTCTGGGCACTACTACTGAACATAACGCCCTCATGTCAAAGAGGAAGAACCCAGCAGCCAGGATGAATTCCTTAAAAACTAGAAGTCCTCAGAAAGAACATGAAATTTATCCAGAAGACAGATTCTTAGACCTAGAAGCTTCTGAACTAAGTGGCAGAGAATTTAAAGTAGCCATTCTAAAGGCTCTGAGAGAAATGAAAACATACTGGCAGAACACCATGGCTGAGATGAACGACATAAAAAAGAAGATGAATGACATAAAAAAGGAACTCTGTGAACAAAAGGAACAATTTAAACAAAGAAATTCAAAATATAAGGAAGATCGAGATGGAAATGTGAGAGATAAATAATATAATAAAAGAAGTGAGAAACAAAATAACTGCCATGGGAAACAGGGCCAACCAGATGGAGGAAAGAATTAGTGATATCGAAGCTCAGAACATGGAAACAGCTCAGGAAAAGGAAGAGGGGGAATACAGAACCAAAAGGATTGAAAGAACTCTGCAAGAACTATCTGACTCCATGAGACAAAACAACATCTGGATAAAAGGAATAGAAGAAGGGGCAGAGCATTCTACAGAGAGCATACTCTAACAAATAGTAGATGAGAACTTTCCAAACCTATGCAAAGATCTGGAACCCCAAGTTCAAGAAGAAAACAGGTCCCCTAGATACCTGGACCCTAACAGATCTTCTCCAAGACACATGGTACTAAAGATGTCCAAAACTAAAGACAAAGACAATTCTCAAGGCAGCCAGGGAAAAAAGAATTATAACTTTTAGAGGAAAACCCATTAGGCTGGCATCAGATTTCTCAGCAGAAAACCTGCAAGCCAGGAGGGAGTGGAATCCAATTATTCAAAACTTTAAAAGAGAGAAACGTACAGCCCAGAATAAATTATCCAGAAAAATTATCTTTCAGATATGAAGGTGGAATAAAGACCTTCTCAGACACACAGAAGCTGGGGGGATTTGCCAGCACAAGGCCGGGACTTCAAGAAATACTGAAGGAGGCTCTTTGACCTGAAACAAAAAATCAGAAAAAATGGAACAAAGTTGGGGCAACAAGAAAGAAACAAAAATAAAACAAAAACAAAGAAATAAGTAATGGCCACAGGAAATCCTCACATATCAATTATCACTCTAAATGTTAATGGACTGAACTCCCAATAAAAAGACACAGAGTAGCAGACTGGATTGAAAAAACAGAACCCATCCATATGCTGTCTCCAAGAGACACACCTCAGCCATAAGGACAAACACAGACTGAGTGAAAGGATGGGAAACAATACTCCAAGTAAATGGTAACCAGAGAAAAGCAGAAGTTGCCATACTGATATCTAGTGAAATAAACTTCAGGTTAAAAAAGATAGTAAAAGACAAAGATGGACATTACATAATGATAAAAGGCACAATACAACAACAAGAAGTTTTGGCACTAATTAATATATATGCTCACAACCAGGATGCACCAAAATATACAAAGAAACTACTAACAGATTTGAAAGGAGAAACTGATCAATACACAATCATCGTGGGAGACTTAAACACCCGCTAACAGCTATGGACAGATCATCCAAACAGAAAACAAATAAGAAAATATCAGCTCTAAATGACACATTACAGCAATTGGACATAATTGACATTTACAGGTCACTTCATCCAGCAAAAAGAAACTACACCTTCTTTTCTAGTACAAATGGAACATTCTCAAGGATAGAACACATGCTGGGACACAAAAGTAGCTTCAGCAAATTCAAGAAGATCAAAATCATACCAAGTGTATTCTTAGACCACAAAGCTTTGAAATTGGAGATCAACTGTAAAAGGAAAGCAGAAAATACCACATATACATGGAGATTAAACAACAACTTATTAAAAATGGACTGGATAAAAGAACTGGAAAAATAAAAGATGAGATTAAAAAATATATAGAAACTAATGACAATGAAAATACAACATATCAGAATTATTGGGACACAGCAAAAGCAGTAATAAGAGGGATATTTATATCACTACAGGCCTATCTTAAGAAACAAGTAAAATCACAATAAACATCTTAATATCCCATCTGAAAGAACTAGGAAAAGAAGACCAGATGAAACCCAAAGTCAGCAGAAAGAAAGAAATAATAAAAATGAAAGCAGAGCTAAATCAATTAGAGAACAGAAGGACAACAGAAAAAATTAATATTACGAAGAGGTGGTTCTTTGAGAAAGTCAACAAAATTGACAAACACTAGGCTAGACTATTCAAAGGAAGAAAGGGAAGGTCACAAATATCCAAAATTAGAAATGGAAGGAGAGAAATTACCACTGATACCACAGAAATACAAAGGATTATAAGAAAATATTATGAAGGACTTTATGCCACTAAATTTAACAACCTAGAAGAAATGGACAAGTTTCTAGACACTTACAGCCTACCTAGACTGAACCAAGAAGAACTGGATAATCTAAATAGACCAATCAATAGCAAAGAGATGGAAATAACTATCCACAATCTCCCTAAAGGCAAAAACCCAGGACCAGATGGTTTCACCAACGAGTTCTATCAAGCATTCAAAAGAAGAATTAACACCTATCCTCCTCAGACTCTTCCAAAAAACTGAAGAGGAAGAAATTCTTCCTAACTCATTCTATGAGGCCAACATTACCCTAATACCAAAGCCGGGCAAAGACAACACAAAAAAAGAAAACTTTAGACCAATATCTCTGATGAACACAGATGCAAAAATCCTCAACAAAATATTAGCAAACAGAATACAACAATGCATCAAAAAGATCATACATCATGATCAAGTGGATTCATCCCAGGAGCACAAGGATGGTTCAACATGTGAAAATCAATTAATGTGATATACCACATAAACAAAATAAAAGATAAAGACCATATGGTCATATCAATTGATGCAGAAAAAGCTTTTGACAAGATACAACATCTATTTATGATCAAAACACTAAGTAAAATAGGTATAGAAGGAAAGTATCTCAACATAATATAGGCCATACATGACAAATCCTCAGCTAAAGTCATACTGAATGGGAAAAAGTTGAAGCCTATTCCCCTAAAATCAGGATCAAGACAGGGATGCCCCCTGTCAACACTGCTATTTAATATAGCACCAGAAGTTCTAGCCACAGTAATCAGGCAAGAGAAAGGAATAAAAGGTATCCAAATTGTGAAGGAAGAGGTTAAATTGTCACTATTTGCAGATGACATGATCCTTTATATAAAAAATTCCAAAGATTCCACCAGAAAACTATTAGAAACAATAAATGAATATAGTAATGTCACAAGATACAAAATCAATGTACAAAAATCAACAGCATTCTTATATACAAACA
Source organism: Lyroderma lyra (assembly GCA_004026885.1). Taxonomy (NCBI): domain Eukaryota; kingdom Metazoa; phylum Chordata; class Mammalia; order Chiroptera; family Megadermatidae; genus Lyroderma; species Lyroderma lyra. The sequence goes on from PVJL010002070.1 coordinate 136,098, forward strand.
ACGAATCCTCAGAAAAAGAAATGAGGGAGTCAATTTCTTTTGCTATCACAACAATAAGAATGAAATACCTGGGAATTAACTTAACAAAGAAATGACAGACTTATACACGGAAAACTAAGTATAAGACACTTTTGAGAGAAATTGGAACAGACGTTAAGAGGTGGAAAAGTATCCCCTGTTAATGGATAGGAAGACTTAACATTGTTAAAATGGCCATTCTACCTAAAGCAATCTATAGATTTAATGCAATACCCATCAAAATCCCACAATCATACTTTCGTGAAATAGATAAAAGAATTATCAGATTTATATGGAACCATAAAAGACCTCGAATTGCCAAAGCAATACTACATGAAAAGAATAAGGCTGGTGGCATTACATTCCCTGACTTCAATTTATATTACAAAGTATCAATAGTCAAAACAGCTTGGTACTGGCAGAAAAACAGAAATATTGACCAATGGAACAGAACTGGAAACCCAGAAATAAATCCACAAATTTATGGACAAATAATTTTTGCTAAAGGAGCAAAAAACATACAATAGGGAAAAAACAGCCTCTTTAGTAGGTTATGCTGGGAAAACTGGAAAAACATATGCAAAAGAATGTACTTGAACTGTGAACTCTCTCCATATACGAAAATTAACTGAAAATGGATTAAAGATGTTCATACCAGACCTGCAACAATAAACTGTATAGAAGAAAACATTGGTACTAAACTTATAGACCTAGGACTCAAGGAAAGTAAAAGCAAAAATAAATGAATGGGACTATATCAAACTAAAAATCTTCTGCACAGCAAAAGAAACCATCAAGAAAGCAAAGAGACCGCCAACTGAATGGGAGAAAATATTTGCTAATAACGCATCAGTTAAGGTTCTAATATCTAAAATATATAAAGAACTAATAAGACTTAACAACAAAAATACAAACAACCCAATTAAAAAGTGGGCAGAAGAACTAAACAGACACTTCTCCCATGAAGAAATACAAATGGCCAACAGACATATGAAAAAATGCTCATCTTCATTAGCTATCAGGGAAATGCAAATCAAAACCACAATGAGATACCACCTCACACCTGTTAGAATGGCTATTATCAACGAGACAAAGAATAACAAGTGCTGGAGAGGATGTGGAGAAAAAGGAACTCTGGTACACTGCTGGTGGGAATGCAAATTGGTACAACCACTGTGGAAGACAGTGTGGAGGTTCCTCAGAAAATTGGGAATGGAGCTACCATTTGACCCAGCAATCCCCCTTCTGGGGATCTACCCAAAAAACTTGAAAACCTTTGTCCACAAAGACTTATGTACCCCAATGTTCATCGCAGCACTGTTCACAGAGGCCAAAACATGAAAACAATGAAAGTGTCCTGCGACAGAGGACTGGATAAAGAAGCTGTGGTACATATACACAATGGAATATTACTCAGCTATAAGAAAAGATGAAATATTGCCATTTGCAACAAAATGGATGAACCTGGGGATCATCATCCTTAGTGAAATAATCCAGACGGAAAAAACAAAGAACTATATGACTTTACTTATATGCGGAATATAAAACTGAAAGCAACAAAGAGAAAAGAAATGAACAAACAAAGAAACAAGCCATGGACACAATCAATAGTTTAATATTTTTTTGAGAATGAGTGGATTAGGGAGGGGTAAACAGGAGGGGGTGGGAGAGGAAGGGAGGAACCAATATATAAGGTGATGGAAAGAGAAGTCACCTTAGGTGGTGAACTTATAGAACAAGTTGACAATGCACTGCAGAATTGTATGCCTCAAACCTATGTAATCCTTGCTAACAGATGTCACCCCAATAAATCTAACAATAAAAATGCATTTAAAAAACAAAACAAAACAAAAAAATTGAGAATTGTTTGAGATTCCCCCGGGACAACATCAACCAGAAAAATATTTGCATCTTAGGCCTACTAGAAGGTGCAGAGGAAAAACAAGGTATCAAGAACTTATTTGAAAAATAATGACTGAAAATTTTTCTAACCTGGTGAAGGAAATAGACATACAAGTCCAGGAAGCACAAAGGGTTTAAACAAGATAATTCCAAACAGGAACACACCAAGACACATCATAGTTAAAATAGCAAAAGTTAAAGAAAAAGAGAAAATTCTAAAAACAGCAAGAGAAATGCAAATGGTAATTTATAAGGAGACACCCATTTGGCTCTGAGCTGATTTCTCACCAGAAACTTTACAGGCCAGAAGGGAATGGCAGAAAGTATTCAACATGATGAAAACCGAGGCTCTACAACCAAGAATAATGTATCCAGAAAGGCCAGCATTCAGAATTGAAGGACAGATAAAGAGCTTCTCAGATGAGAAAAAGTTAAAGTAGTTCATCACCACCAAAGCAGTAGTACAAGGAATGTTAGAGGGATTTCTTTAAGATGGGAGGAGGGATGGGAGAGTGGGTAAAATAAGGGAAAGGGATGGAGAAATTCAGTTTGATGTTTACAAGGTAATAATCAAGGAGATACAGAGTATAACAATGAGGTTGCAGTAACTTTGTGGGTACTAGATGGGTACTAGATTTGTTGGGGTCATGTGAGGAGAGCAGGAGGGGTGGGTAAAAAATGGGAAATCAAAAAGTCCAAATTCAGTACCAGAATAGACACAGGGATGTAAAATGCAGTGTAGGGTATATAGTCAACAACATTGTAATAACTATGTTGTTAGAGGGTAACCAGGTGGATTAGAATGAGGATTTAGTAAGTTATATAAATGATTCATCACTGTGCTGTACACTTGAAACTGTTAAAATATTGTATGTAAAATGTAATTAAAAAAAAGAAGTAAAAAAGAAATCACACACATGGCATAGATTCATCATTGTGTGATTTTGAGCAGACCATTTTAAATGTCCCCCAAAAGGACAACAACCTTTTCTGTATCCTCAAGTTGTGAAGGTTAATTCTGGTAGTAATGTTTCAGTTTGTGAAAAACAAAGCTGTCCAGGAATGTAAGGGTGTCATGTTCCTTAGTGGTCCTAGAATTAGTCTCTCTTTCTTGGATGTATCGTAGCCCTTTGTCAGTGCATATTTTATCATACTTGTGCCTTTCTGTGCTGCATTAGCAACAGTTACATACATGTCTCCTCTTAATGATAAAAGCAAGACCTTGCCCCAGTGCATCAATTCACCCTCTTCATTATTGAGCAGTGTCATATATGTAGCAGGTCTTCAAAGAATATTTAGTAAATAAATAAGTAAGTAATAAATAAATAAATTAATATTTCTTCAATAATTTTAATGCTTTCTATATTCATTCTTTTTCCTTTTAACATAGTTTTTATTTTTAAATTAAAATTTTAAAAATTACAGTTGATTATATTTATTTCAGGTGTACAGCATAGTAGTTAGGCATTTAAATAACTTACAAAATGATCCCCCTCTTAAGTCTAGTACCCACCTAGTAACCACACATAATTATTAAAATATTATTGACTATATTTCCTATGTTGTATTTTACATTCTCTTGACTATTTTGTAATTACTGATTTATACTTCTTAACCTCTTCACCTTTTACACTCAGCTCCCTAACCCCTATTCCCCATATTTATTCTCAGCTTCTGAATTGACAAAATATACAGATTGAAAGAAGTAGTAAAACTGTCATTAGTTACCGACATGGATGTTTATGTAGAAAATTCTGTGGAATATAAACATAAAACAACTAGAGAGAAGATTCAAGATGGCGGAGTAAACACTGTGCTTGCCTCATCAAATACCCACATCAAAAATTACATAATAGAACAATCAACCTGGAGAACCATCTGAAGTCTAGCTGAACAGTTTTTTAACTAAGGATGTAAAGAAGATGCCACATCAAGGCTAATAGGAGGGGCAGAGAGGTGAAAGGGGCTGGTCCCACACCCAAGTGTGGCAGTTGAGAATCAGGAGGGATATCTTGGCCACAGGGGTTCCCATGGAGAAGTGATGGACTCTAGCCTCATATCAGCCAGGGAAGAAGAGATCCCACAACATTAGGCTGTGAAAAACAGGGCATTTCAACTGTCCAAGTGGGAAGAAAGGCTGTAGGAAACCTGTCTTCCTCTTAAAGGGATTGCACTCAGGCTCACTTGCTCCCAGGCACTCACTCTGGGCACTGGCAGAGAGATGGTGACTGGGCAGTGTGTGTGTGGGGACATTGGAGACATATGGGGTGGCAGACTGAGACGTGTGACTGTCAGGTGAGGACTGGAGGACAGTTGCCATTTTTTCTGTGTGTGGTCATCTTTCTGTGCAGGTGGGCACCATCTTTCCTGTGTTGAGCCCTCTCCCCTAAGCCCATGGCAAATCTGAATCTGAATTGGTCTGGTGAGCTCTGTTCACTCTGCCCTTATGACTCACTAAGATCCCACACCCAACTTCTTACTGCACAAGGCTTTATCCCAGACCTGGTACAGGTGGCATGTTTCCTTGGTTCACAATTAGGCCTCTTCTGTATGGCTTCAGGTTCAGCACAAGCAATGACTAACTGTGGAGGTCTCTGTAGCTCCTACCCAGTAGTCCCCAGCTGTCACAGGCAATGGCTGACCTGTACTGGCATTGGAGTCCCTCTCAAGAGGTCCTGAAACTAATATACTGGGAAGTTGGCTTCAGACCACAGCAGAGCATCATCCAATTAGCCCCACAAGCCACACATTCAAAGGGCAGTTTCAGTAGGCACCTGAGCCCACTGGGGCAAATCCTACTCTGTGGGAAAGCCCACTGCACATCAGCTCAAAAGCTGTGGATATGGTGAAAGCCCACAGCCAATCATCCCGAGAGTCAATCCCACCCACTGACATGCCAATAGCAGTCAAGGCTCAAATATAACAGGAAGATACAGACAAGCCACACAGAGGACACTCCTGGAGCACCCAGCAAAGGTGATCAGATTGTGCCACTATGCCCCACAGGGCACTTACTACAGTAGATCATGTGACCAAGATTGGGAGATGTAGCAGATCTACCTAATACATAGAAACAAGCAGAGAGGCAGCTAAAATTAGGAAACAAAGAAATATGTTCCACATTAAAGAACAGGAGAAAACGCCAGAAAAAGAGCTAAACAAAATGGAGGCAAGCAACCTACCAGAGACAGAGTTCAAAACACTGGTTATAAGGATGCCTAAGGAACTTAGTGAGAACTTCAACAAAGAGATAGTAAGCATAAAAAAAGACATAGAAACAGGCTGACCATACGTACCATTTAAAATGACACAGTACCATTGTTTTCTGTCCTGTTTAAAATGGTATGTCTGATCAGCCTACATAGAAACCATAAAAAAGAACCAATCAAAAATAACTGAAATGAATAATTCACTAGAAGGAATCACCAGTAGATTAGATAAAGCATAGGATCGAATCAGTGATTTGGAAGAAAAGGTAGCAGGAAACACCCATTTGGAATAGCAAAAAGAAAAAAGAATCCAAACAAATGAGAATAGTATAAGAGACCTCTGGGACAATATCAAGCATAACAACATTCGCATCATTGGGGTACCAGAAGGATAAGAGAGAGCAAGGAATTGAAAACATATTTGAAGAAATAATGACTGAAAACTTCCCTAACCTGGTGAAGAAAGAGACATATAGATTTAGGAAGCTAAGAGAATCCCTACAACCAAATGAACCCAAACAGACACATTATAATTAAAATGGCAAAGGTTAAAGACAAAGAGATAATCCCAAAAGCAGCAAGAGAAAAGCAGTTATAGTAATCAATAATATTATAATAACTATGTGTAATGCCAGGTGGGTACTAGACTACTCAGGGGTAGGTATCACCTCTTAAATTATATAAATGTCTACCACTATGCTGTACACCTGAAATTAATATTAAACAATACAGAATGTGAAGAAAAATATAAAAAATAAAATATGACCTAAGTACCAGAAAAAAGTTATTAAAAACTAAAACCACTAGAATAATACTTGATTTTGGTAGGATTATAGGACACAAAGTCAATCAACAATTAATTTTATTCATATATATGGCAACAAGTAATTAGAAAGTGAAATAAAAGTACTGTATAATAGCATCAAAACATCAAATATCTAGGAAGAAATTTAACAAACTACATAAATGATCTCTATACTAAAAGCTACAAAATATTGCTGAGAAAAATTAAGGCAGCACTAATAAGTGGAGAGGCATACCATGTTTATGGATTATAATATTCAATATAGTTAAGATGACAGTTCTTCCAGAATAGATGATAGACTCAATGGAATTCTAAGTTTCAGCAAGATATTTTTTGTGGATGTAGACAAGCTGATTCTAAAATTATAGAGAAAGGCAAAATATCTAGAATAGCTAAAACAATCTTTAAAAAGAGGAACAAAGAGAACTTACCTAACTGATTTCAAGAGTTATTATAAACTCAGTAGAAGAAATAGTGCTAATTGACATAAGAATAGACAGATAAAACATGGACCAGAATAGGGGGTCAACCACACAGTCAATTGATTTTCTTCAAAGGTACCAAAGCAACAAAATGGGGAAAGCAAATCTAACAAATGGTGTTCCAACACTGAATAATATGGAAAAAAAGGAACTTTGGCCTTATTTCACTACATATCCCCAAATTAAGAAGAGTCATTCTTAAAAATAAAAGCTAGGACCATAATGCCTATAGAAGATTACATAGGAAATTGTTTTTGTGATTTTTGAAGCAGGAAAGGTTTCTTAAGGCATAAGAAACACGAATCATTAAAAAGTGATAAATTTGCCTTCATAAAAATGTTTCTATTAAAAAAAACATGTAAAGCAGTTGAATAGTCATTTCTCCAAAGATGATATACAGATGGCCAATAAGCACAAGAAAGGATGCTCAACATCACCAATCATTAGGGAAATTAAAATCAAAACCACATTGAGATAACACTTTACACTCAATAAAATGGCTATTATAGATACAAATGTATTGGTGAGGATGTGCAGAAATTGAAACCCTTGTGCTGTATTGGGAATGTAAAATGGCACAGCCATTGTAGAAAACACTATGGTAGTTCCTCAAAAAATTATGATCCAGAAATTCTACTTTTGGGTATATACCCAAAAGAATAAAAAACATGGACTTGAACAGACATTTATATACCAATGTTTATAGCAGCATTATTTAAAATAACCAAAAGATGGAAACAACCCTAGCATCCAAATAACCTTCAATGGATGAATGGATAAACAAAATGTGATTATACACACACGATGGAATATCATTCAGCTTCAAATAGGAAGGAAATTCTGACACATGGTACTACATGAATGAACCTACATCATTCTAAGTGAAATAGTCACAAAAGGACAAATATGTGTCCTTTACATAAGGTGCCTGGAGTAGTCAATTCTATGGACACAAAATGTAGATTGATGGTTACCAGTGGCTGGGAGTGGAGGTGATTGGGAAGTTGTTGTTTAATGGGGACAGAGTTTCCGTTTGGAATGATGAAAATGTTATGGAGATGGATGGTGGTGAAGGTTGCACAACAATGTGAATGTACTGAATGCCACTGAGCTGTATATCTAAAAGTAGTTAAGTTGGTAAATGTTGGTATGCATATTTTACCAGAATAATAAAAAGGTAAAAAAATATTTTTAATAACTATGCACAGATTTGTCATCACAGAAATTGTTAAGGCAAGTCATAGCTTTTGCCACAATTTCTGTGATACATCTCTAAGGGACACAGCAGAAGTTAGTGTGTTTCTTTAATGGCAAACCTCTAGCTTGCTCTAAAATTCCTCAGAGGTGCTGCATGTGAAGTCATCTAACACTGGGTATTTGCTCTGTGTAGGCCCTCTTTCAAGTGCTCTCTGGATATTGATTTGTGTACCCTCTCCACAGCTTTAGGAGACAAGTAACCTATTACCCTCTTATCTAGTCAGAGGAGCTATGGTAAAGAGCTTGCACAAGGCCCCAAAACTTCCAGCCTCTGTAGTCCAGCCCCAGGTTCATACCTCTGACCACTAGACTCCCTGTCCCCTAGGGGGTCCCCTTTCAGTCCCCACTGTCACTCCTCAGACCTACTTTCAGGTACTTGCTGTCCTGTCCTCATGCCAGCTGCCTTTTCCTGTCCCATATCAGAGGGTGTGAGGACCATCAGGCCTGAGTGCCCAGCTAGTCTGTACTGCAGCTGGCAAAACAGGCCTCAGGCGGGCCACTTGACCTCTTTTGGAAGCAGATGGAGCTTTCCTTTTGCCCAAGGTCAAGCACTCTAATAATCAGAATGTCTACTTGGGGAACTTATTCTTTCACATACCCTCTCTTGCTACCAAATATTTTTTTTGTTGTTTTAACGTTAAAATGTTTTTAGGATTATAGGAAACATGCAATTTGTAATATAAAAATACAGGAAAATAAAAAGAGGAAAAATTATTACTAATTCTATCAAACAGAAAATCACCATAAACTTTTATACTTTTTGAATGTATTTTAAGACACAATGTGGTCATATTAATAAATAAAAATTGTTCCCTCAGTCAAATGGCTATAATTAATTATAACATAATCATTCCCACACTGTTGGACATTTAGTATGTTTCAAATTTGAAATTTAATGTTGGTGGCTTTCTGAAGATTTTATTTATTTTTTTCTGATTATGACAATTTTACAGTACCCTCTCTTACTGTAAAGCTTTGGCTGCTGCCCCTGGCGCCCCTGGAGTTCCTTAGAGGTACTCTTGCCCAATTATAGATTTTGGATCTCCTCCATAAGCTGGTCCCGGGACTTACTGGGGCTCAGAAGCCAAATGACGGCAGATTCTCTCCCCTGCCATGGAAGGCTCCTCTGTTGATGTGCCAGCGGAAGGCAGAAGAGACAGCCACTGGGGAGACTAAAAGCAACAGACCATTGTCCCCACATGAAGACACAAGTCACCTCCTTGAGCAGCCTTGACTCAGGCTTGGTGCCAACAGTCACCAGGCTTATCTGCCTTCTGGGCATCTTATGGTCTACAGGCACTCGCTGGGCCTAAGTCAGCGTCTAGCACGCAGTGATTTCCTAGAATTAAGAAGGATGCTACTTAGAAGGCCGCTTTGCAAATGTTTATTATGAAGACAGACACGTTAGTGAGGGGAAGGGCCGTCGGTTGCCGGTTCGCGGGCTCGCGGGTGCTCAACCCAATCCTGGCTGCCAGAGGGCCAGTGGTGGAAGCTTCCGCATCTATGCTGGAAGCTTCCAGCAGGGGGCAGTGCGGGCACACTAATGAACCTCGTTCCCGACTGCAAAATCGGGAGAAACTTGATCTTTGTTTATGGTCCGAAGTTTATTGATTTTCACTCCAAACTCAATCATTCCGTCTGAAAGAATCCTTTTAAAAACCAGAAGCATAAATTACAATCAAGTTGATCTTGCTTTCTCCCCTTTGGACACCTGTCACACTGGTATGACAGCCCAGTTGACCTCAGGTGGGGTCAGGCCTGTGGGGAGGGGCAGAGGAGGTGGATTTGGCCTTGTGCAGCCCCTAGATGGGGACGTAGTGTGCTGGGTAAACAGCCTCACAGACTGTGGAAATGTCTTTGCAGTGATTCAAAGCTCCCAGTTAGACTTGAGTAAGAAAGCAATGTAACTCCCGTTATTTACAATCATTCTAGTCAAGTTTCTTTCTCTTTCATGCCTGATAGATATAAATTTACCACTTCTTGGTTAATTCTGTTGATTTGATGATTGCTCAGCCATTTTGGGTTTAAACTCACTGGCTCTTCCTCACATCATCTTTGACTTGATTCTAACTAGAGAGCATAGGGTTTACACAAGCACCCACCTGGTTACCATGGGGGCAGAGGCCCCACCCTAAGGCTTTGCTGGCTCCCAGGCCAGTGCTGACCTCCAACTTTTCCAGTGCATTTTTCATGTCCTCTGGGAGCACCCAAAGAAGGGCCAGATGGGGCTCAGGGAAGGGTATCCATGATCCCTTGGCTCCCTGGAACAGAGCTACTAGCCTCGGTGGAAACTGTCCAAGTGGGTTTCTTTGATGTAGCTGCCTGCATTCTGTTTTTAAGACTGAGTAGATTCACTTTGGTTATCTAACTTCCAAGTTCTACTTGGGCCCTTGGGAACTTAAGGATATTCTCCCATGCTTTGCAGGTGAGGGACAGATGGTACTGCCATGAGTCCTCTGGTGCCTAGACACACCCTATCTACTACTCTCCTGAGGCCAGATGAACTTCTCTAAGAGGTTTATTGCTGCATCTTCTAGGCCAGGCAATGTCCAGTGTGTGGCCCAACATGGTTTTAAATGTGTCCCAACAGAAGGGGGATTGCTGGGTCAAATGGTAGCTCCATTCTCAATTTTCTGAGGAACCTCCACACTGCCTTCCACGGTGGTTGTACCAGTTTGCACTCCCACCAGCAGTGTGCGAGAGTTCCTTTTCCCCCACATCCTCTCCAGCACTTGTTATTCCTTGTCTTGTTGATAATAGCCATTCTCACAGGTGTGAGGTGGTATCTCATTGTGGTTTTGATTTGCATTTCCCTGATAGCTAATGAGGATGAGCATTTTTTTATACAACAAGTTGACAATGCACTGTAGAACTGTATGCCTGAAACCTATGTAATCCTTGCTAACAGATGTCACCCCAATAAGTCTAACAATAAAAATGAATTAAATGTGGCCCAACACAAATTTTTAATACATTATGAGATTTTTTTTGTGACTTTTTTTTTTTTTTTTTTTTTTTTTTTTTTTTTTTTTTTTTTTTTTTTTTTTTTTTTTTTTTTTTTTTTTTTTTTTTTTTTTTTTTTTAGCTCATTGGCTATCATTAGTGTTAGTGTATTTTATGTGTGGCTCAAGATAATTCTTCCAATGTAACCCAGGGAAACAAAAAGGCTGGACACCACTGTTGTAGTCTATTATCTGATCTCAGTTCTAGATTAGACTCTCAGACTTTAAGGTAGAGTCCACTATGTATCCATCACTTTCATGCCCTTGTACTCAGCCCAGGGAGGAAAGTGATGGGCCTAAGCCTTATCCTTCCTCTCCCAACAATTCCTTCCCCAGCCCTTGGAGGGTGCATGTGCACATGCACACACACTGACACACAGAGATATACAAATTGTATTACATATGTTCTTTATATATACAAAGAGAATACACCCTTAGCTTCCCTATCTCTCACATATATGGGTGTGTTGCCAATGAGGATGGTACTGAGGGAGGACAACAAACCTTGTATCTTTCTACTTCATGGCTTTTCAAATTTTTTTTCTCATACCTGGATGGTACTTTTTGAAATGAAAAGCCCAGGATGTATCTTTATTTTCTGATTCCACAGTGACTCCCTTGCCCTAAAGCACTGGGCAAGCCTGTCTACCTGTGTGGTGGTAGGAGAGGCCTTTGGGCCAGAAGGAGCCCATTAGAGTGAAAGATGCACTGGCATCATGGTCCACCTATATCCTTTCTCTGCCCCTCATGGGAGATTTCTCTGCCTCTCAGGCTCCAAGGTCTGACCACACCTGGAGTGGAAGGGATTTCTCGAAAGGGAATAGGCCTTTATTGTTAACCATCTGGGAAGTGGTGGGTCCTAGAGCAGAAACTTGAACTTAGGAGGTGTTGGGATAGCCAAACAGATCAAATAAATACACCCTCAAATGTCTGAGTTCTGAGCAAATTGAGAAATATCTCTGAAGAGTGGCAGGTAGAAGTCAAAGATGGACTTACTAGTGCTGGTGGTGACCAATTCCGGCCAAGTGGAGGCTGTCTGGAGTGAGGTGAATAGTTTAGTCAGTTAGTGGCCTGAGGAGAGGTGTGGGGCCCACTTCTAAGTTATCTCTGTTATATTTCCCTTGGCCTATTCCCAGGTCTTCAGGAAGCTCCCAGGAAAATTTACCATCTGAGCTCAGACTCTGGTGAGGTATTGGGAGTAGGGAGAATTTTGTGCCCGTGGCTTGGCAAGTAGCACAGGGTACAATGATCATTTCCTGAGGACAGACTCCTGCATGGAGGCCAAGGGCAGCTAAGTCCTGTGGACTTGACTAGTGGGGCTGCAGGTGGTGAAGGTAGTAGAAGTTGGCAGCATCAAGAAAGGAAGGGAGGAAGAGAGCCTGAGGGTCTCACTCTTGAGCTTCCTGTGATAGTTGGAGTGCTGGACAGATGAGCCAATGGGGGTGCCCACTTTCCTTATTTGGGTCAGAGTGGACTTGAACAGCGACTTAGGTTTTGTGTGCTGGGGTGTTGTCGAGTGTCCTTTTGTGCTCTAAAAAGGCAGTCTCCACAACACTCCAGGCCCAGAGAAACACAACGTTCTCAAGTAGAAGTTTCAAGTTAGTTATGAAATGTGGATGAGAAGATGGAAACTGCTTTTTAAGTTTATAAAGAATAACTTAGATCAAGGGCTTTGTCAGTTCATGGCAGACACAGGGTTGGGTGAGCCACAATACTCAGCCCTTTCCATGCAGTGTTCCCTTCCTGGGGTCCTGGAGAGTGCTGAAGAGGCCTCCTGGCCCCCTTGCATTGCCTCCCACCCCTGCCTTGTGCTGACAAAAGACCCATTGTTCCCACACAGGCGTCCTTGGTGCCGAGCTGCCCTGTGCAGCTGTCATAACACTGGGATCCGCTGGCTCTTCCTCAGACAGTTTTGTTACCAGATCTGGGTCTGATGTTTGCACTTTATATTGCCTCCACTCCAGGCCTGAACCAGGACTTTCTGTGTCCCAGGTCCCCTGAGTTCCAGCTGATGTGCACCCTGGGTTTCCTGAATCTTTGCTGTGCCCACACCTGTTTTGCTATGGAAAGCTTTGACCTGGATTTTCAGCCTGCTTGAGAGTGCTGGAAATGTCCAGGAGACTGGAGCAGAGTGAAACAGATCACTCTCTGTTTCTTTCTTCCCTGCTTCCTTAGAGTAAATAGCACAGGTTTTGTTTTTAAATTAGAGAGGGTGGACCTTATGGTCTTTGCAAATAGCTCTTGGTATCAGTCCCTGACCCTTTTTCCTATTTGATTCTGACACCTGGGGATTTGTTACTAGGTCCTGGAGTCATATTATTGATTATCTTCGCGTCTCATGGTTTTTCTATTACCCTTTACATAAGTAGAATCAGTTTTTTGTCTTTCACCTCCTGTTCTTACTCCAGCATTTTGGTCACAGGATTGCACAATCTAATTCCTATAATGCTGTGCAAAGGGTGTACACTGCCATATAACATCTATGAGATAACAATGTCTAATAGCATTGTTCTCATTGAACAAACAGAGCAACTGAGGCAGGAAGAGGCTAGGTACTGACCCAAGGTCATAGAGTCAGTGGAAAAGTTTAACCTCACTCAAGTTCTTCTGGCTTTCAGCTTGGAGTGTTTTTAATACTATTAGAACCTCAGTCCTGTGTGGACTGACTGTAGCTTAGAAGGGCTGTTATGCAGTATGGTCAAGTCAGCAGGTGGTGATGGCCCCTTCCCTTCTCTGTCTCTCCAGTGTCCAGTTGAGGCAAGTCTGTGGGACTCCCACTTACCTGAGAAAGGATTTCTGTTTGCAGAACACCTTCAGTGTAGGGCAGAGTACCAATCTAATCTAACTCAGTGTAGGGCAGACACAAGTTGTAACAAGGTAAACATAATGGAAAGAATGCTTGGATAAATCAAAGTGTAGCTTCTATAAAGTACGTACTTTACAGCCAGGAGATTTAATCTTAAATGACCCCTTTGAACTAAAGCTAGCCCAATCTCTGGATAAGAACAGCAATGAGATCTCTCTCTCTCTTTTTTATTGTTAGACTTATTGGGGAGATCTCTTCCTTCCTTCTTTTCCTCTTTCCTTTCCTCTCCCTTTTGCCTTTCTTCCCAAATTCTAGGAAGTTGTGGAAGAGAGATAATTTTTGTGTTTATAAGACATCTTCTGGGATTCCTGAGTTCGTTGCTTTCCCTTCCATATTTCCTGCTGCTTAAATTGAGCAAATCATCATCACAAAACTCCAAGGAAGTGCTATTCAAACTCATAATTGGGTAGATCTATTCATTACTACAACAACTTTCCAGTAGATGGCAGTAAAGTGCAAGATCAGGTGACCTATTCTAATTTGTGTGGCTTCTCTGTGAGTTAGCAGCTGTCCCACCTTGGCACATCTGACATATAGCATTCTCAGTTTAGCTGGGGCCACTGCAGAAAGCTGAACATGGCGAGCATGACCATGAAGTTCTAAACAGCATGACCTCGAGCCATGCTCAGCCTCGCTACACCTGAGGGAGCAGGGTGCAGACAGCAGGAGTGCTGTACAGTGAAGCCTGCCTCTCAGAACTGCCCTGATAACAACAAGGGCTCTTGTAAGACACATGGTTTAGTCCAGGGATCCTCAAACTATGGCTGGCAAGCCAAATCCAGCTACTGCCTGTTTTCATTTGCCTAGCAGAGTGAGAATTCATTTAAAATAACTGAAAAACATTAAAAGAAAATAATATTTTGTCCTGTAAAAAATTATATAAAATTCAAATTTTAATGTTCACAAAGAAAGCTTTATTGAAACGCAGCCATGCTCATTTGCTCATTCATTTGCATAGTGATGGCTGCTGCTTCTGCCCTAATACAGTGCAGCTGAGCATTTGTGATAGACACTGTGTGGCCTCAAAACCTGAAATATTTATTATCTGGCTCTTATAGAAAAATGTTGCCAATCCTTAGATTAGTCATTTGGGACTTCCACTGGCTTCAAACCATTACAATATTTTTTTGGTATACATACCTAGGCCGAGGGTGACTAGTGCCAGGATGGAGTGAGAAGATATGGGAGCTAATGTGCATGGGTGCTTTAGAACCCTAGGAGATGTAGGTATGGGCTGTCCTATGCAGGCTATATCACCATATCCAAAGGGTACAGTGCCCTGGAGGAGCCATCTTCCCTTAGTACCACACCTGGCTGCAGTTGGTCTATCTTTAATTGTGAGGATGCATTTTGCTACATCATCCCCATCTGTCCATGCACCAACTACAGCCCCTGAGCCTAGAAGAATGCTTCCAGCTTTTCAAACTCCTTTGGTGACAATTTGAGCATCTACTAATGTCTTAATACTATCTAAAATAAAATAATAATAAAATAAAATCCAAGCTGATTCCCAACAATGTGTAAGGGAAAATGCTTCATGATCTCCTGGATAATAGGTAGGCTAAATGAGATAGAGAACAATCTATCCTGTTTCAAACAGTACGTATGGTCAGCCTAGTCTCACTAGACTAAATTCAGGGTAGGCTGCCCATATATACCATGTGAAACAGAACAGTACCATTTTTTTTCTATTCAATTTAAAATGGTACATCTGGTCAGCCTAATTGGATGATGTTCCTGCTATACTCTGAAAATCTAATCTTGCAGCCCCTGGTCCAGTAGTCCTGTGTTCCCTATAGAAACATCTTCAATAGACCAGTTCAATGAAAGTAGTTTCCACAGCCCAATGATTGACTTCCTGGGCCACGTTCTGTTAAAAAAGGTTATGATTATGATATCTGATCAAATATTTACATTTGTTAGGATGTCCAGCTATCTCTACATCTCTACAAAGGAAGTCCAGTTTTCAGTTTTATAAGATGAAAAGAATTATGAGGATGGATAGTGGTGATGGTTACATATGAGTGTATTTAATACCATTGAACTGTATACTTAAAAATGGTTAAGATGGTAAATTTTGTTATATGTAATTTACCACAATAAAAATAAAAAGAAAAAATGCAACAACAACAAGAAAAAGTCCAGGATCTAAGTACTTCTGTTGTCATTTGGTCCAAAACACTGCCACTTCCTTCCTAAGGATTATTGTGAGTGCTTCTTAAAAGATCTCCCTGCTTCACCCTTACTATATTATAGACTACTCTCAACAGAGCAAGTGATAAAAAGGGTTGATCCTTTTCAGAGAGCTCATGGCCTTCTTCTGTTTAAAATCCTACAATGCCGCTCAACTCACTGAGAGCAGGAGCTAAAGTCATTCCAATCGTCCATGCATCCCTCTGAAGTTTCGCCCCATATCTCTCTGACCTAGCTACTCCTTCCTCATTCCAGTCTCCCCATGGCCTCTTTCCTATTCCTCTGGGGCACCAGGCATGAACCCATCAAGAACATTCACTCAGTCAGGTACCTTTGTCTGTAATATTCCTCCCCCAGGTATTCTGCTTTAAACCTTGGCTCAGCTGTCATTTTATCCAAGAGGTCTAGCTTGACTCTCCTCAGTACTGCAAACTGTCTCCCCACTCCCTTTGTGCTGCTCTGTCTCTTACAAAATAGTACTTATGTATCCTGTCTATATGATTTGCTTATCTATTTTTAAAAGATTTTTATTAAAAATAGAGATAACATACAATATTATAGTAATTTCAGGGGTACATCATAGTTGTATAATATTTATATACTTAAAGAAGTGATCACCACAAGAACTCCAGTAGTCATCTGACACCATACCATGCTATCATAATATTATTGACTATATTCCCTATGCTGTACATTATATCACCATGACTTAATATTTTTATACCTGGAAATTTGGAGCTCTTATTCCCCTCCACCTTTCCTCCACCTTTTAACTTTTCTATTATAGTTAACATTCCATGTTATTTTATACTAATTTCAGGTATACAGAACAGTGGTTAGACATTTATATAATTTAGGAAGTGATCCCCATGATTAGTCTAGTACCCACTGGCACTATCCATAGTTATCATATCATTGACTGTATTTCCTCTGCTTTACATCCCCATGACTATTTTGTAACTACAAATTTGTACTCTTTGATATTTTCACCTTTTCACCCTGTCTTCCATCCCCTTCCTATCTATCACCCCAACAAATCTAGTACCCATTTGACACTGTATATCATTATTACAGTATTTTTGGCTATAGTCCTTGTGCTATATTCTACACCTTTGTAATTACTTTGTAACAATCAATTTGTACTTCTTAATTCCTTCTTCTTTATCACCCACACCCCCAACCATCCTCCCATCTGATGACCATCAAAATATTCTCTGTATCTGTGAGTTTGTTTCTGTTTTGTTTATTTTGTCCTTGAGATTCCACATGTAAGCAAAATCACATTGGATTTATTTTTTTCTATCTGACACTCCACTCAGCACAATACCCTCCAGGTCCATCCATAGCAAGAATCGATCCCTTCTATGGCTGAGCAATATTCCATTGCATATATGTACCACCTAGTCTTTTCCATTCTTTCATCAAGGGACACCAAGGCTGCCTCCACATATGGCCATTGTAAACAATGCTGCAATGAACATATGGATACACATGTTTCCTCGATGTAGCACTTTGGGTTTCTTCAAATAAATACCCAGAAGTAGGGTTACTGGGTCCTTTTTGGTCTGTTGTTATAGCCTTTGTTTTAATGTCTAATTGTTGCTATCCCACCATTATTTTTCTTAATTTTCATTTTCATGAAGTAACTTTTCCCACCACTTTACTTTCAGTCTGTATGTGTTCTTTTTTTTATTTTTTATTTATTTTTTTATTTCAGATGAGTCTTTTGGAGGCAGCGTATATAAGGGTTTTGTTTTCTTATCCATACAACCTTCCTATGATTTTTGATTGGCACATTTAAAATCCATTTACATTGAAAGTAATTATTGATAGATATGTGGGCTGTCTGGAAAAACATCCAGTCATAAATGCCTCTATTTTTCATATTACTTGGCTGGATATTTTCTGGACACCCTCATATATAGCTATTGCCATTTTTTAATCCATAATTTTGATTTTTTTTCTGTCTTAAATAAGTCCATCTAAGATTTCTTGTAATACTGGTTTTGTGGTGATGAAATTCTTTAGCTTTTCCTTGTCTTGGAAACTATCTCTTCTTAAATTTCAAATGATAGCTTTGCTGGGTAGAGTACCCTTGGTTGTAGGTCCTTGCTTTTTATCACTTTGAATATTTCATGCCAATCCCATTTGACCTACAAAGTTTCTGTTGAGAAATCAGCCAACAGTCTTATGGGAACTCCCTTATAAGTTAACTAGTTGCCTTTCTCTTGCTGTTTTTAGGATTCTCTCCTTGTCTTTAACCTTTGGCATTTAAATTATAGTGTGTCTTGGTGTGAGCCTCTTTGGGTTCATCTTGTTTGGGACTCTCTGCATTTCCTGGGTTTGTATGCTTATTTTATTTGCCAGGTTAAGGATGTTTTCAGTCAATATTTCTTCAAATAAGTTCTCAATCCCTTGTTTTCTCTCTTCTACTTCAGGTACCCCTGATGTGAATGTTATTATGCTTGATATTGTCCCAGAGGTCTCTTAAACTACCCTCATTTTGAGAGCGATTCTTTTTTCTTTTTGCTGTTCTCAATGGGCGTTTTCTACTACCTTGTCTTCTAACTTGCTAACTCAATCCTCTGCTCCATCTGCTCTGCTGGTGATTTCTTCTAGTGAATTCTTCATTTAAGTTCTTCTTTTTAATGGTTTTCTATGTCCTGTTTTTATGCTTGTTATCTCTTTGTTGAAGTTCTAAGTTTTTTGTGCATCCTTGTAACTGTTGTTTTGAACTCTGTATCTAGTAGGTTGCTTGCTTCCATTTCATTTAGTTTTTTTCCCCCTGGAATTTTCTACTGTTCTTTCATTTGTGATGTATTTCTTTGTTTTCTCATTTAGTTTGTTTCGATGTATTAGGTAGATCTGCTATGTCTCCCATTCTTGGCCAGGTGATCTTATATAGTAGATGTCCTGGCACAGTCTTGTGGTGACTTGTCTGAGTGCTCCAGGAGTGTCCCTTGTGTGGGTGTGTACCTCCTGTTATGTAATAGTTGAAACTTGATTGCTATTGGCATGTCAGTGGGTGGGATTGACCATCAGATTGATTGGCTGTGGCGTTTGGCCACCTTTATAGCCCAGATGCTTACCCCACTAAGTGGGATTTGCCCCAGTGGGCTCTGGTGCCCGTTGAGACTACCCTTTGGGTATGCCACTTGTGGGGTTAATTGGGTGATGCTCCTCTTTGATCTGAAGTCAACCTTCAAGTATGGTGGCTTCAGGACCTCTCGAAAGGGGCTCTGGTGTAGGCCCAGGTCCCCCACTGTCTATAACCTGGTAGGGTTTACAGAGTGATCCATATTTGTTAGCTGCCTGTACTAAACCTGGAGGCATGTGGGAGAGGATATGCTGCAGACTGACAGGTGCCACAAGTACTGGGCATGGGGTAGCTCCACAAAAAGCCAGGAAACTCCAAGGCTTGTTGCCAAGTCTAGTAAGATTCAGTCCTTGGAGTTGAGTGTTTACAGGGGCTCAGTGAGTCATGAAGGTGGAGCAAATGGAGTTCACCAGACCAATTCAGAATCAGATTTGGCCATGGGCATGGGGGAAGGCACAACACAGGAAAGATGGCATCTGCATGCTGGCTTCATAGGGAAATGGAGACTGTTCTCCAGCCCTTAGCCTGAAGCCACACACCTCAGTATGGCCTCCACAAGACTCTGTAGCTCCCTGTTTCACTGTCTCTCTGCCAGAGCCCAGAGTGAGTGCCTACAAGTGAGTGAGCAGATTCTTTAAGAGCATGTCTGCATTTCTCACAGCCTTCTGTCCCACCCAGACAGTCAAAATCCTCACTGCTTTTTATAGCCCGATGTTGTGAGGTCTCCTCTTTCTGGCACCAGTACTCTGGGCTGGGGAGGCTGAGGTGGGGCTGGGGTCTATCACTCTTCCATGGAAACCTCTGTGGCTGATATATCCCTTCTGATTCTCAACAGCCATATGGAGGTGTGGGGCGAGACTGTTTCAAGTTTCTGCCTCTTCTATCAGTCTCACTGGTGGCATCTTTATATCCTTAGTTATAAAACTTCTATTCAGCTAGACTTCAGATGGTTCTCCAGGTTGATTGTTCTATAATTTAGTTGTAATTTTGACGTGTTTATGTGATGAGGCAAGCACAGTGTTTATCTACTCCATCATTGTGGATCTCTCTGATTTGCTTATCTATTATGCACTGTTTATTCTTACTAAGATGCAAACTCCATGAGGTCACGCATGTTTTGTTCATAATGAGCCCTAAGAACTTAGAATAATATCTGGCACACAGCAGGTGCTTGACACACACATGTATATTTTCATATGAAATAGTGTATTTTTAATTAAATTTTTTTTTCAATTACAATTGAAATAATTTAACATTATATTAGTTTCAGGTGTATGTCATTGGTTAGACATTTATATAACTTACAAAGTGATTCTCCCAATGAGTTTAGTATTCTTTGAATAAATAAGTGAACACATTCTTAAGAGTCAAGCCTTCCAAAATACTTAAGACTGTATTGGAACTATAGGTATCTCCTCCACTAATGAATTATCTCAAAAAATTTGGTATTGTTTCAACAGGGCTTCTGGTCAGGATCATTGAGACATCTCCTTTACATGAGGTAGATACTCTTACTATCCTTTTGAAAGGAGGAGAAAACAGAGGTGGCTCTAGAATTTGAACTCAGAACTGCAGAGTCCCTGCTTTAAATGCTATATGATACCACCTTTCCTATAGTGCTCTAGAACTTGAATATGTCTTCCCAATTTGGCCTTTTCCTTAGTTGCACTATCCCTGTATCCTCATTTTTCTGGGCAGGGAGCACAGATAACTTTCCACTTTATATGTGGGAAGACTGAGGCCCAGCTATTTTCAGTAACTTGAACCTAATCATAGCAATAGTAGGTAGCAGAGTTGGCCCTGGAACCTAGGAATTCTGGATTTTATAGCTGTGCTGCTTTCCATTTTGCTCCTTTTTCTTCTCAATAAATTGGATAAAGATATGGAGTGGATGCCAATTAGATCAACAGTAGTAGAAATTGAGGTGGGAGATGAGTGAGGAAAGCTCACTGGAAGGTGACTGGTATAAAGAAATGATTCAGAATCATGGAGAGTGGTGGAAAAAGAAGAGTGTTTTTAGCCTTGAGAAGTCTCTTCCAATGTTTGGATTTCTATGTGGTAGTGTTAAAGAGGTGGCCCTAGAAAGAACATGGAATCTGGAGAGATGCCATTTGAGGGTTGGGGACAAAGGTATCTGAACTTCAGTTTTTCTATCAGAGCAATGAAGGTCCACTAAGACCAACTTTGCAGAATTGTGCTAGAAAGTCATGTAGAAAGGCACCCAGCAAAGCTCCTCGTACCTCACAAGTGCCATCCACCATGAATGTGGCTGTGAGTAAATTGTGATAAAGACAACAATCTACAAGACAAGAAAGCCACTTTGGCAACTTCATGGGAATGGTTTAAAGGACTGAGTTATTCCACTCCTAGCTGTTTTATTTTATTAAAAGCAATCTAGTTTAGCATGAGAAACATGACAAGTGCAATATTTTGGACAATTTAATTTACTTTGCCAAATAGAATGAAAGTAATATTTTCTATGTGACAGAGGATGTTGCTAGAATGATTGAAATAAATATTTATTGTGCATTTGAATGACTATGTTTATTATACTATACTGTACTGTGTGCATATTCTATGGTTTACGTATAATCAGTACATATTCTATCACTGATTTCTCTTTAGAAATATGTGAGAAGATGAACAAAAACCAATCATGACATTACAGCATGACAGGGTCAAGGAATTTAAGAAATGGAAAAGATGTTAGAAATGGTTTCATAGTAAAATTCAACTTCTAGAAAAAGAATTTAGAAGTCCCACTGGACCTTCTTTTTGGTGGTTTCCAGCAGTTTTCCATCTTGCTAAAGTGTCACATTTGGCACACACTCCAGGAAATCTAACATATTTTTCAGTCTTTTTCAGCTAAATTTCATAATGCATCCCTCTTGCCAACCTGATGTTAGTTTGCCTCCTATTCCTGCACCTTCAGTGGTTTTCTGTTTCCTTTAGGATAGACTCCAGAGAAATTCACAATCTGGCACCAATATACCTAAGACTGTTACTTCCCTTCACATGTTCTACCTTCCAATCTTGGCCTCAGTGTGAACACAGATTTCTGAGCTGGGGCTATAGTGCCGTGGAACTATGGAGTCGAAGGCCTAGGAGTATCAACAGAGGCATTGCCTTATCTTCCATTCTCTGGGGTTCTGCTCTGACCTCTTTTCGCACTGCAGTGCAGTGGAGGTTGTGATGAGCAAGGAGGGAAAGTCAGTGTTACTAAACAACTGCAAACCTCTGTTGAATCTAGCCAGGTAAGAGCAGCTTGTGTGTAGTAAGCATTCAGTAACCAGCATGTCCCACTCTTGGTCAATCCTTTGTACTGAGGGAAGCATCTTGTGTGTGCTGGTCTATTTGATCTTCACACAAGAATCCCTTCTGTAGCTAAAACATATCTCACAAACTTCCCCATGTCCCTGTCCACCTGTCTGAGCATGCCTGCCTTCACTTTCCCTCATATTAATACAGTACCTTTTACCTTTCTTGAAGTTAAGTCTGGCACAATGTGCTCCTAATGTCATTCTTTTCACCGCCTCTCTTATGGTGTTTATTTTATATTTTATTTTTGTCACAAGGATATTGATTCAAATTAGAGAAAAGAAACACAAAATAATTCATTTCAGACTTAACTAGGTCTAGAACAGTTGTTCTCAATCTTCCTAATGCCGTGACCCTTTAATACAGTTCCTCATGTTGAGGTGACCCCCAACCATAAAATTATTTTTGTTGCTACTTCTTAACTGTAATTTTGCTACTGTTATGAATCATAATGTAAATATCTGATATGCAGAATGTATTTTCATTATTACAAATTGAACATAATTAAAGCATAGTGATTAATCACAAATGCAGTATGTAATTATATATTGTGAAATATTTATTTCTAATTACAAATAAATGAAATTTTGTCTTGAAGCATGGTGTAGCATGGGTAACAGTCTTAATATAACAACAGTAAAGTATATTGCTACATTTTGTGACAGTATGCATAAAAAAGTCAACATCAGTGAAAAGGTTGAGATTGCTTCTTTCTCACCAGATCAGAAATTCTTGGGACAGTCTTTGCAAGAGCACAATGAAAGTCATTTTCCACAAGTCTACTTCTGTACTTAGACTTGATAACCAACAAGCTGGAAAACCCTGTTTCACAAAGATATGTTGTTGGAAATGGAAGAAGAAGGTGCAACACAGTCTCAGACAGAACAGGATATGACTGCCAACACTTGGTCCAGAATTTTGTCACTGTCATTGTAGAGATATCAGTTCTCACTGCATCACTTTTAATAAGTTCAATGAACTCCTCTTGTGCAGGAACATCTTCAACTTTGACTGTGAATGAGCTTCTGATAAGTGCAAATGAGGTGTCAGGTAGATTTGGAAAGTAAGATCAAATTTCATCCGCAAGCATATGCAAGTGTTCTTTCACAGAAATTATCATTGTAATCCTTTTGTCTGGTTCAATGTCATATTCCTCAAAGAAAGCAGATAAGGTAGGCAACATGTAAATTTTATTTTCATCCAATTTTTTTTTTTTGCCAAAACTGAAGTTTCATTTGGAATGATTGAATCTTTTCAGACAAATTGAGGCATGTTGCATGTGGTCCTTGCAGCAATAAATTTAACTCATTCAAGATGGCAAAGATGTCAACCAAGTAAGCTATTTTCTGCAGTTCACTTTTATTGCTGAAAAGTGCTTTGAACTGTGTTCTTGCTTTCTGATTAAAAAACGTTTTGAGTTCATCACGAAGCTCATAAACACATTTTAAAACTTTTCCTCTTGACCACCATCTCACTTCAGTGTGAAATAGCAGAGCATTGTTCAGCACATCCAACTCGTTGCACAGTTGCGAAAACAGTCGACTGTTTAAAGTGCTCACCTTAACAAAATTGACAGAACCTATGAGACTTTTCATTACTTCTTGTAACTCTTGTGGCAGTGTCTTCATTGCTAATATTTGCTGATGAATCATACAGTGAGTTCTGATGACTTTTGGTGACTTATTCAGTACCAAACATTGAAATCCAGATCGACATCCTAGCATAGCTGGAGCACCATCTGTGCAAACACCACAAACCTTTTCCTAAGAGATCTTATGCTTTTTCAGAAATGAACCAACTGTGTCAAATACATCATATGCAGTAGTTATCATTTCAAGAGGTTTGCAAAAAAGAAACTCATCTTTAAAGTCACCATCATTAATAAAACTCACGTAAACCAGTAACTGTGAACCGTTTGCAATGTCCATAGATTTATCAAGCTGGATACTAAATATTTGAAGTGGAGCAGATTTAATTTCCTGGATTACCTGATCAAGAATATCAGCAGACATGTCATCTATTCTTCTGTGGACAGTGTCATTAGATAATGAAATTGCACTCAATTTCATAACAAATTCGTCTCCGATCATAAGCAAACAATATCTTTGGCTACTGGCAACAGTGAATCCTCAGCAATGGTGTGAGGTTTCATAGCTCTGGTGAAGCTTCAATGGCTGCTACATTTTGTTTGTGGTACTTGCCACCAGTGTCAAGTCTGGCTTTCTTGAGTCCATCAGCTTTGCTTCTAAAATAGTTGGTATCCTTGCTGGCAAAGCTTGGATGCTTGCTATCAAAATGGTGTTTTAGTTTGTTTGGCTGCATAGATTCAGCTAATAGAACTTCATAACAAATAACACTTTGCAGTTTCTTAATTCCTGCTGTAATTATTGAGGTAAAATCATACTGTAAAAATCCTCACTATATTTTTGTTTCTTAACGTTCTTCTCTACATGATCCATTGTCATGGGATGGTTTGCTAATGAAAATAATATATAACAATAGTTTTAATAATACAAAAGATGATACATGGCATAGTTCAGTCAATACAGTTCATTAAAGTTCCTAGGATTTACCATTTGGTGTTGTTTTTTTTTTTTACATACCTGTTACTATCACAAGGGGGCAGTATTCACATCAACCACAGCTGAATATTAAAAGACTGATCAGCATCCAGATTAAGATCCCATGGTATAGATATTTTTTTTTGCAGTAGTTGATGATTTTACAGTACATGATTTTACATTTACCCAGTAATTATAATTCGTGAAGTGTCATTTTACCTCCAGTACTGCTGCTTTCAACACAGTAGCTGCTTTTAACAGAGTAGCTGCTTTCAACACAGCAGCTGCTTTCTGCACAGTAGCTGCTCTTTACATATGTGTGACTGGTCTGCATAAGTACATTATGGTGCCAACCCTGTATTTGTATGGGGTGTATGTGATGGGTACTCTTATGTGGGTGTATCTGCATGTGGGCAGATCCACCTGGAAATGGATAGAGGAGCAGCGTCTCAGTTCCTAAGACCATCGGAAATATGTGTTTTCCGATGGCCTTAGGTGACCTCTGTGAAAGGGTCATTCAACCCCTAAAGGGGTCATGACCAACAGGTTGAGAACCATTGGTCTAGAGCAACACTGTCCAGTAGAAATAAATGTGAGATATATATGTAATTTTAAAATTTCTAGTAGCAGATAAAATTAATTTAAAAATATATTTTATTTAACATAACATATCCAAAATATTATTTCAACACACAATATTAAAAACGATCAGGAATATTTTAGTTTCTTTTTTTCTGTCCCAAGTCTTAGAAATATGGTGTGTCTTTTGTACTTAGAGCACATCTCATTTCAGGCTTACTGTATTTCAAGTGCTCAGCAGACACTTGTAGTTTGTGGCCACTGTATTGACACAGTGAATTTGCAGAGCAAGTTAAAGGGTATTAGCTCTAGAGCCACATGGAGCTGAATTTGAAACACTACTACAGATAAGCTATCTAGCCTGAGGAAAATTCCTTCACTTTTGTGAACCTCAGTTTTCTCACTATAAAATGGTAATATTAGCTATTACTTCATAAAGCTGTTGTGAAGATAAAAAATAAGATAATAATATATGTGACCACACAGTGTAAAATTTAATATATGTTAATTGCTATTATTATTCTAGCTAGATTTTAAATTTGAGCGTTTATGTGTAAGACCAGTGATGTTATATTTTCTTGCATGAACTTCATTCTATAAATATTTGTGAGCAATGAAGACAAGATAACTTGCTTTGAGGACTTTAGTTTGTAGACATTCTTAAAACACACATTAATGAAGTTAGATTTAAAGTTTTGTTTCTGGAGGAGGACCTACAATGGTGGCAAGACAGAAGATCCTTGAAACCTCTCCTGGAAAATACAATTGAGCAACTGGGATACAATGGGGGAAAACATGAGTGGCATAGCCTCAGCTCAGAGATCCATACCTCACAAGAAAATAACTGAAGATCAAAGGAAGGGGGTGAACAGGAGACACGGGGGTTAGCAGAGTAGAGATGAGGCTGTAGAATGTGACCTGGACTGGCAGAAGAAGGAGCAAGGTGGGAGCCAGGGGACACTGGCTGAAGAGCAATATGAACCTGAGCAAGTTGGAGGCCGAAAGGTGACAAGAGTGGTGGGGTGGGTAGCTGAAACCATGTGAGACCTTGGGTGAGTTGAAACCCCACTGAGTGGCAGTGTGCTGGGGCCCCAATCAGAATGCTATGCTCTGGATAGGTTAGAGGCTGAACAAAAAATCTGAGCTGCCTTGGGTAAGATTAGGGCTCTAGTGCAGTGTGGCATCATGCCCACAAATTGGTTCAGGGCAAGTTTGAAAATGATAGTTTCCATGAAAATACTGACCAGAATAAAGCATGGTCCTGGGTGAAACATGGGCATGGGAGAAAGGAGAAAGGCAGAGTCAGCAGTGCACAACTGGCTCATTCCTGACTCACTCCTGTCCCACACTCAGCCAGTGCTGGGCCCTCCTGGGCATCCCTGAAGAACAGGCTAGTGTTGCAGTGGACTCAGCAACCAGGAGAGCTACCAAAGGAAACAAAGCATCGGTAGACCACACTGCCCCACTCCAGGCAGAAACTGGAGACACTGAGCCTGGCTGCTTCCCCTAATTCCCTCCCAAACCTTGCCATCCCACCCCCACTCCATTTCATTTCTGCTTTACAGCAAGCTGGGGGCAAAAAAGCAAACAAACCTGTACCTTTTGCAACAAACACTACACCCATAGAAACAGACAGTAGAGCTCAGGGAAACTCCAAAACACAGGCACAGCAGCTTTTACCTGCACTGATTTCAGAGGCATATCATACCGTCGCCTACCACATTTTTCGAAAAAGGAGACACACTGAGACCAAGGCGACTGGGTCCGAAAAAGGGACAATCCCACCTTGCAGGATGTGTCCCAGAGATAAGAGACTGAATAACCAAGAGAAAATATTGTAAGACACTACAGTGACACCAATTGGAAAGAGAAAGAAAGACCTCTATATATCTGCCACAGAAGAAGTCTTTATGTCCAGGAAAAGAAATACATAAAATACAATTATACTTTGTGATTAAAAGCTGCTCGAAAGAAAAGAAAATAGCTCCAGAAAAGGAATTTATAGATTTGGAAATATATAACCCAAGTGACACAGAATTCAAGACTGTAGTTCTTAAGACACCCAGAGAGCTGAAATACTGTTAGCAGAGTACTCAGACACAGTAGATGATCTCAGAAAGGTAATCTGTGAACAACAACAACAAAAAACTATTTTAACAAAAAAATTGAAGCTATAAAAAAAGAATCAAATAGAAATTCTAGAGATAAACAGTGCAATAAAAAAACTGAGAAATGAACTAATTACCATAGGAAAGAGGTTCAACCAGATGGAGGAAAGAATAAGTAATATCTATGACTGGAACATGGAAACAACACAGAAGAAAGAAGAGAGGGACTTGAGGTCAAAAGAAAGAACTCTACAAGAAATACCTGATGCCATTAGAAAGAGCAACATTAGAATAATAAGAATACCAGAAGGTGCAGAACAAAATTCTGCACAGTACTTACTCAAACAAATATAGACAAGAACTTTCAAAGCCTATGGAAGGACCTGGAACCCCAACTTCAAAAAGAAAACAGGAGTCTAGCTACCTAGACTCTAACAGATATTCCCCAAGGCACATTATATTGAAGATATAAATAATCAAAGACAAAAAGAGAGTTCTTGAGGCAGCCAGGAGAAAAATACTATAACCTTTAAAGGAAAGCCCATCAAGCTATCATTAGACTTCTCAGCAGAAACTCTACAAGTAAAGGGGGAGTGCAATCAAGTATTCAACATATTATAAGAGAGAAACTACCAGCCAAGAATAATTTGTCCAGAAAAGTTATACTTTAGATATGAAGGAGGAATAAAGACCCTTTCAGGCAAACAGAATCTGAGGGAATTCTCTAGCACAAGGCCAGCATTTTATGAAATACTGAAGGAGGCTATTTGACCTGAAAGAAAAAATAAAGATACATGGGAAAAAATTGGGACAAAAACAACCTAAAATAAATAAAAAGAGAGGAAGTAATGGCCATAGAAAATCCATATGTATCAATAATCATGCTAAATGTAAATGGACTAAGCTCACCAATAAAAAGACACAGAGTAGCA
Source organism: Lyroderma lyra (assembly GCA_004026885.1). Lineage (NCBI taxonomy): Eukaryota > Metazoa > Chordata > Mammalia > Chiroptera > Megadermatidae > Lyroderma > Lyroderma lyra. The sequence goes on from PVJL010002070.1 coordinate 164,427, forward strand.
GACTGGATTAAAAAACAAAACCATCCATACACTGTCTTCAAGAGACTCACCTCAGCCCCAAAGTGAAAGGGTGAAAAACAATACTCCAAGTAAATGGCACCCAGAGTAAAGCAGGAGTTGGCATACTAATATCTGGTAAAATAAGCTTCAGGATAAAAAATGTAACAAAAGACAAAAAAGGGACAATACAACAAGAAGACATGACACACATTAATATCTATGTTTCTAGTCAAGAAGCCCAAAATTTACAAAGCAACTACTAACAGAATTAAAGGAGAAACTGACAAAAACACAATTACATTAGAGTATCTAAACACTCCCTTAGCCATGGACAGATCATTCAAACAGAAAATAAATAAGAAAATATCAGCTTTAAATGATACATTATAGCAATTGGACATAATTGATATTTATAGAACATTTCATTTTACAACACAAGACTGTACATTCTTTTGTAGTGCACATGGCACATTCTCAAGGAAAGACCATATGCTGGGACACAAAACTAGCCTCAGCAGATTCTTTTTTTTTATTTTATTGGTTCCCTAGTGGGGAATTGAACCCAGGTCATGGCGATGAGAATGCTGAAGCCTAGCCACTATACCACCAGGGAACCTCCAGCAAATTCAAGAAGATTGAAATCATACAAAGTGTATTCTCAGTCCACAAAGCTTTGAAATGAAAGATTAGCTGGAAAAAAAAGCTGAAAAAATCACATTCATGGAGATTAAACAACATATTATTAAAATATGACTGGATCAAGGAAGAAATAAGAGATTAAAAATACATAGAAACTAAAGACAATGAAAATACAACATATCAAAATTATTGGGATGCAGTAAAAGCAGTAATAAAAGGGAAATTTATATAATTACAGGCCATTTTTAAGAAACAAGAAATATCACAAGTGAACATCGTAACTTAAAAAACTAGAAAAAGCAGAACAGAAAAAACCCAAAGTCAGTGGAAGGGAAAGACTAACAAAAATTAGAGCAGAACTGAACAAAATTGAGAACAGAAAGACAACAGAAAAAGTAATGCAACAAAGAGCTAGTTTTTTGAAAAAAATCAATAAAACTGACAAACACTTGGCTAGGCTCACCAAAGGACAAAGAGAAAAGACAAAAATAACCAAAGTTAGAAAGGACAGGGGAAAAATTATGACTGATATAACAGAAATACAAAGGATCATAAGAAAAATATTATGAAAAGCTTTATGCCACCAAATTTAACAACTTAGAAGAAATGGACATGTTTCTAGAAACATAGTTTACCTAAAATGAACCAAGTAGAACTGGATAATCTAAATAGACCAATCAATAGTAAAGAAATTAAAACAATCATCCAAAATGTCCCCAAAGGCAAAAGCCCAGACCAAATGGTCTCACCAATGAGGTTTACCAAGTGTTCAAAGAAGAATTAATGCCTATCCTCCTCAGACTCTTCCAAAAATTTGAAGATCAGGCAATATTTCCCAACTCATTCTACGAGGCCAACATTACCCTAATACCAAAACCTGATGAAAATATATCTGATGATCACAGGTGCAAAAATCCTAAACAAAATATTAGCGAATAGAATGCAACAATGTACTAAAAAGATTATACATCACAACTGAGTGGGATTTATGCCAGGAACACAGAATGGTTCACCAATGCAAATCAATCAATGTGATATACCACATAAACAAAATAAAAGATAAAAATAATATGATTATATCAATTGATGAAGAAAAAGCATTTGACAAGATACAACATCCATTTGTGATCAAAACATTGAATAAAATGGGTATAGAAGAAAGGTACCTCAACATAATAAAGGTCATATATGACAAACCCTCAGCTAATATCATGCTGAATGGGGAAAAGCTGAAGCCCATTCCCCTAAAATCAGGAACAAGATGGGTACCCTCTGTGGCCACTGCTATTCAACATAGTACTGGAAGTTTTAGCCAGAGCAATCAGGCAAGAGAAAGGAATAAAATGTATCCAAATTGGGAAAGAAGAAGTCAAACTGTCACTATTTGCAGATGACATGAGCCTTTATATACAAAATTCCAAAGACTTCACCAGAAAGCTATTAGAAACAATAAACAAATACAGTATATTTGCAGGATACAAAATCAATAGCACTTCTGTATACCAACAACAAAATTTCAAAAAAAGAAATGAGAGAATCAATACTTTTGGCTTCCACAACAAAAAGTTTAAAACACTTGTGATTAACAAGGAATTTGATGGACTTATATACTGAAAACTATACATCACTCTATGACAAAAGAAATTGAAGAGGACACAAAGAAATGAAAAGATATTCTATGTTCATGGATTGGAAGCCTCAACATTGTTTTAATAAAATGGCCATATTATCCAATGCAATTCAAATCCAAATCCCACAAACATTCTTTCAAGAAAGAGATAAAAAAATTATCAGATTTGTATGGAAGCACAAAAGACCCTGAACAGCCAAAGCAATACTACATAAAAGGAATAATGCTGGAGATATCACCCTGCCTGATTTTAATTTACATACGAAGGGTCAATAATCAGTACAGGTTGGTATTGGTGGAAAAACAGACACACAGACATTGGAATATAATAAAAAAATTCAGAAATAAACCCACAAATATATGGATCAATAATTTTTGATATAGGAGCAAAAAATATGCAATGAGGAAAAGAAAGCCTCTTCAGTAAGTGGTGCTGGGAAAATTGAAAACCATGTGCAGAAGAATTAATCTGAACTGTGAACTGTCACCATATACCAAAATTAACTCAAAATGGATTAAAGACCTCCACATAAGACCTGAAACAATAAACTATATAGACGATTACATTGGTACCAAACTTATAGATCTCAGATTCAGAGAAGACTTTATGAACATGACGTCAAAGGTAAGGGAAGTAAAAGCAGAAATAAATGAGTAGGACTATATCAAAATGAAAAGTTCCTGCATCACAAGAGAAACCATCAACAAAGCAAAAGGAGAACCAACCAAATGGAAGAAAATACTTGCAAACAATGCCTCAGATAAGGGACAAATATCTAAAATATATAAAAAATGCATACAACACAACAAAAAAAACCCAACCAAATTTAAAAATGGGCAGAGAATCTGAACAGACACTACACCCATGAAGACATGTAAATGGTCAACAGATATATGAAAAAACGCTCAACTTCATTAGCTATTAGAGAAATGCAAATCAAAACCACAATGAGATAACACCTCATACCTCTTAGAATGGCTATTGCCAACAAGAGAAGGAATAACAAGTGCTGGAGAGTGTGCAGAAAAAGGAACACTTGTATACTGCTGGTGGGAATGCAAATTGGTACAACCACTGTGGAGGACAGTGTGGAGGTTCCTCAGAAAGTTGGGAATAAAGTTACCATATAACTTGGCAACTCTGCTTCTGAGTATCTATCCCCCAAATTTTAAACTCTTAGTTTGCAAATATATATGTACCCCAATATTCATCGTAGCACTCTTCACAGTGGCCAGCTCATGGGAACAACCAAAGTGTCCTTTGATAGATGACTGGGCAAAGGAGTTGTGGTACAAATACACAATAGAATATTACTTAGCTATAAGAAAAGATTAAATACTAACATTTGCAACAAAATAGATGGACCTTGAGAGCCTCATGCTAAGCAAAATAAGCCAGAAAGGAAATACCATGAACCGTATGACGTCACTCATATGTGGAATATAAAACTGAAAGCAAGAAAGAAACAAAAACTCATGGACACAGTCAATAGTTTAGTGGTTGCCTGAGGGTAAAGAGGGAGGCGGGTGGGAGAGGAGGGAGGGGGAGTCAAATATATAGTGACGAAAAAAGAACTCACTGTGGGTGGTGTACACATAATGAAACACATAGTTGATGCACTGTAGAATTGTACACTTGGAGTTTATGTAATTTTTTTAAACCAATGTCACCCCAATACATTTAACAATTAAAAAACCCTGCCCTTCAAGTGAAAAAAATTTTTCTCCTGAAAATTTTATAAAAATATTCAAAAAAAGTTGAAAGAATCATACAGTAAACACCTGTATACATACCACCTAGAGTCTACAATAAACATTTTGCTCTATTTGCTTTATTAAATGCCTATCTGTCTATTTTTCTATCCATCTGTACATCTATCTTATTTAGTTTTTAAAATTTTTATATTTATTGAGGCAAAGTTCATATTGCAAAAGTTAAAATACCCATTAAGTTGCATTAATTATGTGTTTTTGCACATTGTCAGAAAATTGCCAGAATAGTGACAACAAATGTGTAAGAATTTAGATAATTTTAATAATACAATTAATATAATTGATCTAGTATAATATTTAATTAATAAGATACATATTTTTTCAACACCCATGGAAATTTTATGACTATTATTACAAAATAAGAAAACATGCATGTTATAACTTCTGAAGGCAATAACTACAAAAGAGCCTTTCCAAAATGATCCACTTTGAACATAAAAATAAAACTAAGGAAACTAAGTCACTGTTCTAAAGAACACTTGACTATAGAGAATATCAAGTAGAAAGTATGAACAATTCAGAAATGAATACTACCAACAGCATGGCATGGTGTGTCTAAATGCAACTCAGAAGATTGTTACTGCCCATAAGACTGTCAGCTGCTTTATCAAAAGAAACTTAGCAGGCCAGAAGGGATTGGCAAGAAATATTCAAAGTGATGAAAAGCAAGGACCTACAACCAAGATTACTCTACCCAGAAAGGCTATTTAGAATTGAAGGACAGGTAAACTACTTCCTCGACAAGGAAACCATGTTACAAGGAATTTTAGAGTGGTTTCTGTAAGACAAAAATAAAAATAGGTAAAAAAAATATGAATAATAAAATGGCAATAACTACATATCTGTCAATAATTACTTTCAATATAAATGGATTAAATACTCCAATTAAAAAGTAGGTAGCTGAATATATAAGAAAACAAGATCCTTAAATATGCTACCTACAAGAGACTCACTTCAGATTGAATGACACCCATTGACTGAAAATAAAGGGATGGGAAATATTTCATGAAAATGGAAGCAGAAAAAAAACCAAAACCAAAACAAAGAGGGAGTAGCAATACTCATACCAGGCAAATAGACTTCAAAATAAAGGCTATAACAAGAGACAAAGAAGGACCCAGTAATTCCACTTTGGGGTATTTATCCAAAGAAACTCAAAAGACTACATAGAAGGGACATGTGTATCCATCTGTTCATTGCAGCATTATTCACAATAGCTGAGATACAGAGTGAATCTCGGTGTCCATTAATGAATGGAAAGAAGAGGTGGTACATATATAATGGAATATTACTCAGTCATAAAAAGAATGAAATCTTTCCATTTGTAACAACGTGGATGGACTTAGAGGGCATTGTGCTGAGTGGAGTCAGACATAGAATGACAAATGCCACATAATTTCACTTATATATGGAATCTTAATGAAATAAACAAGGCAGGGACAAGCTCACAGATACAGAGAACATTCAGATGGTTGCCAACTGGGAGGGGAATTGAAGGGGGTGGATGAAAAAGGGGAAAATATTAAGAAGTACAGATTGAGAGTTACAAAATAGTCATGGGTATGTAAAGTATAAAATAAGGAATATAGTCAATAATATTTTAAGAACTATTATGCTGTCAGGTACCAGATTTATTGGGGTGATCATTTTGTAAGTTACATGAATGTCTAATTATTATGTCGTGTACCTGAATCTAATATATTAATAGTATTTTATGTAAACTGTAAATGAAAAATGGAAAAGTTATTTAAAAATGTATTTTAGG